>CM019719.1:1200000-1650000 GCA_009760885.1 Achatina immaculata
ACAAACACTGTGTTAAGATAAGTGTGCTCTTAACTAAAATTTTAACTAAAATATACTGAGTGTTTTTTTTTTACATAAAATTTCCATGAAAAAATAATCTCTCTCAGTACAAACTGTGCTGCTGTGGAAGAAATCCAGCCGTGTTTTTTTGGTGCAGAATCCAAGTGAACTTATTGTTGGAGGGCTTACCACAGCAAATACTTGGAGTAAGCCTTTAAAGTAACAATTAGCACAGCAAGTACTTGGAGTAAGCCTTTAAAGTAACAATTACCACAGCAAGTACTTAGAGAAAGGCTCTGATGTAACAATTAGCACGGCAAGTACTTGGAGTAAGGCTCTAAAGTAACAATTACAAGTACTTGGGAAAAAGCCTTTAAAGTAACAATTACCACAAGTTCTTGGAGAAAGGGTCTAAAATAACAATTACCACAGTAAGTACTTGTAAAAAGGCTCTAAAATAACTTATATATATATATATTTTTCGAATGCTTAAGATAACTAGTAGTACTTTTTAGGGAGTGGAGCTGGGACCTTTGGAGATCCAGGTCAACTCCCTCACCAAAGCTATTGAGGTGCGCAACCAGGAAGTGATGGAGCTGCAGCAGGCATGGTTGAGACAGCAGACGGAGCTGGTCAGGCTGTCAGAGTGCAAGGAGAAGGAGAGCAAGGAACTGTTGGCCTGCAAGAGAGAACTGACAATTATATCTCAGAAGAAGATCCGCACTGAGCGTAAGTTTCCTCAAGAGAAGTTGAGAGTTGCAGACATATGATGTTAGTCTTTATATTTTTTTCCTTGGCCAACAGCTCCAGAAGAAACCAGGTACGGGTGCCTAATTCTACAACTGGGTGACTGGAACATTACTAGCTGGATTTGAACTCCTACCTTTGCCATGAGAGACTAGCACGCTAACCATTCTTCTACTCAAGCATCAAGAGTCATAGTACTTTACTTAAATATCTGCCATTGTTGGAGAAATAGATAATTAAATCTTTCTTGTTGGTGTAATGAAGTTAATAATCAAGTTATTATTGGTGTAATGAAGTTAATAATCAGTTTATTGTTGGTGTAATGAAGTTAAATAATTGGGTTATTGCTGGTGTAATGAAGTTAGGTAATAAAGTTATTTTGGTATAATGAAGTAATTGTGAAGTTAAATGCTAGAGGACTTTCTGCTCATAACAGACCCCTGAGAGGAATGGTCATCATTGAACTATGTATTATTCTGAGATAACAAAGGAGTTACTGAATGGTAATTTATTTCTCACAAAAAGTTAAGCAACAAACTTTTCTTGTTTATTAAAATGTCATTGGTAAATTATATATAAGAGAAGTTCATAGAAATGATCCTTACATCTTATGTCCTTCTCATGCCATTAAACGTCACATATGGCCCACATGATAGCTCGCCAAGATTTCCTGTCTTCGGCGAGTTTTTCAAACTCATCAAGGGATGTTATGCCCCTGAACTGGCCTCTCTTAACAGTGTCCTCTTTAGAGTTTCATGTGGAGAGAAATGATTAGTGAACATTTAATTTGTTCGAAAATAAGTTGGTGACTTGACCATGTTACTTGCTGTAAAAAATGAAACTGGTGTTTAAGAAACATAAACAAATTCCCCTATTTTAGTCCAAGTTTCAGAATGGATGATAGACCATCATTGGTAATGAGTGTGGTAAATGGCAGGAACAATACAAACATCAAGGCCACAATGTACAGAAGCAATGAGCATGTTTAACTAATTCTGTGAGTTAGCTCTCCAGTCAGCCATCTGGGCTCAGTCTGAGATATTGAGAGCATGAGGAAGAACAGAATTATTGTAAATAGCTCTTCCTAAAGTGCTCCAAGCCTGTTCAGTAGGTTTAGGTTGGAGGAACCAGCTGATCAATAGAAATTCACAATATTGTTGGAGGAACCAGCTGATCAATAGAAATTCACAATATTGTTGGAGGAACCAGTTGATCAATAGAAATTCACAGTATTGTTGGAGGAACCAACTGATCAATAGAAATTCACAATATTGTTGGAAGAATACTGTATCACTGCCAGAGTTAATTTTTTGTTTGCATGTACAGAAATGTGGTTTATTAGAAGAATGTTGCGAATCCCCTGGACAGCAAAAATAACTAATGAAGAATGTATGAGAAGAGCTGGAAAGACAAAAAAACCTTGTCAAAAAGATAAGAGAGAGACAATGTACTTTCATAGGACATGCAATGAGAAGAGGGGGCATTGAAAATATTATAACAGCAGGAAAAATAGAAGGAAGAAGATCAAGAGGAAGACCAAGAGAAATGATACTGGACAGTCTGATGGGATGGTGTGAGAGGAGATCACCAACTGAGCTGATGGCCTGCATGAAGGATCGTGTACTCTGGAGAAGCATAATAGCCAACGCCAGTCGGCATGGCACATGATGATGATGATGATGATGTACAGTTTAAAAAATTGTTCTGTGTTTATAGTAGGGTATATTTTCATTGTAGGGTTAAAAAACTGTAATAAATATTCATTGTGATAAATTCTATGAGCAGCATAGTTACATGATTGCAAAATCCTGCCATAGAACCACTCAATACTCCAACTCCAGAAATATTGCTGTCAAATTCACCCTTCAGAAAATATACCCAATATGTGGATGATCATTAACTCCTTTATTTGCTGATGATCAATCACTCATATCCACACTAGAGAAAGACCTACAGCAGAACATGGGTAACTTAACAAGGCCTTGTAAAAACCATAACATGAAGATCAGTGCTGAAAAAACTGAAGTCATGACCATTGCCAGAGAAGAAATCTCAACAAAAACCTTTCCGGACAGTCATGCTTTGAAACAAGTGAAGCATTTCGGATACCTAGACATTATAATCCTCTGGAAAACCCAATGCCAGAACTGAGAACAGATGCTATAAAACAAATCAGGTCATTGGACTAATAATGCCTTTATTGAAAAACAAACACATCATATTTTAAACAAAAAAAAGCACAACAATTTTCCTACCAACTATGTGCTGTCAGTGCCAAACATGGACAGTAACAGCTGAAAATAAAAGGAAAATCATCACCACAAAAATGAGATGTTTAAGGAGAAGACAAAATGTAACAAGAAGAGACAAAATCAGCAAAGACATCAGAGCCAAGATTGAAGTAGCACCATCACTTCACTACATTCAGAAACTAGTCAGACGGTTTGGCCATTTTACAAAACTACCACCTGACAATACAGCACAGAAACATTCATGTTAAGATTTATAGGTAACAGAGGAAGAGGCCGCCCATACAAGAGATGGAAGGAGGAAATCACAGAAACATTAAATATAATTTTATATGGAGCAAATTGTCAAGCATTTAAAGAAGTCAGCATTGAAAGGTATAAGAGGAAGGGGACAAGACAAGGCAAAAAGGTATGTAAATCTGTATGTTTTTTAGATTTTATTTCTTGACATATGTCAAATACTCAAAGAAAATTTGACACCTGTGTCAGGATGGTTCAGTCACATTAATAATTCATGTTTTAGTGTTTCTCTTGATACAAGTGTTTCAGTGATAATAATGTTGGTCTTGGTATAAGTGTTTCAGTGATAGTAGTGTTTCTCTTGATACAAGTGTTTCAGTGATAATAATGTTGGTCTTGGTACAAGTGTTTCAGTGATAGTAGTGTTTCTCTTGATACAAGTGTTTCAGTGATAATAATGTTGGTCTTGATACAGGTGTTTCAGTGATAGTAGTGTTTCTCTTGATACAAGTGTTTCAGTGATAATAATGTTGGTCTTGGTACAAGTGTTTCAGTGATAGTAGTGTTTCTCTTGATACAAGTGTTTCAGTGATAATAATGTTGGTCTTGGTACAAGTGTTTCAGTGATAGTAGTGTTTCTCTTGATACAAGTGTTTCAGTGGTAATAATGTTGACCTTGATACAGGTGTTTCAGTAATAATAATGTTGACCTTGATACAAGTATTTCAGTGATAATAATGTTGGTTTTCAATAATCCTACCTCCAAATAAAAGACATGCTAAACAGGTGGATGACAGAAGAAATTTTGCAACTAATGGATCGGAGAAGAAGTCTTAAGGAAGATAAAGATGAATATGACAAAATAAATAAAGAAATAAGACACAAATGCAATAAAGCTAAAGAAGAGTGGCTAAATAAGAAATGTAATGAAATAGAGACACACCATCATGGAAAAACAAGAGATATGTACAAACAAATAAAGGAGTTAACAAACAAAAGGGCATACTACAAGACTGGTTGCCTGAAGTCAAATGATGGGCATACAATAATGGACAGAGATGAAATAATGGCAAGATGGTGCGAATACATTAAAGAACTCTCTGAGGACAATAGAAGTGAAATAGACATACAAAATATTAATGAAGGGCCTCACATATTAAAAGCAGAAGTGGAAGATGCCATCAAACACATGAAGAACAACAAAGCACCAGGACCAGATAAAATTACCAAGGAAGAATTGGAAGCATTAGGAGAGCTTGGCATAGAAATAATTACCAGATTGCTGAATGACATTTATGACAGTAACTATGTCCCATCAGACCTTTTGCAATCAGTTTTCATTGCCCTACCAAAGAAACAAAGTGCAGTTGAATGTGAAGACCATCGAACAATTAGTCTTATGAGCCATGTTACCAAAATCCTGCTTCATATTGTCATGAGAAGAGTCAGGAGCAAAATAAAACCAGAAATCACTGAAGAACAGTCCGGCTTCATCGAAGGAAAAGGCACAAGTAACGCCATTTATATAATGAGAACATTGATGGAGAGATCAATAGAAGTAAAGATGGACCTATACTTGTGCTTCATAGACTACTGTAAAACATTTGATAAAGTGAGACACACAGAAATTATAAGAATGCTGGAAAACATCAACAAATGAGGGGCGTTCAGAAAGTAATGCACCACATCATTTTTCTCAGGAGCTGTTTATTCAAAAAGCATGAAATTTATACAAAATATACATGGATATGTCATGTAAACATTGGTATTATTCAATATAATCCCCATCAATTTGTACAGCTTTATGCCAGGGCAAAATAAGTGCATGTATTCCTAGCCTGTACCAGATTTTCTCCTGATTTTGTAGCCATTTCTTTGCTGCATGAATCACTCCTTCATCATCTTCAAATTGTACCCCTTGGAGTGCATCTTTAAGTGGACCAAACAGATGGAAATCAGAGGGTGCCAAATCAGGACTACAGTGTGGATGGGGTAGTACAGTCAAACCCAATTTGGTGATTGCTTCCCGTGTTGCCAGACTTGTGTGTGAAGGCGTGCATTGTTGTGAAGGAGAAGCAGGTCTGCTGGATTCTTGTGCAGCCAGACTCCGCGAAAACGTTGATTGAGTTTTTTCAGTGTCTTAATGTAAGCTTGCGAACTGATTGTCTCTCCTCTTGGCACAACATCCACAAGAATCACACCTTCAGTGTCCCAAAAGACAGTTATCATGACCTTTCCAGCTGAAGGAGTTGTCTTGAATTTCTTTCTTTGTGGTGATTGTGGATGATGCCACTCCATTGACTGTCTTTTTGTCTCAGGTTCAAAATGATGTGCCCAGGTTTAATCACCTGTTACGATCTTAGCCAAAGAG
Organism: Achatina immaculata; assembly: GCA_009760885.1. Lineage (NCBI taxonomy): Eukaryota > Metazoa > Mollusca > Gastropoda > Stylommatophora > Achatinidae > Lissachatina > Lissachatina immaculata. Next base: position 1,205,608 of record CM019719.1, read on the forward strand.
TTCTCTCCCTCAGCATTAAAACGCTCCAACAATTCAGAAGAAATTACTTTCCTTTGCAATCGATGATCATTTGTGAGACTTCGAGGAACCCATCTTGTGCAAACCTTAGAAAATCTGAGAGCTTTTATAACTGCATTTGCACTACCATTGCTGACCGACAGCTTTAAGGGCAATTGTTGAGTAGTGATGCACCTATCAATAAGAATAATGCCCTTAGCGCATTTAAACATTTCTGTCTTGGTGGCTGTGGCAGGACATCCACAGCACGGCCGATCATGCAATTCCTTATCTCAACTTATTGATTCTTTGATTCTCTGAACCCAGCGACTGACTGTACTCCTGTCGACTGCAAAACTTCCATGCACATCACATAGACACTTGTGAATGTTCACAGCAGTTTCCTTCTATGCAATGAGAAATTCTATCACAATTCACTGCTTATACTGCAAGTTGCTAACACGCTCCATTTCAATGGTTAGGGCAGCCATATTCTTTGGCTGGTTGTGGTGCAATTTGGTTCACACAATTGGCACATGCCATATTTAAAGTTTGCAAACTTTCATGCTTCTATCTTCATTATTAGCTGAAAAAGAAACAAAGTGCAGTTGAATGTGAAGACCATCGAACAATTAGTCTTATGAGCCATGTTACCAAAATCCTGCTTCATATTGTCATGAGAAGAGTCAGGAGCAAAATAAAACCAGAAATCACTGAAGAACAGTCCGGCTTCATCGAAGGAAAAGGCACAAGTAACGCCATTTATATAATGAGAACATTGATGGAGAGATCAATAGAAGTAAAGATGGACCTATACTTGTGCTTCATAGACTACTGTAAAACATTTGATAAAGTGAGACACACAGAAATTATAAGAATGCTGGAAAACATCAACAAATGAGGGGCGTTCAGAAAGTAATGCACCACATCATTTTTCTCAGGAGCTGTTTATTCAAAAAGCATGAAATTTATACAAAATATACATGGATATGTCATGTAAACATTGGTATTATTCAATATAATCCCCATCAATTTGTACAGCTTTATGCCAGGGCAAAATAAGTGCATGTATTCCTAGCCTGTACCAGATTTTCTCCTGATTTTGTAGCCATTTCTTTGCTGCATGAATCACTCCTTCATCATCTTCAAATTGTACCCCTTGGAGTGCATCTTTAAGTGGACCAAACAGATGGAAATCAGAGGGTGCCAAATCAGGACTACAGTGTGGATGGGGTAGTACAGTCAAACCCAATTTGGTGATTGCTTCCCGTGTTGCCAGACTTGTGTGTGAAGGCGTGCATTGTTGTGAAGGAGAAGCAGGTCTGCTGGATTCTTGTGCAGCCAGACTCCGCGAAAACGTTGATTGAGTTTTTTCAGTGTCTTAATGTAAGCTTGCGAACTGATTGTCTCTCCTCTTGGCACAACATCCACAAGAATCACACCTTCAGTGTCCCAAAAGACAGTTATCATGACCTTTCCAGCTGAAGGAGTTGTCTTGAATTTCTTTCTTTGTGGTGATTGTGGATGATGCCACTCCATTGACTGTCTTTTTGTCTCAGGTTCAAAATGATGTGCCCAGGTTTAATCACCTGTTACGATCTTAGCCAAAGAGTTCTCTCCCTCAGCATTAAAACGCTCCAACAATTCAGAAGAAATTACTTTCCTTTGCAATCGATGATCATTTGTGAGACTTCGAGGAACCCATCTTGTGCAAACCTTAGAAAATCTGAGAGCTTTTATAACTGCATTTGCACTACCATTGCTGACCGACAGCTTTAAGGGCAATTGTTGAGTAGTGATGCACCTATCAATAAGAATAATGCCCTTAGCGCATTTAAACATTTCTGTCTTGGTGGCTGTGGCAGGACATCCACAGCACGGCCGATCATGCAATTCCTTATCTCAACTTATTGATTCTTTGATTCTCTGAACCCAGCGACTGACTGTACTCCTGTCGACTGCAAAACTTCCATGCACATCACATAGACACTTGTGAATGTTCACAGCAGTTTCCTTCTATGCAATGAGAAATTCTATCACAATTCACTGCTTATACTGCAAGTTGCTAACACGCTCCATTTCAATGGTTAGGGCAGCCATATTCTTTGGCTGGTTGTGGTGCAATTTGGTTCACACAATTGGCACATGCCATATTTAAAGTTTGCAAACTTTCATGCTTCTATCTTCATTATTAGCTGAAAAATAAACAATGTGGTGCATTACTTTCTGAACGCCCCTTGTAGATTGGAAAGATCTGAAACTTATCAAAAACATATACTGGCAGCAATCAGCAGCACTGAAGGTTGAGCACCAAATAGGAGCATTCCAAGACATAAAATTGAGAGTGAGACAAGGATGTGTTCTATCTCCTGACCTCTTCTCCTTGTACAATGAAAACATAATGAGAAATATAGAGAGCTTGCCAGGAATATCAGTTGGCGGGTACAACCTTAACAACTTAAGATATGCAGGCGACACAGTTCTGATTGCTAAAAGTGAAGGGGAGCTCCAGGCTGTTCTGGACATCGTGGTTTGTGAAAGTAAAAATAAGGGTCTCAGCCTGAATAAAAAGAAGACTGAAGTGATGGTCATCTCAAAGAAAAGAATACCACCAAAGTGTAGCATTACTATCGATGGCACAAATCTGAAACAAGTTGATAGATTCAAGTATTTAGGAACAATTATAACAACTGATGGGAAATGTCACAATGAAATAAAAAGTAGAATTGCTAAGGCCAAGTCAGCATTCCAGACAATGAGACACATCTTGTGCAACAGATCCATATCAATTGAAACAAGATTACAAGTACTTAAATGTTACATTGAGCCAATTTTATTTTGTGGGTGTGAAGCATGGTCTATGAATAAGAGAGTACAGCGAGAAATGGAGGCCATGGAGATGTGGTTTATAAGAAGGATGTTGAAGGTACCATGGACAGCTAAGAAAACCAATGAAAAAGTCTTAAGAGAGGCTGGAGTTAAAAAGCAAATTATAGCAAAGATCAGAGGCAGACAAGTGAGATTTATAGGACATTTCCTGAGAAGAGGAAAATTGGAACACATTGTGGCAAAAGGAAAAATTGAGGGAAGAAGAGACAGAGGAAGACAGAGAAAGAAGTTACTGGATAGGCTGTCAGTGTGACTAGGAAGAAAGTCAGTGGTGGATCTCATAATCAACACAAAAGACAGGGAATTGTGGAGAGAAATGATCGCCTACACAACGTGTCATGGCACTTAGATTAGAATATTGGTCTTGATACAAGTGTTTCAGTAATAATAGCATTGGCCTTGATGCTAATGTTTCTATGTTAATAATTTTGGTCTCAGTACAAGTGTTTCTATGTTAATAATTTTGGTCTTGGTACAAGTGTTTCTGTGTTAATAATTTTGGTCTCAGTACAAGTGTTTCTATGTTAATAATTTTGGTCTTGGTACAACTGTTTCTATGATAATATTTATGAATGTAGCTGTTGAGGATCTAGGACATCAGTGTGAGTTCCACCATGATCTTTGCAAAGACAAATACGGCCCCATATTCTCTCATTCATTTTGCAGAGCATTTCAGGTGCCCTTCTCTGAACCCAACGCAAATAGCAGCTTTTAAATCATCGTTGGAAGAATATCAGTGCTGCCACACACTCTCCTTCATGAAACTTCACAACCCATTATCTAGTCTGATGAGATCTGGGCTAAATGGGGCCAAGCCAAGAGTGTATGAGACTGGTCAGTTCCGTATCCAATCCAACGATATGGAAACATCTCGTCCAGTCAGTCATGGACAACAGCTGCAGAATATGCCATTGCACCATCTTGTTGAAATCAGATGGCGTTCATTTTGCTGTGGACATAAGCAGGCATTCAACGTGTGAAGATTTGACAACTGATTTTTGGATCCTTCAGAAAATATGAATAAACAGCATTCATGCCCACCCACATCATCACATCATCGGGTGATTGTGTTCAGTTACTTGATAAAACCACGGATTCTCCTTAGCCCAGAAGATATTCAGTAAAGAGAACTTCCTTTTGCCTGGCATGTGTTAGTAATGTTTGCAGGAACAAGACACCTTTCAGTCTGGTGCCTGGCAGTATCCGTGTCTGTAAACTCATTGATGGTCACAGGGCTAAGAGATTTCATCCCTGAGCTTGCATGTCACTGACTGTGGCACTTGCAAATCAGTGGCACATTTTCTTGTTGATGTCATCAATGATCGACCTATAGGCTCTGTGACAGCGGCACATTTTCTTGTTGATGTCATCAATGATCGACCTATAGGCTCGGTGACAGCGGCACATTTTCTTGTTGATGTCATCAATGATCGACCTATAGGCTCGGTGACAGCGGCACATTTTCTTGTTGATGTCATCAATGATCGACCTATAGGCTCTGTGACAGCGGCACATTTTCTTGTTGATGTCATCAATGATCGACCTATAGGCTCGGTGACAGCGGCACATTTTCTTGTTGATGTCATCAGTGATCGACCTATAGGCTCTGTGACAGTGGCACATTTTCTTGTTGATGTCATCAATGATCAACCTATAGGCTCTGTGACAGCGGCACATTTTCTTGTTGATGTCATCAATGATCGACCTATAGGCTCTGTGACAGCCGCATAAATTTCTCACCAAGTGGAGGCTCTCCTTCTTTGCAGCATGTCTTTAACACATCCTGCACTGAAAACCTTTTTCTCCCACATCAGCAAGTTCTGTCTGCGCAGTGGTAATTTACCAAAATGAGCCCTAAATCCTACATAATGTTCGTCATGATCTAGTATGTGGCCGCTCATGAACGCGCAAGGGAGCCAAAAGTCTCTCTTTCACAGTGAAAAGGAATTTGTCTGCCACAATGCTCTCACAGAAGTGACACCAAAAATACTGTGTAAAACAAGAACATCACACTGTATTCATCTCTGCAAAAATTATGGCAGAATTAATACTGTATTTATCTCTGCAGAGATTGTGGTGGAATTCACACTGTATTCATCTCTGTGGAGATCATGGCAGAATTCACACTGTATTCATCTCTGTGGAGATTGTGGCAGAGTTCACACTGACAACCGAAAAGACAAAACAGACAAATAAAATAACACAGTTGTCTGCAAGCTCACAATCTTTGTGTATATCATATATATAACAGTTGTGCTGTGTCATCAGATTTAAATTTTCTTCACCTCGTATATTAGGTCCCTTCAATCATCACATCTGAAGATGTTTTGTTATTTTTCTGATGTGTTGCAGATGAAATTGAAGGACAACAGAGTGAAATCTGTAACCTTGAACGAAGTATTCGCAATATGCGGAATGACATCATCAGATTGAATTCTTTGTTACACAAAGAGAAGAATATTGGAGAGGAGCTTGAGCAAGGAAATATACTTATGGAGAATTTGTTCATCGCTGGTCTGAAGGTGAGAGCTGTTGCTCTTTTTCTGTATTATTCTAACCTTTTATGCTCCAACTGTGAGAATATAGAAAGGTAAAAGATAGTGTTTTTCATACATAAATTTTTTTTATCTATTTTGTGGGGAGTATTGGATGTTGCTGGAAACTGCAGAAAACTGGAGAATTTCATGGAGGGGAAAAAAATGACACATTGTATGTCATAGTTAACATTCTGAATGAAATTTCATGATATGCTATAAACACAGAGCATTTTTAGCAATTTTATAAACAATTTTTTTCCTGCTTTGTTTTTTCTTTTACACCTAGAAAGCTTGACATTGCTGGAAGAACAAAGTACTGAACTCTATGAATCCACAACAATAAGTATAAAATATCCCCGATATGAAAATTACATTTTAGCATATTTAAAAAATAATTTTTGTAAGTAAATTTTCATATTTGTTTGCATTCAAAGGCCTTAGAAACAGAGAAACTAAACATTTATGAACTCTTTTATTGTCTACCTTCTCTCTTGCAAAACTTTTTTTTCCATATCAGCACACTCTAAACTCTGTTCTGCTTCATGCCCTTGCTTGGTCACTGCCTTCTCACCAAGTGGAGGCTCTCCTTCTTTGCAGCATGTCTTTAACACATCCTGCACTGAAAACCTTTTTCTCCCACATCAGCAAGTTCTGTCTGCGCAGTGGTAATTTACCAAAATGAGCCCTAAATCCTACATAATGTTCGTCATGATCTAGTATGTGGCCGCTCATGAACGCGCAAGGGAGCCAAAAGTCTCTCTTTCACAGTGAAAAGGAATTTGTCTGCCACAATGCTCTCACAGAAGTGACACCAAAAATACTGTGTAAAACAAGAACATCACACTGTATTCATCTCTGCAAAAATTATGGCAGAATTAATACTGTATTTATCTCTGCAGAGATTGTGGTGGAATTCACACTGTATTCATCTCTGTGGAGATCATGGCAGAATTCACACTGTATTCATCTCTGTGGAGATTGTGGCAGAGTTCACACTGACAACCGAAAAGACAAAACAGACAAATAAAATAACACAGTTGTCTGCAAGCTCACAATCTTTGTGTATATCATATATAACAGTTGTGCTGTGTCATCAGATTTAAATTTTCTTCACCTCGTATATTAGGTCCCTTCAATCATCACATCTGAAGATGTTTTGTTATTTTTCTGATGTGTTGCAGATGAAATTGAAGGACAACAGAGTGAAATCTGTAACCTTGAACGAAGTATTCGCAATATGCGGAATGACATCATCAGATTGAATTCTTTGTTACACAAAGAGAAGAATATTGGAGAGGAGCTTGAGCAAGGAAATATACTTATGGAGAATTTGTTCATCGCTGGTCTGAAGGTGAGAGCTGTTGCTCTTTTTCTGTATTATTCTAACCTTTTATGCTCCAACTGTGAGAATATAGAAAGGTAAAAGATAGTGTTTTTCATACATAAATTTTTTTTATCTATTTTGTGGGGAGTATTGGATGTTGCTGGAAACTGCAGAAAACTGGAGAATTTCATGGAGGGGAAAAAAATGACACATTGTATGTCATAGTTAACATTCTGAATGAAATTTCATGATATGCTATAAACACAGAGCATTTTTAGCAATTTTATAAACAATTTTTTTCCTGCTTTGTTTTTTCTTTTACACCTAGAAAGCTTGACATTGCTGGAAGAACAAAGTACTGAACTCTATGAATCCACAACAATAAGTATAAAATATCCCCGATATGAAAATTACATTTTAGCATATTTAAAAAATAATTTTTGTAAGTAAATTTTCATATTTGTTTGCATTCAAAGGCCTTAGAAACAGAGAAACTAAACATTTATGAACTCTTTTATTGTCTACCTTCTCTCTTGCAAAACTTTTTTTTCCATATCAGCACACTCTAAACTCTGTTCTGCTTCATGCCCTTGCTTGGTCACTGCCTTCTGAACAGCTCATTTCCTTCTTATCAGTAATATACTAATAGACGGAGTGTGCAGAAATTATTGACCACCACAGTCAGAGGATAATGAACGTCCAGCCAGTGGAAGTTTGAAATGGCCCTAGCATTGCTACCGCCATTTCATGAAAAGTTCAAAGTTCAAAATTAAGACTCTGGCTTCACTGCATTTGGGACAACCCCATATATGCTCCGTCACATGCCGCAGCATCCATTGAAGACTATCTTTGCTAAAAGTTCCTCTCAAATGTTGGCTGTTTACGATGAGTTTTCTGCCACACAGTTCAGATTTCCTGCCAGCACCTTTAGTTTGTCCTAGCTCCAGCGTTCTCCTCACAGCCACATTGTTCTTCCATTCCTGCTCTTCATTTTCCTGCAGTCTATCCAATGCAGCCTTAGCAATATTCCCCTTATCCATTGTCAGTCTGCCTTTTAGTTTTGTCTGTCCAGCAAGTCTGTCTGCCACATCATTGCCATGTACTCCCGCATGTCCTGGACAGTAAAACCATTTTAGGCTTGTCACAGCTGACTGGATTAACAGATGAACCCATTCTTTTCTAAGCAAATTCTTCTCACTCTTACAAAGCACACTCTGTGAATCTGTTACAGTGACACCATTAACCACATCATGAGCAACTAACCCTTCCACTGATGCTGACACAGCCTGCTCCCTTCACATGCTTGATGAGCTGACTTCAAAAGCTCCTGACACAGCCTGCTCCCTTCACATGCTTGATGAGCTGACTTCAAAAGCTCCTGACACAGCCTGCTTCCTTCACATGCCTGATGAGCTGACTTCAAAAGCTCCCGACACAGCCTGCTCCCTTCACATGCTTGATGAGCTGACTTCAAAAGCTCCTGACACAGCCTGCTCCCTTCACATGCTTAATGAGCTGACTCCAAAAGCTCCCGACACAGCCTGCTCCCTTCACATGCTTGATGAGCTGACTTCAAAAGCTCCTGACACAGCCTGCTCCCTTCACATGCTTGATGAGCTGACTTCAAAAGCTCCTGACACAGCCTGCTCCCTTCACATGCTTGATGAGCTGACTTCAAAAGCTCCTGACACAGCCTGCTCCCTTCACATGCTTGAATGTAAATTGAGTCAGTGTCAGTAGTAATGGAATTTCATGAAAAAGCTTACATCATTGTTGGAGAAAATGGCTGCCGTACCAACCAAGCATAGTTTGTGTGTCCTAGAACTTATGTGAAGGGACAGTGTTGTGGCAGTTAATTGCATGTTCTGATGGCAGTTAATTGCATGTTCTGATGGCAGTTAATTGCATGTTCTGATGGCAGTTAATTGCATGTTCTGATGGCAGTTAATTGCATGTTCTGATGGCAGTTAATTGCATGTTCTGATGGCAGTTAATTACATGTTCTGATGGCAGTTAATTACATGTTCTGATGGCAGTTAATTGCATGTTCTGATGGCAGTTAATTGCATGTTCTGATGGCAGTTTCAACATTGAAGTCCCACTCATGTCATCAGTCAGAAGGGGATATGGTCATTTTTGTGACATCAAGAGAAGGTCACACAGGAAGGCCAAGGGTTACCAAAGAGATGGTTGACAAAGTGCATGAAAGTTTTATTTGGTGCCCTAGGAAATTTCTGTGGAGAATCAGTCAAGATCTGCAGATAACGAAGTCCACAGTGAGGAAATTTCTCTGGAAATGATGGCAGTTGTACCCATACAAATTATAACTAGTAGTTGTAACCATACAAATTGTGACTAGTAGTTGTAACCATACAAATTGTAACTAGTAGTTGTACCCATACAAATTGTGACTAGTAGTTGTAACCATACAAATTGTAACTAGTAGTTGTACCCATACAAATTATAACTAGTAGTTGTAACCATACAAATTGTGACTAGTAGTTGTAACCATACAAATTGTAACTAGTAGTTGTACCCATACAAGTTGTGACTAGTAGTTGTAACCATACAAATTGTAACTAGTAGTTGCAACCATACAAATTGTAACTAGTAGTTGCAACCATACAAATTGTAACTAGTAGTTGCAACCATACAAATTGTAACTAGTAGTTGCAACCATACAAATTGTAACTAGTAGTTGCAACCATACAAATTGTAACTAGTAGTTGCAACCATACAAATTGTAACTAGTAGTTGCAACCATACAAATTGTAACTAGTAGTTGTACACATACAAATTGTAACTAGTAGTTGCAACCATACAAATTGTAACTAGTAGTTGCAACCATACAAATTGTAACTAGTAGTTGTAACCATACAAATTGTAACTAGTAGTTGCAACCATACAAATTGTAACTAGTAGTTGTACACATACAAATTGTAACTAGTAGTTGCAACCATACAAATTGTAACTAGTAGTTGCAACCATACAAATTGTAACTAGTAGTTGTAACCATACAAATTGTAACTAGTAGTTGTAACCATACAAATTGTAACTAGTAGTTGTAACCATACAAATTGTAACTAGTAGTTGTAACCATACAAATTGTAACTAGTACAAAAACTCAAGCCGGTTGATCCATCTAAATGGCTGCCATTTTGTGAGGACTTCCTAAGCATAAAGTAAAAAAATGGGGGCTTGTTGGAACAGATCATTTTTAGTGATGAAGCAACTTTTTATTTATCCAGAAATGTCAACAGGCACAATATCTGCATATAGGGATCTAAGAATCCCAGTGCTGGGATCAAAGTGGATTGTGACAGCCCCAAAGTGAACATGTTTTGTGTTGTTTCCAGAAATTGACTTCTTCACAGAGGACAGTGTCATAGGAACGGTTTACCTGGACATGCTGGAGAATTGGTTAATGTCACATCTCATGTAGGACAGTGTCATAGGAACACTTTACCTGGACATGCTGGAGAATTGGTTAATGTCACATCTCATGTAGGACAGTGTCATAGGAACACTTTACCTGGACATGCTGGAGAATTGGTTAATGTCACATCTCATGTAGGACAGTGTCATAGGAACACTTTACCTGGACATGCTGGAGAATTGGTTAATGTCACATCTCATGTAGGACAGTGTCATAGGAACACTTTACCTGGACATGTTGGAGAATTGGTTAATGTCACATCTCACAGGTGAGGAGGAAATGCAGTTAGCAGCAAGCTGGAGCCCACTATATTAGCATTTGCAGGCCAAGGACTACCTGAATAGACACCTGCCAGGTTGATGGGTTTAATGTGCAACATCTTCTCCACACAGTCAAACTGTTCACTCAACCTGCCAGGTTGATGTGCAACATCTTCTCCACACATTCAAACTATTCATTGAACCTGCCAGGTTGATGTGCAACATCTTTTCCACATAGTCAGACTGTTCACTGAACATGCCAGGTTGATGTGCAACATCTTCTCCACACAGTCAAACTATTCACTGAACCTGCCAGGTTGATGTGCAACATCTTCTCCACACAGTCAAACTATTCACTGAACCTGCCAGGTTGATGTGCAACATCTTCTCCACACAGTCAAACTATTCACTGAACCTGCCAGGTTGATGTGCAACATCTTCTCCACACAGTCAGACTATTCACTGAACCTGCCAGGTTGATGTGCAACATCTTCTCCACACAGTCAGACTATTCACTCAACCTGCCAGGTTGATGTGCAACATCTTCTCCACACAGTCAAACTATTCACTGAACCTGCCAGGTTAATGTGCAACATCTTCTTCACACAGTCAAACTATTCACTGAACCTGCCAGGTTGATGTGCAACATCTTCTCCACACAGTCAGACTGTTCACTCAACCTGCCAGGTTGATGGGTTTAATGTGCAACATCTTCTCCACACAGTCAAACTATTCACTGAACCTGCCAGGTTAATGTGCAACATCTCCACACAGTCAAACTGTTCACTGAACCTGCCAGGTTAATGTGCAACATCTTCTCCACACAGTCAGACTATTCACTCAACCTGCCAGGTTGATGGGTTTAATGTGCAACATCTTCTCCACACAGTCAAACTGTTCACTGAACCTGCCAGGTTGATGTGCAACATCTTCTCCACACACTCAGACTGTTCACTCAACCTGCCAGGTTGATGGGTTTAATGTGCAACATCTTCTCCACACAACCTGCCAGCATGCCATTTCTTCCTGTGAGGTTTCATCAAGGACAATGTTTCTATCCATCCACTTCCATAGATGCTGCTGGAAAGTATATCAACACCATTGTCAAGAATGTCACACAAAACATGCTAGAGAGGGTTTAGCAAGAATGTGAATTTTGCTTTGACGTGTTAGAGAGGGTTTATGTACCACCTTGACATGTTAGAGAGGGTTTATATACCGCCTTGACATGTTAGAGAAGGTTTATGTACCGCCTTGACATGTTAGAGAAGGTTTATGTACCGCCTTGACATGTTAGAGAAGGTTTATGTACCGCCTTGACATGTTAGAGAAGGTTTATGTACCGCCTTGACATGTTAGAGAAGGTTTATGTACCGCCTTGACATGTTAGAGAAGGTTTAGTGAGAATGTGAGTACTGCTTTGACATGTTAGAGAAGGTTTAACAAGAATGTGAGTACCGCCTTGACATGTTAGAGAAAGTTTAGTGTGAATGTGAGTACTGCCTTGACATGTTAGAGAAGGTTTAGTGAGAATGTGAGTACTGCCTTGACATGTTAGAGAAGGTTTAGTGAGAATGTGGGTACTGCCTTGACATGTTAGAGAAGGTTTAGTGAGAATGTGGGTACTGCCTTGACATGTTAGAGAAAGTTTAGTGTGAATGTGAGTACTGCCTTGACATGTTAGAGAAGGTTTAGTGAGAATGTGGGTACTGCCTTGACATGTTAGAGAAAGTTTAACAAGAATGTGAGTACTGCCTTGACATGTTAGAGAAAGTTTAATGAGAATGTGAGTACTGCCTTGACATGTTAGAGAGGGTTTAATGAGAATGTGAGTACTGCCTTGACATGTTAGAGAAAGTTTAGTGAGAATGTGAGTACTGCCTTGACATGTTAGAGAAGGTTTAGTGAGAATGTGAGTACTGCCTTGACATGTTAGAGAAGGTTTAGTGAGAATGTGAGTACTGCCTTGACATGTTAGAGAAGGTTTAGTGAGAATGTGAGTACCACCTTGACATGTTAGAGAAGGTTTAGTGAGAATGTGAGTACCACCTTGACATGTTAGAGAAAGTTTAGTGAGAATGTGAGTACCACCTTGACATGTTAGAGAAGGTTTATTGAGAATGTGAGTGCTGCCTTGACATGTTAGAGAAGGTTTAGTGAGAATGTGAGTACTGCCTTGACATGTTAGAGAAAGGTTTAGTGAGAATGTGAGTACTGCCTTGACATGTTAGAGAAGGTTTAGTGAGAATGTGAGTACTGCCTTGACATGTTAGAGAAAGGTTTAGTGAGAATGTGAGTACCATCTTGACATGTTAGAGAAGGTTTAGTGAGAATGTGAGTACTGCCTTGACATGTTAGAGAAGGTTTAACAAGAATGTGAGTACTGCCTTGACATGTTAGAGAAGGTTTAACAAGAATGTGAGTACTGCCTTGACATGTTAGAAAAGGTTTAACAAGAATGTGAGTACTGCCTTGACATGTTAGAGAAGGTTTAACAAGAATGTGAGTACCGTCTTGACATGTTAGGGAAAGTTTAGTGAGAATGTGAGTACTGCCTTGACATGTTAGAGAAGGTTTAACAAGAATGTGAGTACTGCCTTGACATGTTAAAGAAGGTTTAGTGAGAATGTGAGTACTGCCTTGACATGTTAGAGAAAGTTTAGTGTGAATGTGAGTACTGCCTTGACATGTTAGAGAAGGTTTAGTGAGAATGTGAGTACTGCCTTGACATGTTAGAGAAAGTTTAGTGTGAATGTGAGTACTGCCTTGACATGTTAGAGAGGGTTTAATGAGAATGTGAGTACTGCCTTGACATGTTAGAGAAAGTTTAGTGAGAATGTGAGTACTGCCTTGACATGTTAGAGAAGGTTTAGTGAGAATGTGAGTACTGCCTTGACATGTTAGAGAAGGTTTAGTGAGAATGTGAGTACTGCCTTGACATGTTAGAGAAGGTTTAGTGAGAATGTGAGTACCACCTTGACATGTTAGAGAAGGTTTAGTGAGAATGTGAGTACCACCTTGACATGTTAGAGAAAGTTTAGTGAGAATGTGAGTACCACCTTGACATGTTAGAGAAGGTTTATTGAGAATGTGAGTGCTGCCTTGACATGTTAGAGAAGGTTTAGTGAGAATGTGAGTACTGCCTTGACATGTTAGAGAAAGGTTTAGTGAGAATGTGAGTACTGCCTTGACATGTTAGAGAAGGTTTAGTGAGAATGTGAGTACTGCCTTGACATGTTAGAGAAAGGTTTAGTGAGAATGTGAGTACCATCTTGACATGTTAGAGAAGGTTTAGTGAGAATGTGAGTACTGCCTTGACATGTTAGAGAAGGTTTAACAAGAATGTGAGTACTGCCTTGACATGTTAGAGAAGGTTTAACAAGAATGTGAGTACTGCCTTGACATGTTAGAAAAGGTTTAACAAGAATGTGAGTACTGCCTTGACATGTTAGAGAAGGTTTAACAAGAATGTGAGTACCGTCTTGACATGTTAGGGAAAGTTTAGTGAGAATGTGAGTACTGCCTTGACATGTTAGAGAAGGTTTAACAAGAATGTGAGTACTGCCTTGACATGTTAAAGAAGGTTTAGTGAGAATGTGAGTACTGCCTTGACATGTTAGAGAAAGTTTAGTGTGAATGTGAGTACTGCCTTGACATGTTAGAGAAGGTTTAGTGAGAATGTGAGTACTGCCTTGACATGTTAGAGAAAGTTTAGTGTGAATGTGAGTACTACCTTGACATGTTAGAGAAGGTTTAGTGAGAATGTGAGTACTGCCTTGACATGTTAAAGAAAGTTTAGTGTGAATGTGAGTACTGCCTTGACATGTTAGAGAAGGTTTAGTGAGAATGTGAGTACTGCCTTGACATGTTAGAGAAGGTTTAGTGAGAATGTAAGTACTGCCATGATATGTGTGTAACAAGAATGTAAGTACTACCTTGACATGTTAGAGAAGGTTTAACAAGAATGTGAGTACTGCCTTGACATGTTAGAGAAAGTTTAGTGAGAATGTGAGTACTGCCTTGACATGTTAGAGAAGGTTTAACAAGAATGTGAGTACTGCCTTGACATGTTAGAGAAGGTTTAGTGAGAATGTGAGTACTACCTTGACATGTTAGAGAAGGTTTAGTGAGAATGTGAGTACCACCTTGACATGTTAGAGAAGGTTTAGTGAGAATGTGAGTACCACCTTGACATGTTAGAGAGGGTTTAACAAGAATGTGAGTACCACCTTGACATGTTAGAGAAGGTTTAACAAGAATATGAGTACTGCCTTGACATTTTAGAGAGAGTTTAGTGAGAATGTGAGTACTGCCTTGACATATTAGAGAAGGTTTAGTGAGAATGTGAGTACTGCCTTGACATCTGGCATGACACATCTGGCATGACACATGTGGCATACGCTTTAGGTCAGCACGAAACTCCTTCAGATAGAGGTAAAATCATGTATTTCTGTTCAGTGTTGGTGAGACAATAATATATTCAGGAAGTGAGAAACATGAACGAGGAGTAAGAATAATATTTGATGAGCAAACAGCAAGGACAGTTGAGGGATATTTGAACATCTCGGACCAAGTCCTGCTAGCCCAACTGAAAGGATGACCAATAAACATAAATATTATACAAGTGTACGCTTGAACATCTGAAAGTTCTGAAGAAGATGTACAGCTATTTTATAATGACATAGAGACAGTCCTGAAATACACAAAGTCACATGAAGTTACTATAGTGATCGGAGATTTTAATGCCAAAGTTGGTAAAGGAAGAACTTCAGACATCGTTGGTGACTATGGACTGGGGGAGAGGAATGACAGAGTTAGTAAATTAATTGAATAGGCAAGAATACACAGCATGGTTGTAGGAAACACCTGGTTTAAACAACATCCCCGAAGACTGGCAACGTGGTGTAGCCCAGAAAAAAAGACTTTTAACCAGATAAACTACGTATTAATCAACAAACGATTCCGCAATGCATTACTGACAACAAAAACCATGCCAGGAGCTGACTGCAATAGTGACCATGATCCACTCTGTGGAAAAATTAGAATAAAGCTAAAGAAAACATGCAGAAAAATGAGAAACATCAAACTGAATACAGAACTTCTTAAAAATGACCAAGAACTGCAAGAACAATACAAAGTTATTATAACAAATAGAAACAATGCAATAGCAAAGATAAATAGTATAGATGAACAATGGGCAATTTTAAGAGATTCTATCCACCAAACTGTTAAGGACATAATACCACCAAAAAAAGAAGCCCCTAAAAATAAATGGATGACAGACAACATCTTAGGACTGATAGACAAGAGCAGATGGAGTAAAAAATAACCCAAAAAAATATAGCAAGATAAATAAAGAAATAAGACACAAATGCAGAGAAACAAAGGAAGTGTGGTTAAAATAACAGTGCAGACAGATAGAGGACTCTCATAATAAAGACAGCAAAAACATGCACAAACGAATTAGTGAACTCACAGGCAGGAAAACAAAATATACCACAGGATGCCTGAAATCGAAAGAAGGTAAAATGTTAATGAGAAAAGAAGACATTGTGGACAGGTGGACAGAGTACATCAGGGAGCTATATGGAGGAGAAAGACCAGAATTAACACCAGATACTGAAAACTGTGATGGACCACCAATACTTGAAGATGAAATCATAGATGCCATCAGACACATGAAGAAAGGAAAAGCGACTGGGCCTGATAATATAACAATAGAAGAAATAGAGGCACTAGAGGAGACAGGACTAAAAATAATAACCAAGTTACTGAATGACATTTACAACAGTGGTTATATGCCCAGTGACCTGATTAAATCCACATTTATAGCACTACCAAAGAAACCAGGTGCAAAGGAATGTGACAACCACCGGACTATCAGCCTCTCATGTCACATAACGAAGATACTTCTGAGAATCATTATGAGAAAAACAAGGAAAAAGTGGAAATAGCAAATGAACAGTTTGGATTTGTTGAAGGAAAAGGAACACACAATGCCATTTATGCTTTACTAACACTAACAGAAAGAGCTTTAGAAGTACAGAAAGATCTCTACTTATGCTTCATTGATTACACCAAGGCATTCGACAAAGTGAAACATAATGAAGTTATTAAAATGCTTGAAGACATCAATATAGATGGCAAAGACCTGAGGATGTAAACAAATATACTTTATTTTCAAAGGGTTAAAAATTGGGCACACAGGCCTGTCTGACATTCCGCCCTTCATCATACAGCTTTCACTCAGTCACAGTCATTCAGCATTTGTTAATGAGCATAATAATCATGAAGATACATTAAATGATTACATAAATAAATAATAAACGTATCTCATGTCCATACACTCTACACTCTGGTTTATGCAACAATGTGAAATAAACTTGCATTCTTACATTCATTCAAAACTAACAAATTTATAGAAAAGCAGTATTAAAAAAAAATTACAACACTCAAGCCATATTTTAAACTACTTTAAACTATGCTTAGGGAGGCATATAGTTCATATCAAACAGATGTTGATAAAGTTTAAAGTTATAAGAATGAATATTACCTATAAGTTTTATGTGAATGGTAGGGCATTCCAAAGGTGAGCAGCTGAGTAAGAGAAGCTTTTTTTAAGCATGTCAAGCCTTGGTTTTGGGAGAATACAATTTTTTAAGCGTTGACTGTGTTTTGGGTTGTATTTGAACAACGACCACAGATATGGTGGAGCATTGTGCGATAGAATTTTATGAATTAACTTGGCCTTGTTGAAAAGAAATCTCAAGAAGAGCCAGGGGAAGACCAAGAGAAATGATACTGGACAGTCTGACAGGATGGTGTGAGAGGAGATCACCAACTGAGCTGATATCTTGCATTAAGGATTGTGTACTCTGGAGAGGCATAATAGCCAACGACAATCAGCACAGCACCTGATGACGATGGTGATGATGATGATGATGATGATGGTGAGACTATGGTTTTACAAAATCAACCAATAATTTGTGCACTCTGTAGTATAATAATAAAGTTTGTGACAACAAAAGATCACAGAGGGAGATTTATATTATATATATTCCTTAGCTATATAAATGATTGATCTTTTATAGCTATATAAACTACTGATGTGAATCAGTAGTTTATATAGCTGTGATGTGCTATATAAGCATTTGATGTTTCTTAGCCGTATAAACAACTGGTGTTTCTTAGCTATAAAAAACTATTGATGTTTATTAACTATCTATATAAACAATTGATGTTTCTTAGTTATATAAACTGTTGATGTGTCTTAACTAGCTATATAAGCTACTGATATTTCTTAGCTATATGCTCGTAAACTACTGGTGACTAGTCATATTTGGTCATAATAAAAGTTTAGTATCACATTTATTTTTATGAACAGGAAGTTGTCTGGTATGAGGTGGAAAGTGTTAGATAAAATATTGACTGCCCTATACCTTGGCTGATAAGTGGCTTATTTCAACCTGAAAGAGTTAAAACTTGGACTGGAATCTCAAATCAGAAAATAAATGAGAATTCATGACATAAAAGCACCTTCCCATTCCACACAAATCCTAGAGAAAGTCTAGGAGTTTGTACAGTAATTTAACAAGAGAACATTTATTTCATATCTTTCTTATATAAGCATAATGTAAGATGTCTGATATGTTAGCTTTATGTTGCTTACAGGATGCAGAAATGGAGTATGTCCAGCTACAGGCACATCTTGATGAGATCAAGGAAGAAAAGGAGAGGCTACTTAATAGTCTCATAGAAGCTGAGTATGTACCTCTGTACTTTAATTGTTCTGTAGAAGTCTTATAGAAGCTGAGTATGTACCTCTGTACTTTAATTGTTCTGTAGAAGTCTTGTAGAAGCTGAATGCTATGAATAGTAAGAGTGATACAAATTGCTGTCTCACTCTAGATTTTATGATGGATGGTTCAGAGATACCTCTGTATTGTTTGCAGTAATAATGAGATGGTTTTATATTGGTTGCAATAATAATGAGATGCTTTTATATTGGTTGTTGTGATAATGAGATACTTTTATACTGGTTGCAGTAATAATGAGATGATTTTATACTGGATGCAGTCCCTTTTATTGTATTTTAGCTTCAAGATAGAGGTAAATATATAGCATTTCTCTGATCCTGTGATGTTTCTTGCTTCAAGATAGAGGTAAATACATAGCATTTCTCTGATCCTGTGATGTTTCTTGCTTCAAGAAAGAGGTAAATACATAGCATTTCTCTGATCCTGTGATGTTTCTTGCTTCAAGATAGAGGTAAATACATAGCATTTCTCTGATCCTGTGATGTTTCTTGCTTCAAGATAGAGGTAAATACATAGCATTTCTCTGATCCTGTGATGTTTCTTGCTTCAAGATAGAGGTAAATACATAGCATTTCTCTGATCCTGTGATGTTTCTTGCTTCAAGATAGAGGTAAATACACAATAATTGGTGTATAAGTGTACAACTATACACTAAACACTGCAGTAAAGCTGTGATACTAGAATGTATAAACTAGGAAAAAAGTAGGAGCAGCTTTATTACTTAACGATTACAAAGTTGTGACGTTTCGGCGTGAGCCTTAATCATACAAAAACATACAGGACGAAGAAATAGGGAGAGGAGATAAAGTATAGATTTACATGAATACTGTTAAAAAAAAAAAAAAAAGTTTTTTAAAGGAGTACTTAGCTGTAAATTGCAAGGTGTGGCTTGTCTGGCGGTGTGTGTCAGGAATGGATCTGGTAGGACGTGGAAATTGTTTAAATAGAGACCTGTGACATGTGGTCGGTGGGTTGTAACTGGGGGTGGTGGTTGGGGAACCGGGGAGGGGAGAGAGAGTGACGCACTACTGGCCTAGCTAGGAGAATTTGAAACAGGTGATTGGGGAAGAGGTGTTGCAGAGAAAATAGCGGGGTTGCAGAGTGATGCTGTGAGGAAGTTTGAAAAGTAAGAAGGGGTGCATTTAGTGGAGAGGTACTATAATGATTGAAGAAGATGATGTTACGTGTAACTAAACAGCGAGTTTAACCCATGTGGTTCCAGCGTCCCATAATTTTGAATGCAGCGGTTCTCAAGTGCCAGGCGGCTTGTATCATCTGCGTGACATTGTTTAATGGCTGTTACCAGAAAATCAGATTTGCCTCTGTGGTTGGGGCCATTGAAATGATTTGGGACTGGTTTTGAAGCATGCTGGGTGATGTCGTACAGATGTTTTTGCATGCGGTCCCCTAATCTGAGGCCAGTCTCACCGATATATGTTATCCTGCATCTTTTGCACACGATGACATATATCACATTTCGGGACTCGCATGTGAATCCCTCATGAAGAGTGAGGATAGTTTTGGGAAAGGTGATTGTTTTCATTTCCCAAACTACAGGGCAGGTAACGCAGCGGGGGCGGTTACATTTTCTGGTGCCAACATACGTAAGGCTCTGCTTCAAGTGGCTGTGGACGAGGATGTCCTTAAGAAAATCCTTTATCGTCATCTGCCGATAATCCAACTCGACTCTGACACTCGTAACATTTTCTCTGAAGCACCCCTATTGGCATACAAACGTGAGCCAAACCTTTAGGACATCCTCGTCCACAGCCACTTGAAGCAGAGCCTTACGTATGTTGGCACCAGAAAATGTAACCGCCCCCGCTGCGTTACCTGCCCTGTAGTTTGGGAAACGAAAACAATCACCTTTCCCAAAACTATCCTCACTCTTCATGAGGGATTCACATGCGAGTCCCGAAATGTGATATATGTCATCGTGTGCAAAAGATGCAGGATAATATATATCGGTGAGACTGGCCTCAGATTAGGGGACCGCATGCAAAAACATCTGAACGACATCACCCAGCATGCTTCGAAACCAGTCCCAAATCATTTCAATGACCCCAACCACAGAGGCAAATCTGATTTTCTGGTAACAGCCATTAAACAATGTCACGCAGATGATACAAGCCGCCTGGCACTTGAGAACCGCTGCATTCAAAATTATGGGACGCTGGAACCACATGGGTTAAACTCGCTGTTTAGTTACATGTAACATCATCTTCTTCAATCATTATAGTACCTCTCCACTAAATGCACCCCTTCTTACTTTTCAAACTTCCTCACAGCATCACTCTGCAACCCCGCTATTTTCTCTGCAACACCTCTTCCCCAATCACCTGTTTCAAATTCTCCTAGTTAGGCCAGTAGTGCGTCACTCTCTCTCCCCTCCCCGGTTCCCCAACCACCACCCCCAGTTACAACCCACAGACCACATGTCACAGGTCTCTATTTAAACAATTTCCACGTCCTACCAGATCCATTCCTGACACACACTGCCAGACAAGCCACACCTTGCAATTTACAGCTAAGTACTCCTTTAAAAAACTTTTGTTTGTTGGTGCCTTTGTGATGGCTTCTCTGATTTCAGCTTGTAGTATGCCTGGGTCAGGTTCCACGGAGCTGACTGTGTTGATGTCTCAGAGTTGGCGTGGTTGCTGTCTCAGAGTTGGCATATTGCTGTCTCAGAGATGGCATGGTTGCTGTCTCAGAGTTGGCATATTGCTGTCTCAGAGTTGGCATATTGCTGTCTCAGAGTTGGCATGGTTGCTGTCTCAGAGTTGGCATGGTTGCTGTCTTAGAGTTGGCATGGTTGCTGTCTCAGAGTTGGCATATTGCTGTCTCAGAGTTGGCATGGTTGCTGTCTTAGAGTTGGCATGGTTGCTGTCTTAGAGTTAGCATGGTTGCTGTCTCAGAGTTGGCATGCCTCAGATGGTATGTTGAGTAGCTTGTCAAAGTATTGTCTCCATCTCTCCAAGTACAAGCTCTGGCTCACATATTGGTTTACATATTGGCTCACATATTGGCTCACTGTTATCATTGATCACTACCTCAGTTGCCCTGCTCACTTTTATTGCACTGATCTTTTTTACAAAAGATTCTTGTAGCCTCTTTGTAGTCACTGTTTAAAGCTTCACCATATTCCTGCCATAATTTACTTCTCTTATTACTCTCTTAGAATGTCTTCTTGCAATTCATTGTAGTCATGCTCCTGCTTACTTCTCATCCATTCTTATATATTTCTTTCTTTTCTCTCATAGCCTCTTTCGCCTCATCATTCCACCATGTTGTTATTTTCTTTTTGGTACCTCTGTTTTTCATAGTACCGCATGTTTCCTTCGCTGCTTGTAAAGTGCTGGTTTTGAACAAGGCCCATTCCTCTTCCACTGATTTTGTTTCTGTTGGTAGGTTTATGAATAATTCTCCTATTTTCTTCTCATATTCTTCTTCCACATTCTCTTCCTTGAGCTTGCATAGTTTTATTGTTTCTCTTATCTTCTTGAGAGTTTGTTTCTAATGCACTGTGGATCACTGAATGTTCTCAGCTGGTCTGTGACTTTTGTTCTGCTTGTTCCGAGTCATATATTGAGCTCCCCTATAATTATGATATTTTTTTTTTGCTTATGTTGTTTAGTGTGTCATGGAGGTTGTAAAAAAATCTTCACATTCTTCCTCCTTGTCAGGTGCATTGTGGGGAGCATGTGTCCTTGTTTTATTTTATTTTGACAGTTATCACTCTTTCTGATGTATATTTTTTTTCAGAATATTACCAGTAGTGTTTGGTTCTATGATCTTACTGATGCCTTGCTTTGTTCTTTCATGCTCACTCACGCAGGAGTATAGGAATAAATGATGCTCACAGTCTTTACCTCTTTCTTTGGTGTTTACAGCTCCCATTATTTTTGTTACTCTCTTTTTTATTCCCTCCACTAAGTCCTGCTTTTTATCATTTCTGCCACTTGTGTTGACAGCACACAGTTTTGAAATTGCTTCAATGTGTTCTTGATAGCACACAGTTTTGAAATTGCTTCAATGCATTGTTGCACCTCTGTCTACCTTTATTACTAGAACCATTCACCTCTATTTGTTACTAGACCCATGCACCTCTTCTACCTTTGTTACTAGAACCATACACTTCTGTCTGTGTTTATTACTAGAACCAAACACCTCTATCTATCTTTGTTATTAAAACCATACACCTCTATCTGCCTTTATTACTAGAACCATATACCTCTATCTATCTTTATTGTTAGAACCATACACCTCTATCTATCTTTATTACTAGAACCATACTCCTCTGTCTATCTTTATTACTAGAACCATACTCCTCTATCTATCTTTATTACTAGAACCATACTCCTCTGTCTATCTTTATTACTAGAACCATACTCCTCTGTCTATCTTTATTACTAGAACCATACAATCTGTCTTTATTACTAGAACCATACTCCTCTATCTACCTTTATTACTAGAACCATACTCCTCTATCTACCTTTATTACTAGAACCATACACCTTTATCTAACTTTATTACTTGAACTGTTTTACTACAGTCATCATCTCTTTTATGTCTCTACTACAACATGGAACTTTTACTACATACTGCTGAATTTTTCTATTCTAGATACAGCTGGTAAATAAAATGGTAAATCACCAGAATGTGATGAGATAACAGCTGAACTTATTAAAGCAGGAGGAAAGGAATGTGCAACACTCTATCATGCGCTGAATGTATAAAACAGGAAAAAGTAGGAGCAGCTTTATTACTTAACGATTACAAAGTTGTGACGTTTCGGCGTGAGCCTTAATCATACAAAAACATACAGGACGAAGAAATAGGGAGAGGAGATAAAGTATAGATTTACATGAATACTGTTAAAAAAAAAAAAAAAGTTTTTTAAAGGAGTACTTAGCTGTAAATTGCAAGGTGTGGCTTGTCTGGCGGTGTGTGTCAGGAATGGATCTGGTAGGACGTGGAAATTGTTTAAATAGAGACCTGTGACATGTGGTCGGTGGGTTGTAACTGGGGGTGGTGGATGGGGAACCAGGGAAGGGAGAGAGAGTGTGTGATGCAATATTGACCTAGCTAGGAGAAGTTGAAACAGATGATTGGATAAGAGGGGTTGCAGAGTGATACTGTGAGGAAGTTTGAAAAGTATCACTCTGCAACCCCTCTTCCCCAATCATCTGTTTCAGCTTCTCCTAGCTAGGTCAATATTGTATCACTCTCTCTCCCCTCCCTGGTTCCCCATCCACCACCCCCAGTTACAACCCACCGACCACATGTCACAGGTCTCTATTTAAAGTCTCCACGTTCTACTAAATCCATTCCTGACACACACCGCCGGACAAGCCACACCTTGCAATTTACAGCTAAGTACTCTTTAGAAAAAAAATTTTTTTTTTTTAAAAATTTTAAATAGCATTCATGTGAATCTATACTTTATCTCCTCTCTCTACTTCTTCGTCCTGTATGTTTTTGTATGATTAAGGCTCACGCCGAAACGTCACAACTTTGTAATCGTTAAGTAATAAAGCTGCTCCTACTTTTTCCTGTTTTATACATTCAGCGCATGATAGAGTGTTGCACATTCCTTTCCTCCTGCTTTAATAAGTTCAGCTGTTATCTCATCACATTCTGGTGATTTACCATTTTATTTACCAGCTGTATCTAGAATAGAAAAATTCAGCAGTATGTAGTAAAAGTTCCATGTTGTAGTAGAGACATAAAAGAGATGATGACTGTAGTAAAACAGTTCAAGTAATAAAGTTAGATAAAGGTGTATGGTTCTAGTAATAAAGGTAGATAGAGGAGTATGGTTCTAGTAATAAAGGTAGATAGAGGAGTATGGTTCTAGTAATAAAGGTAGATAGAGGAGTATGGTTCTAGTAATAAAGGTAGATAGAGGAGTATGGTTCTAGTAGTAAAGATAGATAGAGGAGTATGATTCTAGTAGTAAGCTGCTCCTACTTTTTCCTGTTTTATACATTCTAGTATCACAGCTTTACTGCAGTGCTTCGTGTATAGTTATATACTTATACACTAATTATTGTGTTACTCTATCATGCGCTATGTTAAAAAGATATGGCATTCAGGTATTTGGCCAAAAGAATGGAGAAGAACTGTATTCATACCACTGCCAAAAAAGGGTAACCTGAAATTATGCACAAACTACAGAACTGTTGCCTTGATTAGTCATGCCAGTAAAACTCTGTTAAAAATCATAATGGGTAGACTTCATAAGAAAATAGAAGAAGTCAATATGGTCCAAGCTGGTTTCAGGCAAGGAAGAGGATCAAGAGATCATATATTCAATAAAAGATTAATAATAGAGAAATGCAGAGAGTTTAATGTGACTCTATATTTATCTTTTATAGACTACTCAAAGGCATTTGATTGTGTACAACACCAGAAACTTTGGGAAATAATGGAAAAAATGGGATTTCCAACACATTTGATACAATTAATATCACTGCTGTATCTAGACCAACAGGCAGCAGTGAGAATAAATGGTGAAACAACAACTTGGTTTGACATAAAACAAGGGGTCCGTCAGGGGTGCATATTGTCACCTTACTTATTTAACTTGTATACTGAAAATATAATGAGAAATGTTAGAGAAGATGTAGACAAAGAATATTACGATGCCATAACAATTGGAGGTTGGGAAATACTAGAGATTAGATATGCTGATGACACAGTATTACTGTCCACAACACAAAAAGGAATGGAGAAACTAATTATGTCAGTCTGTAAGAACAGTGAAGAGAAGAAAACTAAATTGATGACAACTGACAAAACAAACAAGGCAGCTGAAATATGTATCAATGAGGAAAAATTGGAAGAAGTGGAGAGCTTTGAATATCGTGGATCACTACTAACTAATAATGGAGATACAATGAGAGAAATTAAAAGGAGGACTCTATCGCTCTTCAGAAAGTAAAACAACTAAATAATCTGTGGAGAGGAACAGACAGAACTACAAAAATAAGATTTTTAAGGGCATGCATCTTTCCCATCGCAACATATGCCTATGAGACCTGGACACTTAGCAAAACAGCTGAAAAACACATAAATGCCTTTGAATGTAAGTGCTACAGAAGAGTTCTTCAAATATCATTGACACAAAAAACAACAAATATATCCATACTACAAGAACTTAATATTGAAGAAGGCTGGCTAGTAAAGAGGATTAAACAAAGAAAACTTAAATATTTTGGACACATTAAACATCATGATAATCTAGAGAAGACCATCTTGGAAGGGTACATAATGGGAAAAAGAAAGAAAGGAAGACCAAGGTGAAGATGTCTGCAAGACATCATTGATAATCTGCAAATGGATGCATCATCAGCAGGCCATCTTGCTAACAACCAAGAGGCCTACAGGAGTGCAGTTAGGGAGGCAAAGTTCCGCAAGGGACATGCAAATGAATGAATGATATGCAGCTGAACTGTTACAACACACAAATGTACTGTTATTACATACAGCTGAATTTTTACTATACACAAATGTATTGTTACTACACACAAATGTATTGTTACTACACACAGCTGAGCTGTTTCTACATGCAATCGAACTGTTTCTACACACAGCTGCACTATTACTGCACAAGCTATTGTGATGTTATTTCTTTTGTATTCATCTTCAGAAAATGGATATAATTATTGGTTTATTGAGATTTTGTTGTCATCATAAGCATCCTCTAACTGAAACTTATGTACATATTCAAATATTGTAGTGAGAAATGCATGACAGAGATTAATACACAAAATACTCAGCTCAGAACACCAGCACTGGAGTGTCAATACTGTGTTATGATCTGTCAATCAAACAAATGGCCTGAGGTTCAAATCTTATTAGATGTGCATGGGATATTTTTATGAGTCTGTGATTTTATGAGTAGTGTACTGCTCTCTGATGTTGTCCTAGCTATTCAAAGTAAATGCCAGATTTTGAAGGCAGAGGAGTAAAAGTTGTTTGTAATAAACTCACTTCACATGTTGTGCGTGCAGTTAAAAATGTATCAACATAGAAACTCTTATAACTGATTTTAATAATAATATAACATCAAACATATGTAAAAAAAAAAATAACATCAGACATTGGTAAAAAAAAAAAAATGTAAAAATGCAGTAACATAAAATCAGACGAATTTAACAAATTTATAAACACAATAGTGGAACATCAAACTTATTTTAAAAATTTAAAAACATAACGTAACATCAGATGTGTGTAAAAGAAATTTTAAAATATGATAACGTAACACCAGATGTATGGAAAAAATGTATTAACATGATAATGTAACATCAGACATATGTAAAAATATATAAGCATGATAATGTAACATCAGACTTAGGTCAGGGATTGGAAGTGAGTTTTATTCTTCAATGTGTAAGTGAAATATAAATTATGGAGGAAAAGATTTATGACAAGTGACAGTTATCCAGTATGTGTAACCAAAGTAGGAGTTTGAAGGAAAGTATCTGTGACAAGTGACAGTTATCCAGTGTGTGTAAGCGAAGTAGGAGTTGTGAAAGAAAGTATCTGTGACAAGTGAGAGTTATCCAGTGTGTGTAAGCGAAGTAGGAGTTGTGAAAGAAAGTATCTGTGACAAGTGAGAGTTATCCAGTGTGTGTAAGCGAAGTAGGAGTTGTGAAGGAAAGTATCTGTGACAAGTGAGAATTATCCAGTGTGTGTAAGCGAAGTAGGAGTTGTGAAGGAAAGTATCTGTGACAAGTGAGAGTTATCCAGTGTGTGAGCAAGTAGGAGTTGTTTCAGTCTTTTGCTGGTAGAATTTGCTCATTTAGTTTTAATGAATGTTCACTTTTTATTTCTGCACAAGAAATTTCAGAAATGTGAACTTTTTTCCCCTGTATAACCAGACGCCAGATCATGCTGTGGGAGAAGAAGACACAACTTGCTCGAGAGACGCGTGCAGCTGTAGATGCTGAGGTTGGTCATGGTGAGATGCGTGCAATGAGATCTGAAATTCATCGTATGCAAGTGCGATATTCACAGCTTATGAAACAACAAGAGAAAATGATTCAAGAAATGGAAAAGTCAGTCTCCAGGTCTGTTTTCACTGTGCATTTATAAACAATCAGGCATACATACCTCTCTTATCAGTGAGTTTATAAATAATCAAGCATACATATGTGTACCTCTCTTATCAATGAGGTTATAAACAATCAGGCATACAAATGCATACCTCTCTTAGCAGTGAGTTTATAAACAATCAGGCATACAAATGTGTACATCTCGTATCATTGAGTTTTCAGTTTGAATGATGAAGGACTGCAGTTTCCACCAGTGTAAAACTAACAGGCAAACCAGAAATGATAAAATATTCATCTTTTTCTATTTTTCATTTTGGCTGAAGACGAGACACAATTCTGACAAGAGGAGATGCACAGTCAAAAATGAAAAAGAAAGTTGTAACCAAGGGAACTTTTGAAAGACAAATGGGAGAACTGAGAAAGAAAATAAAGCAAACTATTAATGTGAGTAATTTTTGTATTTGTTTTGTTTTCTTTTAGCATAAGCTGTGCTGACTTTTATGGCAAAATGTAATGATCTCCTGTGACAGTCATGATGATTACACATCATCATCATCATCAGGTGCCGTGCCGTGCCGACTGGCGTTAGCTATTATGCTTCTCCAAAGTACACGATCCTTCATGCAGGCCATCAGCTCAGTTGGTGATCTCCTCTCACACCATCTCGTCAGACTGTCCAGTATCATTTCTCTTGGTCTTCCTCTTGATCTTCTTCCTTCTATTTTTCCTGTTGTTATAATATTTTCAATGCCCCCTCTTCTCATTGCATATCCTATGAAAGTACATTGTCTCTCTCTTATCTTTTTTACAAGGATTTTTGTCTCTCCAGCTCTTCTCATACATTGTTCATTAGTTATTTTTGCTGTCCAGGGGATTTGCAACATTCTTCTAATAAACCACATTTCTGCTCCTTCCAATGATTTTTGTGCAGACCTGCCTATTGTCCATGATTCACTTCCATATAACAAGATAGGTTCAATATAGCATTCTAGGATTCGTTTTCTAACATTCATTGATAAAGATGTGTTGGATAATATGTTTCTCATTCTCTGAAATGCAGTCTTTGCTTGGCCTATTCTCTTCCTAATTTCTGTTCTGCATTTTCCATCTGAAATTATTACTGCTCCAAAGTATTTGAATTTCTGCACCTGCTTTAGAATGGTTCCGTTTAATTTTATACTGCATGTTGATGGATTCTGTTTCTTAGATATAACCATAGTCTCTGTCTTTTTAATGTTCAAAGTAAGGCCTTTCTGTTCACTTTCTTTGGCCACTTTATCCAAGAGATTTTGCAGGTCTTGTTGGTTCTCAGCTATCAGTACTTTGTTGTCAGCATATCGAAGGTTGTTAATATTGTATCCTCCAATTTTTATGCCTGGTTCTGTGATGATTGTTCTTAGAATATTCTTGCTGTACAGAGAAAAAAGGTCTGGAGATAGTACACATCCTTGTCACACCCCTTGTTTTATAGGTTGATATTTTCCAGTTCTATTTTCAACTCGAAATGCTGCTTCTTGGTGCCAGTATAGATGTTTTACAATCCTCAGGTCTTTGCCGTCTATACTGATGTCTTCAAGCATTTTAATAATTTCATTATGTTTCACCTTATCGAATACCTTGGTGTAATCAATGAAGCATAAGTAGAGATCTTTCTGTACTTCTAAAACTCTTTCTGTTAGTGTTCTTAAAGCATAAATGTCATAGTGTGTTCCTTTTCCTTCAACAAATCCAAATTGTTCATCTGTTATTTCCGTTTTTATCTTTTTCCTTGTTCTTCTCATAATTATTCTCAGAAGTAGCTTTGTTATGTGACATGAGAGGCTGATAGTCCGATGGTCATCACATTCCATTGCACTTGGTTTCTTTGGTAGTGCTATAAACGTGGATTTAATCAGGTCACTGGGCATATAACCACTGTTGTAAATGTCATTCAGTAACTTGGTTATTATTTTTAGTCCTGTCTCCTCTAGTGCCTCTATTTCTTCT
Source organism: Achatina immaculata (assembly GCA_009760885.1). Taxonomy (NCBI): domain Eukaryota; kingdom Metazoa; phylum Mollusca; class Gastropoda; order Stylommatophora; family Achatinidae; genus Lissachatina; species Lissachatina immaculata. Next base: position 1,234,913 of record CM019719.1, read on the forward strand.
ATTGTTACATTATCAGGCCCAGTCGCTTTTCCTTTCTTCATGTGTTTGATGGCATCTATGATTTCATCTTCAAGTATTGGTGGTCCATCACAGTTTTCAGTATCTGGTGTTAATTCTGGTCTTTCTCCTCCATATAGCTCACCGATGTACTCTGTCCACCTGTCCACAATGTCTTCTTTTCCCATTAACATTTTACCTTCTTTTGATTTCAGCCATCCTGTGGCATATTTTGTTATACTGCATGTTGATGGATTCTGTTTCTTAGATATAACCATAGTCTCTGTCTTTTTAATGTTCAAAGTAAGGCCTTTCTGTTCACTTTCTTTGGCCACTTTATCCAAGAGATTTTGCAGGTCTTGTTGGTTCTCAGCTATCAGTACTTTGTTGTCAGCATATCGAAGGTTGTTAATATTGTATCCTCCAATTTTTATGCCTGGTTCTGTGATGATTGTTCTTAGAATATTCTTGCTGTACAGAGAAAAAAGGTCTGGAGATAGTACACATCCTTGTCACACCCCTTGTTTTATAGGTTGATATTTTCCAGTTCTATTTTCAACTCGAAATGCTGCTTCTTGGTGCCAGTATAGATGTTTTACAATCCTCAGGTCTTTGCCGTCTATACTGATGTCTTCAAGCATTTTAATAATTTCATTATGTTTCACCTTATCGAATACCTTGGTGTAATCAATGAAGCATAAGTAGAGATCTTTCTGTACTTCTAAAACTCTTTCTGTTAGTGTTCTTAAAGCATAAATGTCATAGTGTGTTCCTTTTCCTTCAACAAATCCAAATTGTTCATCTGTTATTTCCGTTTTTATCTTTTTCCTTGTTCTTCTCATAATTATTCTCAGAAGTAGCTTTGTTATGTGACATGAGAGGCTGATAGTCCGATGGTCATCACATTCCATTGCACTTGGTTTCTTTGGTAGTGCTATAAACGTGGATTTAATCAGGTCACTGGGCATATAACCACTGTTGTAAATGTCATTCAGTAACTTGGTTATTATTTTTAGTCCTGTCTCCTCTAGTGCCTCTATTTCTTCTATTGTTACATTATCAGGCCCAGTCGCTTTTCCTTTCTTCATGTGTTTGATGGCATCTATGATTTCATCTTCAAGTATTGGTGGTCCATCACAGTTTTCAGTATCTGGTGTTAATTCTGGTCTTTCTCCTCCATATAGCTCACCGATGTACTCTGTCCACCTGTCCACAATGTCTTCTTTTCCCATTAACATTTTACCTTCTTTTGATTTCAGCCATCCTGTGGCATATTTTGTTTTCCTGCCTGTGCGTTCATTAATTCGTTAGTGCATGTTTTTGGTGTCTTTATTATGAGAGTCCTCTATCTGTCTGCACTGTTCATTTAACCACACTTCCTTTGCTTCTCTGCATTTGCGTCTTATTTCTTTCTTGCTATATTTTTCCTCGTTATTTTTACTCCTCCTCCTCTTGTCCATCAGTCCTAAGATGTTGTCTGTCATCCATTTATTTTTAGAAGCTTCTTTCTTTTGGTAGTATTATCTCCTTAACAGTTTGGTGGATAGATTACACACATCCGTTTCTTTGCAATGAAAAAAAAAATGTAAGTTTACAGCCACATTGTTAATGATTGATTTAGTTCATAATTAATGCTTTTAATGGTTATGTTTTAACCAAGGGTATGGAGTACAGAGAAATCACTAACATGTCAAAAATACAGAAAAAAAGGAATCTACAGCATATAAATATCTTAGTGGCTACAGGATAACTTTTTATATAACATCATACATTAAAAGATCATATAACAAAATAACATGTTTTAACCACAGGACACCACTCCTCTTTGTTATCTTTGTCCACACTGACTCAGGAAACCACTCCTCTCTGTTATCTTTGTCCACACTGACTCAGGAAACCACTCCTCTTTGTTATATTTGTCCACACTGACTCAGAGTACCACTCCTCTCTGTTATATTTGTCCACACTGACTCAGAGTACCACTCCTCTTTGTTATCTTTGTCCACACTGACTCAGAGTACCACTCCTCTCTGTTATCTTTGTCTATATTGACTCAGGACACCACTCCTCTCTGTTATCTTTGTGCACACTAGATTAGAGTATTACTTGCTAGATGGCCTAACCAAGAAGATCTCTGCTAGCTGAGTGCTACTTTTTTATTATTTTGTATTTCATTGTTCTCATCTTCCTTGATAGGGGCATGTTACTAAAATATGGTTTTTACCATTTGTTTTACATTTCTGTGTGCTCTTCTCATTGCCTCTTTTGCCATTCCTTCTCATCTTTACTTCTTTCTGTTTTCTTTTAAAAATGACATTATACATGTTTCTATTCTACCAGAATCCAATTTTATCACAGTCCTCGATCTAGTCTAGCACCAGTAACCTCTGACTATCTGTAACTCAATCTAGTCTAGTATGAGCAATCTCTGACTGCCTGTACCTCAGTCTAGTCTAGCACCCCCAACCTCTGACTGTCTTTACCTCAATCTAGTCTAGCACCAGCAACCTCTGACTATGTAATCTATTCTAGCACCAGAAACCTCTGACTGTCTGTACCTCAATCTAGTCTAGCACCAGCAACCTCTGACTATGTAATCTATTCTAGCACCAGAAACCTCTGACTCTGTAATTTAGTCTAGCACCAACAAGCTCTGACTGTCCATAATCTAGTCTAGCACCAGCAACCTCTGACTGTCTGTACCTCAATCTAGTCTAACACCAGCAACCACTGACTGTCTGTAATTTAGTCTAGCACCAGCAACCTCTGACTGTCTGTAATCTAGTCTAGCACCAGCAACCTCTGACTGTACCTCAATCTAGTCTAGCACCAGCAACCTCTGATTGTCTGTACCTCAATCTAGTCTAGCACCAGCAACCTCTGACTGTCTGTACCTCAATCTAGTCTAGCACCAGTAACCTCTGACTATCTGTAACTCAATCTAGTCTAGTATGAGCAATCTCTGACTGCCTGTACCTCAGTCTAGTCTAGCACCCCCAACCTCTGACTGTCTTTACCTCAATCTAGTCTAGCACCAGCAACCTCTGACTATGTAATCTATTCTAGCACCAGAAACCTCTGACTGTCTGTACCTCAATCTAGTCTAGCACCAGCAACCTCTGACTATGTAATCTATTCTAGCACCAGAAACCTCTGACTCTGTAATTTAGTCTAGCACCAACAAGCTCTGACTGTCCATAATCTAGTCTAGCACCAGCAACCTCTGACTGTCTGTACCTCAATCTAGTCTAACACCAGCAACCACTGACTGTCTGTAATTTAGTCTAGCACCAGCAACCTCTGACTGTCTGTAATCTAGTCTAGCACCAGCAACCTCTGACTGTACCTCAATCTAGTCTAGCACCAGCAACCTCTGATTGTCTGTACCTCAATCTAGTCTAGCACCAGCAACCTCTGACTGTCTGTACCTCAATCTAGTCTAGCACCAGCAACCTCTGACTGTCTGTACCTCAATCTAGTCTAGCACCAGCAACCTCTGACTGTCTGTACCTCAATCTAGTCTAGCACCAGCAACCTCTGACTGTCTGTACCTCAATCTAGTCTAGCACCAGCAACCTCTGACTGTCCATAATCTAGTCTAGTACCAGCAACCTCACCTGCCCAAACCTAACCATTGGTATATAGGATTTAGGTTTTTGGAGGTTGGTTTTTTTTTTTTAAAGATAAATGTGTCTTAAATGCAGGAAATATGTCAAATCTGTAGGAAGTTAGAAACCATAATTTAACTACATCTAAATAAGCTAGAAACCATATGTAATTACATCTGAATAAGCTAGAAACCATATGTAATTACATGTTTAAGAAGCCAGAAATGACATTTGAATGACATGTGTAGGAGGCCAGTGCATGTGACAGTCAGATGAAAAGCCTGCGAGAACAACAGCAAGAACTAAGTCAGCAACTGGAAGAGAAGCAGATGAACTATCAGCAGCTACAAGGGTTGTCAGACACTCTAGATGGGGACATAGAGAGATGTCTTGAGATCAAGCAGCAGGTATAAAATCTTTGCTTTTTCTCTTCAGCTGATGGACAAATGGAAGTTGTTGTCCACAGACATCTTGTCTCAGAATTTGAAAATAATGCTCATTAAAATAGAATGTATGGTATGTGCCAAGCCATGGCACTAATTAAAGTACTTCGCAATTGTGTAAAGCCGCCACCCAAGTGATAAACTGTACTACTTTTTCTTCCTCTATCTACTGATTATATCTGAGGAATTTTAATGTGTAACTGAGAAGGAACACATCTCTACAGTTTGAGAACCTTAACGCTCAAATTGATAACAGCAATTACACATATTTATTATGGGAAAAATTAGTGCTGAATAAGTGAGGATGTAGCAATAAATTGAGTAAACACTGACAACTCCTCTCCCTGGTGAGAACTAGTTCGCCATGTAGGGAGGGAGTGGGCAGCAATCACTCTCAGCTAAGAAAAACAGGCATTCAACATGATGGAATAAGAGCCAACTTACTAACACACTGAAAATTCCATGGATCCTTACATACAACTTCACATCACCAAAAAATATCAGACTTAAAGTCCTCAAAAATCTCATTACAACTAATTCACATTTATTCAGTTACAAACTATTTCAAACAACTCATAACTGCATAAAAAATTTACACATTAGATCCATGAGGAAAAAAAACTAACAGATCACATCCTAGCAATCTAGGAAACATCCTTCTCAGTCAAACTCTACATAATGAATTTGCAATCATCATGAATCTCAAACTACTAATCAGTCTAATCCTAATCATAATCATACATAAGAGTTTTGTCCTTAAAACTACAATTCCAATTCCTAAATCTTCCCAAAGATTCTATCTCGTAGAAGATAAAAATGGTGATCATTTCTGCCTAAAATCTCAATCCATGGAAAAATTACCTGTTTATGACCTTGGACAATAAACTAAAAACAACAATCCTATTTTAAGATTTTCTGTAACTTTTTATCTTATATATCTTATATCCTTCCCGTGCCATTAAACGTCACATAGGGCTCGCAAAGTAGTTCACCAATTTTTCATGTCTTCGGCGAGTCTTTCAATCTTATCAAGGGATTTTATGCTTGTTAATTTGGCCTCTCTTAATAATGTCCTCTTCAGAGTTTCATGCGATCTGCCTCTTTCTCTTCAGCCTGTTGTGTTCCACTTGATAGCTTGTTTTGGGATTCTCTGATCATTTCTTCTCATCAAGTGACCAACATATGTCCATCTCCTTTTCCTGATCACCCATGAGACTGGTTGTTGTTCAGTCATCTGTCTTATCTCTGCATTGTTCTTGAATTCATTCCACTTGATGGTGAGTATTTTCCTTAGGCATTTGTTTTCAAAAGAGTCTAATTTCTTGTCTATTTCTTTAGTTGTTTTCCAGCTTTCGCATGCATAAATGAGGGTGGATATTACATTTGAATTGAATAATCTTAACTTGGTTTTTGTGCTTATAACTTTTGAATTTCTGTAACTAAAAATAACAAATTAAACAATCATGTCCTAATACTTCAGTTAACTGTAAAAAATCTGGACATGACAAGAAATGGCCTTCAGTGTGTCAAACCTGACCTATAGTTGATCTGTACTTTTAAAAAAATAACTAAGGGCACTAACTACTACATCAGTCTACCAAATAAATCCCTGGAACTCCCCTATAACGTTAATTAAAAAAACAGAATTCCAGAATGAAGAAATTAAGGAATTCTCTTATATCACCACGAAAATTAAGTTTTGTGCATGCTTCTATGGTCATTTAACAATACTTTTGATCAGTCAGTTGTATATGTGGTCGATCAGTTGTATATGTGATTAATCAGTCATATATGTGGTCAGTCAGTTGTATATGTGGTCAGCCAGTTGTATATGTGGTCGATCAGTTGTATATGTGGTTGATCAGTTGTATATGTGGTCAGTCAGTTGTATATGTGGTTGGTCAGTTGTATATGTGGTCGGTCAGTTGTATATGTGGTCAATCAGTTATATATGTGGTCAGTCAGTTGTATATGTGGTCAGTCAGTTGTATATGTGGTCGGCCAGTTGTATATGTGGTCGGTCAGTTGTATATGTGGTTGGTCAGTTCTATACGTGGTTGGTCAGTTGTATATGTAGTTGGTCAGTTGTATATGTGGTCAATCAGTTGTATATATAGTTGGTCGGTTGTATATGTGGTCAGTTAGTTGTATATGTAGTTGGTCAGTTGTATATGTGGTCAATCAGTTGTATATGTGGTCAATCAGTTGTATAGTGGTCAATCAGTTATATATGTGGTCAGTCAGTTGTATATGTGGTCAGTCAGTTGTATATGTGGTCGGCCAGTTGTATATGTGGTCGGTCAGTTGTATATGTGGTTGGTCAGTTCTATACGTGGTTGGTCAGTTGTATATGTAGTTGGTCAGTTGTATATGTGGTCAATCAGTTGTATATATAGTTGGTCGGTTGTATATGTGGTCAGTTAGTTGTATATGTAGTTGGTCAGTTGTATATGTGGTCAATCAGTTGTATATGTGGTCAATCAGTTGTATAGTGGTCAATCAGTTATATATGTGGTCAGTCAGTTGTATATGTGGTCAGTCAGTTGTATATGTGGTCGGCCAGTTGTATATGTGGTCGGTCAGTTGTATATGTGGTTGGTCAGTTCTATACGTGGTTGGTCAGTTGTATATGTAGTTGGTCAGTTGTATATGTGGTCAATCAGTTGTATATATAGTTGGTCGGTTGTATATGTGGTCAGTTAGTTGTATATGTAGTTGGTCAGTTGTATATGTGGTCAATCAGTTGTATATGTGGTCAATCAGTTGTATATGTGGTCAATCAGTTTTATATGTGGTCAATCAGTTGTATAGACCAGTCACTTGTCCTTGTTGTTAAGTCTGGACCTGTAATCAGTCAGCTACACTTTTAGTCATGTGTTTGTGTTCAGTCAGCTACACTTTTAGTCATGTGTTTGTGTTCAGTCAGCTACACTTTTATTCAGGTGTTTGTGTTCAGTCAGCTACACTTTTAGTCAGGTGTTTGTGTTCAGTCAACTGTATTTGTAAGTAAACTATAATCATGGTCAATGTGTTAACTTGTGTCTTAGCATTAACTTGTGACTTAGCACTTGTGTCTTAGCGTTAACTTGTGGCTTAGCACTTGTGTCTTAGCGTTAACTTGTGACTTAGCACTTGTGTCTTAGCGTTAACTTGTGACTTAGCACTTATGTCTTAGCGTTAACTTGTGACTTAGCTATACTTATATATTCATCACTTTAATGACTGAGCTCTCGTAGATACACCATGGACTTGCATCCAGAAGCAGATCTAATGACAAACACAGTCACAACATTATTCTAACTAGTGTGACAGTTTCAGTAATATTTAATGTTTAAGTGAGTAGTAAGACTAAGTGCCAAAGTGAATGTTCACTTATTTGCCTGAACAAATTTTCAGTGTGAACCACAAATTTCTTAATTGTCACATTTTTGTAATTGGGTGTCAGTTTTGGTTGTTTATATTGAGTGTTTGTATTGGGTGTCAGTATTGATTTGGGTGTCAGTGTGTATTTGGGTGTCAATGTTGATTTGGGTGTCAGTGTGGATTTGGGTGTCAGTCTGGATTTTGGTGTCAGTGTGGATTTGGGTGTCAGAGTGTATTTGGGTGTCATTGTTGATTTGGGTGTCAGTGTTGATTTGGATGTCAGAGTGTATGTGGGTGTCAGTGTTGATTTAGGTGTCAATGTGTATTTCGGGGTCAGTGTTGATGTTGGATTTTGATGATGGATGTCAGTGTTGATGTTGAGTGTTGATGATGGTTGTCAGTGTTAATGTTGAGTGTTGATGATGGTTGTCAGTGTTAATGTTGAGTGTTGATGATGGTTGTCAGTGTTGATGTGGTTGTCAGTTTTTATGTTGAGTGTTGATGATGGTTGTTAGTGTTGATATTGAGGAGTGTTGATGATGGTTGTTAGTGTTGATATTGAGGAGTGTTGATGATGGTAGTCAGTATTGATTTGGGTGTCAGTGTTGATGTTGAGTGTTGATGATGGTTGTCAGTGTTGATGTTGAGGATGATTGTCAGTGTTGATTTGGTTGTCAGTTTTGATGTTGAGTGTTGATGTTTGGTGTCAGTGTTGCTGTTCAGTGTTGTTGATGATGATGTCAATGTTCAGTGTTGATGTTGAATGTCATTGTTGTGTGTTGATGTTGGGTGTCAGTGTTAGATGTTGATGTTGGATGTCAGTGTTGTGTGTTGATGTTGGGTGTCAGTGTTGTGTGTTGATGTTGAGTGACAGTGTTGTGTGTTGATGTTGGGTGTCAGTGTTGTGTGTTGATGTTGGTTGTCAGTGTTATGTGTTTATGTTGGATGTCAGTGTTATGTGTTTATGTTGAATGTCAGTGTTGTGTGTTTATGTTGTATGTCAATGTTGTGTGTTTATGTTGGATGTTAGTGTTGTGTGTTTATGTTGAATGTCAGTGTTGTGAGTTGATGTTGGATGTCAGTGTTGTGTGCCTATGTTGGATGTCAGTGTTGTGAGTTGATGTTGGGCGCCAGTGTTGTGTGCTTATGTTGAATGTCAGTGTTGTGTGTTAATGTCAGTGTTGTGAGTTGATGTTGGGTGTCAGTGTTGTGTGCTTATGTTGGATGTCAGTGTTGTGTTTTTATTTTGATTATTAGTGTTGTGTGTTCATTTTTGGTGTCAGTGTTATGTGCTTATATTGAATGTCAGTGTTGTGTTTTTATGTTGAATGTCAGTGTTGTGAGTTGATGTTGGGTGTCAGTGTTGTGAGTTGATGTTGACTGTCAGTGTTGTGTGTTTATGTTGAATGTCAATGTTGTGTGCTTATGTTGAATGTCAGTGTTGTGTGCTTATGTAGAATGTCAGTGTTGTGTGTTTATGTTGAATGTCAGTGTTATGGGTTTATGTTGAATGTCAGTGTTGTGAGTTGATGTTGGATGTCAGTGTTGTGTGCTTATGTAGAATGTCAGTGCTGTGTGTTTATGTTGAATGTCAGTGTTGTGTGTTTATGTTGAATGTCAGTGTTGTGAGTTGATGTTGAGTGTCAGTGTTGTGTGCCTATGTTGGATGTCAGTGTTGTGAGTTGATGTTGGGTGTCAGTATTGTGTGCTTATGTTGAATGTCAGTGTTGTGTGTTTATGTTGAATGTCAGTGTTGTGTGTTTATGTTGAATGTCAGTGTTGTGAGTAGATGTTCGGTGTCAGTGTCGTGTGCTTATGTTGGATGTCAGTGTTGTGTTTTTATTTTGATTATCAGTGATGTGTGTTCATTTTTGGTGTCAGTGTTATGTGTTTATGTTGGGTGTCAGTGTTGTGTGTTTATTTTGATTATAAGTGTTGTGTGTTCACTTTGGGTGTCAGTGTTGTGTGTTTATGTTGGGTGTCATTGTTGTGTGTTGATGTTGGATGTCAATGTTCATTGTTGAAGTTGAATGTTGGTGTTGGGTGATGATGTTGGGTGTCAGTGTTGTGTGTTGATTTTGGATGTCAATGTTCAGTGTTGAAGTTGGTTGTCAGTGCTGTAGAACACATTGTTGATTTATCATAGTAAATTCTCCAGGTCACTGAGGTTAATTAATTAAAAAATCACTGTCGGTATATTACCCATACAATAAGAAATTACTGTCTGCATATAACCCTCACAATAAGAAATTACTGTCTGCATATAACCCTCACAATAAGAAATTACTGTCTGCATATAACCCTCACAATAAGAAATTATTGTCAGCATATAACCCTCACAATAACAAATTATTGTCAGCATATTACCATCACTGTCAGTATATTACCATCACAATAAGAAATCAATGTCAACATATTACCCTCACAGTAAGAAATTATTGTCAGCATACTACTATCACAATAAGAAGTCACTGTCAGAATATAACTGTCAAAATAAGAGTCATTTTGAGTATAATACCATCACAACGGTAACTTGAAATTATGCACAATCTACAGAACTATTGCACTGTCCAAAATATTTAAGTTTTCTCTCTTTAATCCTCTTTACTAGCCAGCCTTCTTCAATATTAAGCTATTGTAGTATAGATATACTGATATATTGTTCTTTTTCTTTGTCTCAGACATTTGAAGAACTCTTCTGTAGCATTTACATTCAAAGGCATTTATATGTTTCTCAGCTGTTAAGTGTCCACGTCTCACAGGCATATGTTGCGATGGGAAAGATGCATGCCCTTAAAAATCTTATTTTTGTAGTTCTGTCTGTTCCTCTCCACAGATTCTTTAGAAGAGCGATAGATGTCCTCCTTTTAATTTCCCTCATTGTATCTCCATTATTAGTTAGCAGTGATCCAAGATATTCAAAACTCTCCACTTCTTCCAGTTTTTCCTCATTGATATTTCAGCTGCCTTGTTTGTTTTGTCAGTTGTCATCAATTTAGTTTTCTTCACATTAAGATAGAGGTTTTGCTCTTCACTGTTCTTATGGACTGACATAATTAGTTTTTCCATTCCTTTTTGTGTTGTGGACAGTAATACTGTGTCATCAGCATATCTAATCTCTGGTATTTCATAACCTCCAATTGTTATGACATCGTAATATTCTTTGTCTACATCTTCTCTAACATTCTTCATTATATTTTCCGTATACAAATTAAATAAGTAAGGTGACAATATGCACCCCTGATGGACCCCTCGTTTTATATCAAACCCAGTTGTTGTTTCACCATTTATTCTTACTGTTTCTTGTTGGTCTAGATACAGCAGTGATATTAATTGTATCAAATGTGTTGGAAAGCCCATTTTTTCCATTATTTCCCAAAGTTTCTGGTGTTGTACACAATCAAATGCCTTTGAGTAGTCTATAAAAGATAAATATAGATTCACATTAAACTCTCTGCATTTCTCTATTATTAATCTTATATTGAGTATATGATCTCTTGATCCTCTTCCTTGCCTGAAACCAGCTTGGACCATATTGACTTCTATTTTCTGTCAGAGTCTACCCATTATGATTTTTAATAGAATTTTACTGGCATGACTAATCAAGGCAACAGTTCTGTAGTTTGTGCATAATTTCAGGTTACCCTTTTTAGGTAGTGGTATGAAATATTATAACAACAGGAAAAATAGAAGGAAGAAGATCAAGAGGAAGACCAAGAGAAATGATACTGGACAGTCTGACGGGATGGTGTGAGAGGAGATCACCAACTGAACTGATGGCCTGCATGAAGGATCGGGTACTCTGGAGAAGCATAATAGCCAATGCCAGTTGGCACGGCACCTGATGATGATGATGATGATGAATACATTTCTTTTCCATTCTTTTGACCAAATACCTGAGTGCCATATCTTTTTACATAGTGCATGATAGATTGTTGTACATTCCTTTCCTCCTGCTTTAATAAATTCATACTACAAATATCCATACTACAAGAACTTAATATTGAAGAAGGCTGGCTAGTAAAGAGGATTAAACAGAGAAAACGTAAATATTTTGCACACATTAAATGTCATGATAATCTAGAGAAGACCATCTTGGAAGGGTACATAATGGGAAAAATAAAGAGAGGAAGACATCGTTGAGGATCTGAAAATGGATGCATCAGCAGCAGGCCATCTTGCTCACAACCGAGAGGCCTACAGGAGTGCTGTTTGGTAGGCAAAGTTCCGCAAAGGACAAGCAAATGAGTGAATGAATGAGTATGGATATGTTTGTTATTTTCTGTAAATGTATGCATCAGCAGCAGGGCTTTTATGTCTACTGAGAGGCCTACAGGAGAACTGTTAGGGAGGCAAAGTTCCGCAAGAGACATGCAAATGACTGACCATCACAAGAAGAAATTATTGTCAGTTTATTACCATCACAATAAGAAATTATTGTCAGTTTATTACCATCACAATAAGAAATTATTGTCAGTTTATTACCATCACAAAAAGAAATTATTGTCAGTTTATTACCATCACAAAAAGAAATTATTGTCAGTTTATTACCATCACAATAAGAAATTATTATCAGTTTATTACCATCACAAAAAGAATTATTGTCAGTTTATTACCATCACAAAAAGAAATTATTGTCAGTTTATTACCATCACAAAAAGAAATTATTGTCAGTTTATTACCATCACAAAAAGAAGAGTGAGGAAAAAACAAATAGCAGAAAGTATGAAAGTAAGATGAGAATGATTAAATGAAAAACACAGACACTAGAACAACCATAACACTTTAGACAGCACAAGCAGGCTCACAGACACTAGAACAATCATAACATTTTAGATAGTACAACCAGGCTTACAGACACTAGAACAACCATAACATTTTAGATAGTACAACCAGGCTCACAGACACTAGAACAACCATAACATTTTAGATAGTACAAGCAGGCTCACAGACACTAGAACAACCATAACATTTTAGATAGTACAAGCAGGCTCACAGACACTAGAACAACCATAACATTTTAGATAGTACAAGCAGGCTCACAGACACTAGAACAACCATAACATTTTAGACAGCACAAGCAGGCTCACAGACACTAGAACAACCATAACATTTTAGACAGCACAAGCAGGCTCACAGACACTAGAACAACCATAACACTTTAGACGACACAAGCAGGCTCACAGACACTAGAACAACCATAACATTTTAGATAGTACAAGCAGGCTCACAGACACTAGAACAACCATAACATTTTAGATAGTACAAGCAGGCTCACAGACACTAGAACAACCATAACATTTTAGATAGTACAAGCAGGCTCACAGACATCTCTGGTATTTCATAACCTCCAATTGTTATGACATCGTAATATTCTTTGTCTACATCTTCTCTAACATTCTTCATTATATTTTCCGTATACAAATTAAATAAGTAAGGTGACAATATGCACCCCTGATGGACCCCTCGTTTTATATCAAACCCAGTTGTTGTTTCACCATTTATTCTTACTGTTTCTTGTTGGTCTAGATACAGCAGTGATATTAATTGTATCAAATGTGTTGGAAAGCCCATTTTTTCCATTATTTCCCAAAGTTTCTGGTGTTGTACACAATCAAATGCCTTTGAGTAGTCTATAAAAGATAAATATAGATTCACATTAAACTCTCTGCATTTCTCTATTATTAATCTTATATTGAGTATATGATCTCTTGATCCTCTTCCTTGCCTGAAACCAGCTTGGACCATATTGACTTCTATTTTCTGTCAGAGTCTACCCATTATGATTTTTAATAGAATTTTACTGGCATGACTAATCAAGGCAACAGTTCTGTAGTTTGTGCATAATTTCAGGTTACCCTTTTTAGGTAGTGGTATGAAATATTATAACAACAGGAAAAATAGAAGGAAGAAGATCAAGAGGAAGACCAAGAGAAATGATACTGGACAGTCTGACGGGATGGTGTGAGAGGAGATCACCAACTGAACTGATGGCCTGCATGAAGGATCGGGTACTCTGGAGAAGCATAATAGCCAATGCCAGTTGGCACGGCACCTGATGATGATGATGATGATGAATACATTTCTTTTCCATTCTTTTGACCAAATACCTGAGTGCCATATCTTTTTACATAGTGCATGATAGATTGTTGTACATTCCTTTCCTCCTGCTTTAATAAATTCATACTACAAATATCCATACTACAAGAACTTAATATTGAAGAAGGCTGGCTAGTAAAGAGGATTAAACAGAGAAAACGTAAATATTTTGCACACATTAAATGTCATGATAATCTAGAGAAGACCATCTTGGAAGGGTACATAATGGGAAAAATAAAGAGAGGAAGACATCGTTGAGGATCTGAAAATGGATGCATCAGCAGCAGGCCATCTTGCTCACAACCGAGAGGCCTACAGGAGTGCTGTTTGGTAGGCAAAGTTCCGCAAAGGACAAGCAAATGAGTGAATGAATGAGTATGGATATGTTTGTTATTTTCTGTAAATGTATGCATCAGCAGCAGGGCTTTTATGTCTACTGAGAGGCCTACAGGAGAACTGTTAGGGAGGCAAAGTTCCGCAAGAGACATGCAAATGACTGACCATCACAAGAAGAAATTATTGTCAGTTTATTACCATCACAATAAGAAATTATTGTCAGTTTATTACCATCACAATAAGAAATTATTGTCAGTTTATTACCATCACAAAAAGAAATTATTGTCAGTTTATTACCATCACAAAAAGAAATTATTGTCAGTTTATTACCATCACAATAAGAAATTATTATCAGTTTATTACCATCACAAAAAGAAATTATTGTCAGTTTATTACCATCACAAAAAGAAATTATTGTCAGTTTATTACCATCACAAAAAGAAATTATTGTCAGTTTATTACCATCACAAAAAGAAGAGTGAGGAAAAAACAAATAGCAGAAAGTATGAAAGTAAGATGAGAATGATTAAATGAAAAACACAGACACTAGAACAACCATAACACTTTAGACAGCACAAGCAGGCTCACAGACACTAGAACAATCATAACATTTTAGATAGTACAACCAGGCTTACAGACACTAGAACAACCATAACATTTTAGATAGTACAACCAGGCTCACAGACACTAGAACAACCATAACATTTTAGATAGTACAAGCAGGCTCACAGACACTAGAACAATCATAACATTTTAGATAGTACAAGCAGGCTCACAGACACTAGAACAACCATAACATTTTAGATAGTACAAGCAGGCTCACAGACACTAGAACAACCATAACATTTTAGACAGCACAAGCAGGCTCACAGACACTAGAACAACCATAACATTTTAGACAGCACAAGCAGGCTCACAGACACTAGAACAACCATAACACTTTAGACAACACAAGCAGGCTCACAGACACTAGAACAACCATAACATTTTAGATAGTACAAGCAGGCTCACAGACACTAGAACAACCATAACATTTTAGATAGTACAAGCAGGCTCACAGACACTAGAACAACCATAACATTTTAGATAGTACAAGCAGGCTCACAGACATTATATTTTCCGTATACAAATTAAATAAGTAAGGTGACAATATGCACCCCTGATGGACCCCTCGTTTTATATCAAACCCAGTTGTTGTTTCACCATTTATTCTTACTGTTTCTTGTTGGTCTAGATACAGCAGTGATATTAATTGTATCAAATGTGTGGAAAGCCCATTTTTTCCATTATTTCCCAAAGTTTCTGGTGTTGTACACAATCAAATGCCTTTGAGTAGTCTATAAAATAAATATAGATTCACATTAAACTCTCTGCATTTCTCTATTATTAATCTTATATTGAGTATATGATCTCTTGATCCTCTTCCTTGCCTGAAACCAGCTTGGACCATATTGACTTCTATTTTCTGTCAGAGTCTACCCATTATGATTTTTAATAGAATTTTACTGGCATGACTAATCAAGGCAACAGTTCTGTAGTTTGTGCATAATTTCAGGTTACCCTTTTTAGGTAGTGGTATGAAATATTATAACAACAGGAAAAATAGAAGGAAGAAGATCAAGAGGAAGACCAAGAGAAATGATACTGGACAGTCTGACGGGATGGTGTGAGAGGAGATCACCAACTGAACTGATGGCCTGCATGAAGGATCGGGTACTCTGGAGAAGCATAATAGCCAATGCCAGTTGGCACGGCACCTGATGATGATGATGATGATGAATACATTTCTTTTCCATTCTTTTGACCAAATACCTGAGTGCCATATCTTTTTACATAGTGCATGATAGATTGTTGTACATTCCTTTCCTCCTGCTTTAATAAATTCATACTACAAATATCCATACTACAAGAACTTAATATTGAAGAAGGCTGGCTAGTAAAGAGGATTAAACAGAGAAAACGTAAATATTTTGCACACATTAAATGTCATGATAATCTAGAGAAGACCATCTTGGAAGGGTACATAATGGGAAAAATAAAGAGAGGAAGACATCGTTGAGGATCTGAAAATGGATGCATCAGCAGCAGGCCATCTTGCTCACAACCGAGAGGCCTACAGGAGTGCTGTTTGGTAGGCAAAGTTCCGCAAAGGACAAGCAAATGAGTGAATGAATGAGTATGGATATGTTTGTTATTTTCTGTAAATGTATGCATCAGCAGCAGGGCTTTTATGTCTACTGAGAGGCCTACAGGAGAACTGTTAGGGAGGCAAAGTTCCGCAAGAGACATGCAAATGACTGACCATCACAAGAAGAAATTATTGTCAGTTTATTACCATCACAATAAGAAATTATTGTCAGTTTATTACCATCACAATAAGAAATTATTGTCAGTTTATTACCATCACAAAAAGAAATTATTGTCAGTTTATTACCATCACAAAAAGAAATTATTGTCAGTTTATTACCATCACAATAAGAAATTATTATCAGTTTATTACCATCACAAAAAGAAATTATTGTCAGTTTATTACCATCACAAAAAGAAATTATTGTCAGTTTATTACCATCACAAAAAGAAATTATTGTCAGTTTATTACCATCACAAAAAGAAGAGTGAGGAAAAAACAAATAGCAGAAAGTATGAAAGTAAGATGAGAATGATTAAATGAAAAACACAGACACTAGAACAACCATAACACTTTAGACAGCACAAGCAGGCTCACAGACACTAGAACAATCATAACATTTTAGATAGTACAAGTAGGCTCACAGACACTAGAACAACCATAACATTTTAGATAGTACAAGTAGGCTCACAGACACTAGAACAACCATAACATTTTAGATAGTACAAGTAGGCTCACAGACACTAGAACAACCATAACATTTTAGACAGCACAAGCAGGCTCACAGACACTAGAACAACCATAACATTTTAGACAGCACAAGCAGGCTCACAGACACTAGAACAACCATAACATTTTAGACAGCACAAGCAGGCTCACAGACACTAGAACAACCATAACATTTTAGACAGCACAAGCAGGCTCACAGACACTAGAACAACCATAACATTTTAGACAGCACAAGCAGGCTCACAGACACTAGAACAACCATAACATTTTAGACAGCACAAGCAGGCTCACAGACACTAGAACAACCATAACATTTTAGACAGCACAAGCAGGCTCACAGACACTAGAACAACCATAACATTTTAGACAGCACAAGCAGGCTCACAGACACTAGAACAACCATAACATTTTAGACAGCACAAGCAGACTCACAGACACTAGAACAACTATAACATTTTAGACAGCACAAGCAGGCTCACAGACACTAGAACAACCATAACATTTTAGACAGCACAAGCAGGCTCACAGACACTAGAACAACCATAACATTTTAGACAGCACAAGCAGGCTCACAGACACTAGAACAACCATAACATTTTAGACGACACAAGCAGGCTCACAGACACTAGAACAACCATAACATTTTAGACAGCACAAGCAGGCTCACAGACACTAGAACAATCATAACATTTTAGACAGCACAAGCAGGCTCACAGACACTAGAACAATCATAACATTTTAGACAGCACAAGCAGGCTCACAGACACTAGAACAACCATAACATTTTAGGCAGCACAAGCAGGCTCACAGACACTAGAACAACCATAACATTTTAGACGACAAAAGCAGGCTCACAGACACTAGAACAACCATAACATTTTAGATAGTACAAGTAGGCTCACAGACACTAGAACAACCATAACATTTTAGATAGTACAAGTAGGCTCACAGACACTAGAACAACCATAACATTTTAGACAGCACAAGCAGGCTCACAGACACTAGAACAATCATAACATTTTAGACAGCACAAGCAGGCTCACAGACACTAGAACAACCATAACATTTTAGACAGCACAAGCAGGCTCACAGACACTAGAACAACCATAACATTTTAGACAGCACAAGCAGGCTCACAGACACTAGAACAACCATAACATTTTAGACAGCACAAGCAGGCTCACAGACACTAGAACAACCATAACATTTTAGACAGCACAAGCAGGCTCACAGACACTAGAACAACCATAACATTTTAGACAGCACAAGCAGGCTCACAGACACTAGAACAACCATAACATTTTAGACAGCACAAGCAGGCTCACAGACACTAGAACAACCATAACATTTTAGACAGCACAAGCAGGCTCACAGACACTAGAACAACCATAACATTTTAGACAGCACAAGCAGGCTCACAGACACTAGAAAACCATAACATTTTAGACAGCACAAGCAGACTCACAGACACTAGAACAACTATAACATTTTAGACAGCACAAGCAGGCTCACAGACACTAGAACAACCATAACATTTTAGACAGCACAAGCAGGCTCACAGACACTAGAACAACCATAACATTTTAGACAGCACAAGCAGGCTCACAGACACTAGAACAACCATAACATTTTAGACGACACAAGCAGGCTCACAGACACTAGAACAACCATAACACTTTAGACAGCACAAGCAGGCTCACAGACACTAGAACAACCATAACACTTTAGTCAGCACAAGTAGGCTCACAGACACTAGAACAATCATAACACTTTAGTCAGCACAAGTAGGCTCACAGACACTAGAACAATCATAACACTTTAGTCAGCACAAGTAGGCTCACAGACACTAGAACAACCATAACACTTTAGTCAGCACAAGTAGGCTCACAGACACTAGAACAATCATAACATTTTAGATAGTACAAGCAGGCTCACAGACACTAGAACAACCATAACACTTTAGACAGCACAAGCAGGCTCACAGACACTAGAACAATCATAACACTTTAGACGACACAAACAGGCTCACAGACACTAGAACAACCATAACATTTTAGATAGTACAAGCAGGCTCACAGACACTAGAACAACCATAACACTTTAGACAGCACAAGCAGGCTCACAGACACTAGAACAACCATAACACTTTAGTCAGCACAAGTAGGCTCACAGACACTAGAACAATCATAACACTTTAGTCAGCACAAGTAGGATCACAGACACTAGAACAATCATAACACTTTAGTCAGCACAAGTAGGCTCACAGACACTAGAACAATCATAACACTTTAGTCAGCACAAGTAGGCTCACAGACACTAGAACAACCATAACACTTTAGTCAGCACAAGTAGGCTCACAGACAATAGAACAATCATAACACTTTAGTCAGCACAAGTAGGCTCACAGACACTAGAACAATCATAACACTTTAGTCAGCACAAGTAGGATCACAGACACTAGAACAATCATAACACTTTAGTCAGCACAAGTAGGCTCACAGACACTAGAACAATCATAACACTTTAGTCAGCACAAGTAGGCTCACAGACACTAGAACAATCATAACACTTTAGTCAGCACAAGTAGGCTCACAGACACTAGAACAACCATAACACTTTAGTCAGCACAAGTAGGCTCACAGACACTAGAACAATCATAACACTTTAGACGACGCAAGCAGGCTCACAGATGACATTATTGACAATTTTGGGAGTCAAGAGACACGTTGGTGTAGAAGATTTTTTAATGAAGAAAATGAAGATGACGTACATGAAGATGAGGAAAATTACTGCCACACGGCAGTGACAAAACTGACTTACCAACAAAACTTCCCAGACAAGAACTCGTTTGCCATAGGGAAGTGAAACAAAACAAAACAATAGTTACTAGTTTCTTCATTCCAAAGTGAACTCCACACTGAACGCAACACAACTGCCAAAAACTGTAAACCAATGAGAAACACTTTTGTCCTGACAAGGACAATACTACAAACTGTCTACATTTTTAAACTACCAAATTGTTCTAAAAAGGACACTGCTATCTACATCTAGAAAGAAGCTCTACACATTCTAACAAAGAGCAGGTAACTCTGTCTCAAAAACTTTCTACACTGTGACAATACTGTCCTACCCTGATCTGAGATCAGCAGAAACTGCTGCTGGAAAACCTCTTAAAAACCTAACTGCTCTTTCCTAAAATTAGTTTTTATAAAGCTGACTTTCCCTACCATCCTTCCTGAACTTTCTTTCTGTGAAATTCATGGGAAAAACTGTTCTGAGCTTCACTTATAACAAAAAAATCATAACTCCATGCGAGTTCACAAAACTTGGCTAATGCACTTTATAACCCTGAAATATCTAGTCCCTCATTGCTAAATAGAATTTAATTTCTAAATAGAAACCCATGCTGGAAGAGAACATTATGAAAAAACAAAAGTCACAGGAGAAATTTACTCTTCCTTGACCCCTGTTTCTTCTGAATTATCTCCCTTCGCTCAGACTAGCTTTAATTTATGCCAGATTCTGTTATACATTCTTTGCTTATGAAAAGAATGTTTTATGGTCTGGGTGTGATACAAAAGTTTCAGCTCAGTTCTTCTGGAGTTTGATTGGGAACATGTATGCTGTGTTAGTAGGTGTCTTTTGTTTTTGAATGTTTAGACTGATCCATACGTCTCTGTCAACCTTTATTAGAGTGCTAGAAATGTCACATGCTGAGCAGTGTATGTGTGTATAATGTGTGCCAGTACTGTATGTACATATTTGTGGGTCCACTCAATCACTTAGTGTGTGCCAATACTGTATGTACTTATTTGTGGGTCCACTCAATCACTTAGTGTGTGCCAATACTGTATGTACTTATTTGTGGGTCCACTCAATCACTTAGTGTGTGCCAATACTGTATGTATATATTTGTGGGTCCACTCAATCACTTAGTGTGTGCCAGTACTGTATGTACATATTTGTGGGTCCACAATACTGTATGTACATTTTTGTGGGTCCACTCAATCACTAGACCACTTTCTTTTTAAAAGCTTTTATAAAAAGAAAAGAGGAAAAAAAATGTCCTTTCACAATCACCCAGTAAAGGTGAAAACATGAATGTGTGGCACATATATTTCTGTACAGCATTCATTGTTTTGTCTTGGTAGTTATTTCTGTACAGCATTCACTGTTTTGTCTTGGTAGTTATTTCTGTACAGCATTCACCGTTTTGTCTTGGTAGTTATTTCTGTACAGCATTCACTGTTTTGTCTTGGTAGTTATTTCTATACAGCATTCACTGTTTTGTTATGATAGTAATTCAGATTTCAGATTGATCTACATCATGTTAGGGTATGAACTTAACTCTTGTATTACATTTCTAACCTCTTGTATCATGTGGGATGCTGATGTGATGTTTATGTGTCAGCATGTGCAGTGTTGGATGCTGATGTGATGTTTATGTGTCAGCATGTGCAGTGTTGGATGCTGATGTGATGTTTATGTGTCAGCATGTGCAGTGTTGGATGCTGATGTGATGTTTATGTGTCAGCATGTGCAGTGTTGGATGCTGATGCAACTTTTATTTTTTTCTGAACAGAACTTGACTGAACTTGTAGCACGGCAGCAGAAAATGAAGTACTACCAACAAGTTAGGGAAGGGAAGTATACAATGCTGTGTCGTACTTCAGCTGCTCTAGAACTTGAGTCGCAGAAACAAGAGAATCGCCTGCATGCTCTCACTGCCATTGTAGATAAACTTAACTCAGAGTTCCCACATGCACAGCAGGCTCTGAGGAAAGCAACTGTTGCTTTAGCTGGGAGAACTGCTCAGTCCCAGGAGACTGCATGATGTTTTTTTTGTTATACCTTGAAAATCTGTTAGGTCAAGGTTGATTCAGACAATTTTCCAAAATTTGTTTCCCCCAGTAGGAACAATGATGTGGACTGAGAAAATATTTCTAGGGATGTGTGTGTGTGATTTTTAGTACAACATTTTTGTTGCATTTCTGTCCTTACTTTACAGGTTTTATTATAACATTTTGTTTAGGTATGATTGCTATGACTAAGATCATTTTGAATAAATGTTACTAGAACAATGTATTTAGTTATAACTGCTGTGGCTAAGAACATTCTGGATAAATGTTACTAGAACAATGTATTTAGTTATAACTGCTGTGGCTAAGAACATTCTGGATAAATGTTACTAGAACAATGTATTTAGTTATAACTGCTGTGGCTAAGAACATTCTGGATAAATGTTACTAGAACAATGTATTTAGTTATAACTGCTGTGGCTAAGAACATTCTGGATAAATGTTACTAGAACAATGTATTTAGTTATAACTGCTGTGGCTAAGAACATTCTGGATAAATGTTACTAGAACAATGTATTTAGTTATAACTGCTGTGGCTAAGAACATTCTGGATAAATGTTACTAGAACAATGTATTTAGTTATAACTGCTGTGGCTAAGAACATTCTGGATAAATGTTACTAGAACAATGTATTTAGTTATAACTGCTGTGGCTAAGAACATTCTGGATAATTGAAAGATCTGGGAGAGAAGATTATTTTTTTGATACTTTCACTAAAGCCATTCATGTTTTTTTTTTTAAAATTAGAAAATATTAACCATGAATTTATCATGACAACTTCAGTTGGTACTTACCATTTCAGCACAAGAACTTCTCATCTGTACCAAAAAATCCTGTCCAGTGAACTGACAATAAAGCTAATTTGGGAATGTCTTGGTTTTATTCTTATTTTTATCATTGGTGTTGGCATTTGTCTTTTTATTTTGGCAAGTTTGGGTTGAGGGAAGGAAATCTTCAGAGTTATTTATTCCAAAGTTGATGCCACCATAAAAACAAAACAGATAAGCACAATAAACACAAAAAAAATCACGATTAAAAACAAAAAAAACACAATAAAAACAAAAAAGCACAATAAAAACAAAAAAGCACTATAAAAATGAAAAAGCTCTTTAAAAACAAAAAAAAGCACTATAAGAACACACAAAAAAAGCACAGTAAAAATGAAAAACAGACTAGTTCTGAAATAGATCTTCCATAGATACATATATATTTTCAGTAATTAAGACTGAGTCCAATAATTCAGTTACATGAGACATGCTGGCATATTTCATACGTGCTAGCCTTCCTGTATGTGAAGAAATCCTTCCAGTCACGAAGACAGCATGGATACAGACAATAGACATATGTCTCATCACATGTAAAGCAGATTGTTGTAAGAGTTTGAAAAATGTTGAAAGTTTGCATTCATGACAAGTAAGTATTGCTCAGGTGCTGCAAGTATAGTGAGCTATAACTGTGCTGCTCTTGGCCTGTCTAAACATTCATATGTTATTGCTGTAAGCTCATCTGACTTGTGAAATATAAAAAGGATCTAGCATGATACTGCAAGTTATCTAGCTTTGACCAGTAAAATATAACAAGGATCTAACATGATACTGCAAGTTATCTAGCTCCGACTGGTAAAATATAACAAGGATCTAGCACAGTGGTTCTCAACCCATTGGCAGTGACAGGGAGTATTATGGGCTGTGCTGAAGTCTCAAACCTGCAAAAAAAAAAAAAAAAAGAGAAAAGTAGATACAATAAAAAATTATTCCGCATTTTCACACAATGCATGGGGGCAGACTGCATGGATGCAAGCCACAGAATTGTAGGTCGCTTTATTAGTATGTCTGCAGTGCGGCTGTTGGAGGAGGGATGGTCCAGACAGTGTTTCCTCCAGCATCAAACAGAAATATAACATACATAAAAAGATAGCATTGCTTTTTGAAGTGTTGCACTGGCGTCTTTCTGACTGTGTTGCTGAAACGTGCAGTTTTACAATGTAATTTTAGAGAATAGTTGGCGTAGATTCTACGAGAGAGCAGAAGTGAAATATAATTCTCAGCAATTGTGTTTAAGAATCATATTTCATTGACTTGAGAGCCGCTATTCAGTCTTGTGTAATTCGTATTGGATTAATCAATGAATTCCAGTTACCCATGTAGCGATCGTGGAGACTTTTTGGATAGCCTTTTTTATTGTTTAAACTTTAAAACTTTAGGCACTAAAATGGATCGATTTGTGAAACGTAAGCTTTTGACTTTGCACAAATTGATAGTAGTTGCAGCAAAAGTCACTGTGATCGAGACGTTAACATTGTTACTTGTAAGAAAACTAAAAATGGTTGAAAATATGACGTGGAGTACAGTTTCGTTCCATCAACAAGTTATCAAAATCTGCCACAGTGTATTATTTGTTTCCTAATCCTCTCTATTCTCCATAATGAATCTCTGTGTATGCTATCAAATGCCTTTTTAAAATCTATGAAGTTCAACATTAATGGTTTCTGCTTTTCAACATGTTCTTCAAGTATTATTCAAGTATTATTATGTCTATATGGAATACCATCTAAAATTGTCAATGTCATTAAGGACTTATACAATGGATATGTTTGTGCAGTCAAGACAGAAGAAGGGATGAGTGAATGGTTCCAGATTGAAACAGGCGTGAAACAAGGATGTATACTGTCTCCTTTACTTTTTGGGATTACAATAGACTTCATAATGAAAAAATGCTGCACAGGTAACACAGGTATTGACTGGGTACATGGGACCCAACTAGAAGATCTTGATTTTGCTGATGACATAACTCTTATCAGTAATAATGTGAATTCCATGCAAGAAAAAACAGATAGCCTGTCTTCACTGGCTAGCAAAACAGGACTTGAAATTAACAAGGACAAAACAAAAATAATGAAAATTCCCATCAATCAAAATGGAAAAATACACATAGAAGGGACAGATATTGAAGAAGTCAATCAATTTGCATACCTTGGCAGCTACATAGACCAGGATGGTGACACTAGAAAGGAAGTTAGGATCAGAATTGCAAAAGCAGCATCAATCTTCAAGAATCTTGAGAACATATGGAATTCAAAAGTTATAAGCACAAAATCCAAGTTAAGACTATTCAATTCAAATGTAATATCCACCCTCATTTATGCATGCGAAAGCTGGAAAACAACTAAAGAAATAGACAAGAAATTAGACTCTTTTGAAAACAAATGCCTAAGGAAGATACTCGGCATCAAGTGGAATGAATTCAAGAACAATGCAGAGATAAGACAGATGACTGAACAACAACCAGTCTCATGGGTGATCAGGAAAAGGAGATGGACATATGTTGATCACTTGATGAGAAGAAATGATCAGAGAATCCCAAAACAAGCTATCAAGTGGAGCACAACAGGCCGAAGAAAAAGAGGCAGACTGCGTGAAACTCTGAAGAGGACATTATTAAGAGAGGCCAAATTAACAGGCATAAAATCCTTCGATGAGGTTGAAAGACTCGCTGAAGACAGGAAAAATTGGCGAACTACTTTGCAAGCCCTATGTGACGTTTAACGGCATGGGAAGGATATAAAATATAAGAATCCTCTCTATTGAGTTAATGAAGCAGATGAATTTGCATTGTCATCTAACTACAAGACATCCAGATCTACAGAATAAAACCAAATAATTTTTCTAACTTAAAGCTGGGGATTATAGTAAACAGAAGACAGTGTTAAAAATAACAGCCACTTTCAATGAGAAAAGCTTCTAGAGCATTGTACCTGATTGCCCAGAGAATCGCAAAATCGAATAAACCGCACATGATTGGAAAAGATCTTATCATGCCAGCCGCAGTTGAGATTTGTGACGTACTGTTCAGCTCAGAATACACCACAAAACTGAAAAGCATTCCCATCTTGAATGATTCTGTCCACAGAAGAATATCAGAAATGCCCAAGGACATTGTCGCGCAGCTGACTGAATGATTCCAATCTACTAAGTTTGCTATTCAGTTAGATGAGTCAATTGACATCACCGGCGAGTCACAGCTGCTTGCTTATGTTCGCTATTGTTGGCAAAATAGTATGCAAGAGGAATTTCTTTTTTGCTGTAGTTAGTGTATGTAGCAAGTTTGATGTAATTAGTATATATAGCAAGTTTGATGTAGTTCTTGCATGTGACAAGTTTGATGTAGTTATTTAGTGTAACAAGTTTGATGTAGTTATTTAGTGTAACAAGTTTGATGTAGTTATTTAGCATATGTAACAAGTTTGATGTAGTTAGTATGTGTAGCAAGTTTGATATAGTTAGTTAGTATGTGTAACAAGTTTGATGTAGTTATTTAGTATGTGTAACAAGTTTGATGTAGTTATTTAGTATGTGTAACAAGTTTGATGTAGTTATTTAGTATGTGTAACAAGTTTGATGTAGTTATTTAGTATGTGTAACAAGTTTGATGTAGTTAGAATGTGTAGCAAGTTTGATATAGTTAGTTAGTATGTGTAACAATTTTGAAGTAGTTAGTTAGTATGTGTAACAATTTTGAAGTAGTTAGTTAGTATGTGCAACAAGTTTGATGTAGTTATTTAGTATGTATAACAAGTTTGATGTAGTTAGAATGTGTAGCAAGTTTGATATAGTTAGTTAGTATGTGTAACAAGTTTGATGTAGTTATTTAGTATGTGTAACAAATTTGATGTAGTTAGTATGTGTAACAATTTTGAAGTAGTTAATTAGTATATGTAACAAGTTTGATGTAGTTAGTAAGTATGTGTAACAAGTTTGATGTAGTTATTTAGTATGTGTAACAAGTTTGATGTAGTTATTTAGTATGTGTAACAAGTTTGATGTAGTTATTTAGTATGTGTAACAAGTTTGATGTAGTTAGTAAGTGTAACAAGTTTGAAGTAGTTAGTTAGTATATGTAACAAGTTTGATGTAGTTATTTAATATGTGTAACAAGTATGATGTAGTTAGTTAGTATGTGTAACAAGTTTGATGTAGTTAGTAGGTGTAACAAGTTTGAAGTAGTTAGTTAGTATATGTAACAAGTTTGATGTAGTTAGTTAGTATGTGTAACAAGTTTGATGTAGTTATTTAGTATGTGTAACAAGTTTGATGTAGTTATTTAGTATGTGTAACAAGTTTGATGTAGTTAGTTAGTATGTGTAACAAGTTTGATGTAGTTATTTAGTATGCGTAATATGTTTGAACAGTTAGCGGGGTAGGGGTATCCCCTATCAAAGGAGAAGTAAGACGCCTCCTTACCTCCGTCAGTCTACGGGACACCCATGAGCAAGGTGGAGTACCCGTATAGCCCCCCGATCAGGGTGACGTGAAGCCATGGGAGCAGGTGGTGGATGGAATGGGAGAGCAGCTCACAGATAATGTTGGTTCTGGTCACCATTCTATGATGGTAGGCAGATGATCTCAATGTAGGGACAATGGCTACTATCACTGACTAGTACAGTCACTGCCCGGAAGGAAAGCAATGGTAAACTATCTTCTGGAAATATACCAAGAAACCCAAACAGCAATCATGGAAAGTCAAATAGGAAAAAGATCTGGTAGTGAGGCCCCCAGGCCAGATAGATCTAATTTTAACACTGGGGTAGAGTGTGAGACAGAGGTCAGTACTAGTAATTGTGATGACGGACAAAATCCTGACGGTGTTACTAAGGAAAACCTCTGCATCAAACTAAAAAGAAAAATAAGAGTAGGAACATGGAATGTAAGAAGTATGTATCAGGGAAAGTATCAAATAATAAGTGACGAAATGAAAAGAACAGGGATACACATTTTGGGAATCTGCGAACATCGATGGAAAGGATCAGGACACTTCAAGAGCGAGAATGATAATATCTTTATATACTCTGTTGGAGAAGTAGGAGGAAAGAATAGAGTGGCTTTTTATTTGGACAAATCAACATCAAAAGCATTACTAGGCTACAATCCAGTAAGTGATAGAATCCTAACAATCAGACTTAAGGGCATTCCTAGAAATGTAACAATCATCCAGATATATGCACCTACATCAGCAGCAGAAGAAGAGGAAGTAGAAAACTTTTATAACACACTGCAAACGACAATAGACCAGCTACGGAAAAATGATATTGTATTAATAATGGGTGATTTTAATGCAAAAATTGGTACAGAAAGAGCAGAGGATGAAGGACATGTTGTAGGGAAATTTAGCATAGGACACAGAAATGAGGCAGGTGACAATCTGGTGTTTTGCATGGAAAATGAGCTAATGATCGCTAACACACTTTTTAAACAACATCCAAGAAGACTTTACACATGGACATCACCTGATGGGAAAACCAAGAATCAAACAGATTACATTTTAGTGCAAAGAAGGTGGAGGTCAAGTATAACATCAGCAAAAACTTTACCAGGTGCAGATTGTGACACAGACCATGAGTGCAGACATGAAGATAAAGATAAAAAATACAGTTACGGGATTAAGACCACTCTGCTTTGATCTTACAAATATACCAGAACAATATGGTATAGAAGTGAAGAACTGTTTTGAAATCCTGATGGCTGTACAGGAGGAGATGACACCAGATGAAATGGCTATGCAGGCCAAAGATATCTTAATAACAACAGCTAAAGACATGGTTCCAGTAAAGAAAACACAAAAGAATGGATGGATTACAGCAGGTACACTAGAACTGATAAAACAACGTAGAGAAATGAAGACGCAATGGAAAGTGACAAACAACAATAAAGAGAAATATAAAACTTTAACAAAAGAAGTACGAAGAAACATAAGAAAAGACAAAAAACAATACATACAAGATTGTTGTGAAAGAACAGAAGAACATCAGAAGTGTGGAAGAGATAGTGAAATGTTTAAAGAAATGAAGACATTGACAAGAAATGTCACACCTAAGCTAAATGTAATTTGTGATGAGATGAAGACATTGACAAGAAATGTCACACCTAAGCTAAATGTAATTTGTGATGAGATAGGGAATATCTTGACAGCGACAGAGGAAATTCTAGAAAGATGGAAGGAATATTGCAGAGGAATGTATGAAACAATCGACTGTGAAAGCAGAAATCTACAGTGTGAATTATTATTGGAGGAGAAAGAACCCAAACCAACAATAGAAGTTTTATGGGCAATAAATAATCTGAAAAATGATAAATCACCAGAATGTGATAACAGCTGAACTTATTAAAGCAGGAGGAAAGGAATGTGCAACAATCTATCATGCACTATGTAAAAAGACATAGCGTTCAGGTATTTGGCCAAAAGAATGGAAAAGAACTGTACTCATACCACTGCCAAAAAAGGGTAACCTGAAATTATGCACAAACTACAGAACTGTTGCCTTGATTAGTCATGCCAGTAAAATTCTGTTAAAAATCATAATGGGTAGACTTTGAAAGAAAATAGAAGAAGAAGTCAATATGATCCAAGCTGGTTTCAGGCATGGAAGAGGATCAAGAGATCATATGTTCAATCTAAGATTAATAATAGAGAAATGCAGAGAGTTTAATGTGACTCTATATTTATCTTTTATAGACTACTCAAAGGCATTTGATTGTGTACAACACCAGAAACTTTGGGAAATAATGGAAAAAATGGAATTTCCAACACATTTGATACAATTAACATCACTGCTGCATCTAGACCAACAAGCAGCAGTAAGAAGAAATGGTGAAACATCAACTTGGTTTGACATAAAACAAGGGGTCCGTCAGGGGTGCATATTGTCACCTTACTTATTTAACTTGTATACTGAAAATATAATGAGGAATATTAGAGAAGATATCTTATCTTATATCCTTCCCGTGCGTTAAACGTCACATAGGGCTCGCAAAGTAGTTCGCCAATTTTTCCTGTCTTCAGCGAGTCTTTCAACCTCATCAAAGGATTTTATGCATGTTAATTTGGCTTCTCTTAACAATGTCCTCTTCAGAGTTTCATGCGGTCTGCCTCTTTTTCTTTGGCCTGTTGTGTTCCAAAAAGATATCGTTATGGAAACTCGCAAAGAAACCAACCGAGCATCAGGGATGTCAACTCCGAAGAGAAGATATAGACAAAGAATATTACGATGCCATAACAATTGGAGGTTATGAAATACCAGAGATTAGATATGCTGATGACACAGTATTACTGTCCACAACACAAAAAGAAATGGAAAAATTATGTCAGTCCGTAAGAACAGCGAAGAGCAGAACCTCTATCTTAATGCAAAGAAAACTAAATTGATGACAACTGACAAAACAAACAAGGCAGCTGAAGTATGTATCAATGAGGAAAAACTGGAAGAAATGGAGAATTTTTAATATCTTGGATCACTACTAACTAATAATGGAGATACAATGAGGGAAATTAAAAGGAGGACATCTATCGCTCTTCAGAAAGTAAAACAAATAAAGAATCTGTGGAGAGGAGCAGACAGAATCACAAAAATAAGATTTTTAAGGGCATGCATCTTTCCCATCACAACAGATGCCTGTGAGACCTGGACACTTAACAAAACAGCTAAGAAACACATAAATGCCTTTGAATGTAAATGCTACAGAAGAGTTCTCCAAATATTGTGGACGCAAAAAAGAACAAATATGTCTATACTACAAGAACTTAACATTGAAGAAAGCTGGCTAGTAAAGAGGATTAAAGAAAGAAAACTTAAATATTTTGGACACATTAAACGTCATGATAATTTAGAGAAAACCATATTGGAAGGATACATAATGGGAAAAAGAAAGAGAGGAAGACCAAAACGAAGATGGCTGAAAGACATCATTGACTATCTGCAAATGGATGCAGCAGCGGCAGGCCATCTTGCTCACAACCGTGAGGCCTACAGGAGTGCTGTTTTGGAGGCAAAGTTCCGCAAGGGACATGCAAAGGAATGAATGAATGAACATGTTTGATGTAGTTAGTATGTGTAACAAGTCTAAAATCAAATGCCTTTGAGTAGTCTATAAAGGACAAATATAGATTCACATTAAACTCTCTGCATTTCTCTATTATTAATCTTATATTGAACATATGATCTCTTGATCCTCTTCCTTGCCTGAAACCAACTTGGAGCATATTGACTTCTTCCATTTTCTTATGAAGTCTACCCATTATGATTTTTAACAGAATTTTTTAGTAACACCGTCAGGATTTTGTCCGTCATCACAATTACTAGTACTGACCTATGTCTCACACTCTTCCCCAGTGTTAAAATTAGATCTATCTGGCCTGGGGGCCTCACCACCAGATCTTTTTCTTATTTGACTTTCCATGTTGATGTTTGGGTTTCTTGGTGTATTTCCAGAAGACAGTTTACCGTTGCTTTCCTTCCGGGCAGTGACTGTACAAGTCAGTGATCGTAGCCATTGTCCCTACATTGAGATCATCTGCCTACCATCATAGAATGGAGACCATAACCAACATTATCTATTGGCTGCTCTCCTATTCCATCCACCACCGTACTTACTAAACAGGTATCGAAAGATTCGGTTCCTAATAATAGTGTACAGCTCTTACATCCTTCCCATGCCGTTAAATGTCACATAGGGTTCGCATGATAGTTCGACAAACTGTCCTGTCCTCTGCGAGCTTTTCGACCTCATCAAGGGATTTTATGTCCACTAATTTGGTCTCTCTTAACAATGTCTTCTTTAGAGTTTCACGCAGTCAATCTCTTCTTCTTCGGCCTGTTGTGTTCAACTTGATAGCTTGTTTTTGGGATTCTCTGATTGTTTCTTCTCATCACGTGACTGACATATGTCCATTTTCTTTTTCTGATCACCCATAAGACAGGTTGCTGTTTGCTCATCTGCGTTGTTCTTGAATTCATTCCACTTTATACAGAGTATTTTCCTTAGGCATTTGTTTTCAAAAGAGTCTAATTTGTTGTCTATTTCTTTAGTTGTTTTCCAGCTTTCACATGCATAAATGAAGGTGGATATTACATTTTAATTGAATAGACTTAACCTGGTTTTTGAGCTTATAACTTTTGAATGCCATATGTTCTCAACATTCTTGAAGATCGATACTGGTTTTCAATTCTAATTCTAATTTCCTTTCAGGTGTCGCCACCCTGGTCTATGTAGATGCCAAGGTATGTAAATTGGTTTACTTCAACAGCTGTTCCTTCTACATATATTTTTCCTGTTTATGGAGTTTCATTATTTTTTGTGTACAGGTTGTATTGTATCCTCCAATTTTTATGCCTGGTTCTGTGATAGTTATTAAAATATTCCTGCTGTACAAAGAAAAAAAGTCTGGAGGTAGTACGCATCCTTGTCGCACCCCTTATTTTATAGGTTGATATTTTCCATTCTATTTTCAACTCGACTTGCTGCTTCTTGCTGCCAGTATATATGTTTTACAATCCTCAGGTCTTTGCCGTCTATATTGATGTCTTCAAGCATTTTAATAATTTCATTATGTTTCACTTTGTCAAATGCCTTGGTGTAATCAATGAAGCATAAGCAGAGATCTTTCTGTACTTCTAAAGCTCTTTCTGTTAGTGTTCGTAAAGCACAAATGGCATTGTGCGTTCCCTTTCCTTCAACAAATCCAAACTGTTCATCTGCTATTTCCATTTTTACCTTTTTCCTTGTTCTTCTCATAATGATTCTCAGAAGTAGCTTTGTTATGTGACATGAGAGGCTGATAGTCCGGTGGTCATCACATTCCTTTGCACTTGGTTTCTTTGGTAGTGCTATAAACGTGGATTTAATCAGGTCACTGGGCATATAACCACTGTTGTAAATGTCATTCAGTAACTTGGTTATTATTTTTATTGCTATCTCCTCTGGCGCCTCTATTTCTTCTATTGTTATATTATCAGGCCCAGTCGCTTTTCCTTTTTTCATGTGTTTGATGGCATCTATGATTTCATCTTCAAGTACTGGTGGTCCCTCACAGTTTTCAGTATCTGGTGTTAATTCTGGTCTTTCTCCTCCATATAGCTCACTGATATACTCTGTCCACCTGTCCACAATGTCTTCTTTTCCCATTAACATTTTACCTTTTGATTTCAGGCATCCTGTAGAATATTTTGTTTTCCTGCCTGTGAGTTCACTAATTCATTTGTGCATGTTTTTGCTGTCTTTATTATGAGAGTCCTCTATCTGTCTGCATTGTTCATTTAACCACACTCCCTTTGCTTCTCTGCATTTGCATATTATTTCTTTATTTATATTGCTATATTTTTCTTGGTTATTTTTACTCTTCCTCCTCTTGTCCATCAGTCCTATGATGTCCTCTGTCATCTATATATTTTAGGGGCTTTTTTTCGGTGGTATTATCTCCTTAACTGTTTGGTGGATAGAATCTCTTGACATTGCCCATTGTTCATCTATACTATTTATCTTTGCTATTGCATTGTATCTATTTGTTATAATAACTTTGTATTGTTCTCGCAGTTCTTGTTCAGTTTTAAGGAGTTCTGTATTCAGTTTGATGTTTCTCACTTTTCTGCATGGTTTCCTTATCTTTATTCTAATTTTTCAACAGAATGGGTCATGGTCACTACTGCAGTCGGCTCCTGGCATGTTTTTGTTGTCAGTAATGCATTGCAGAATCGTTTGTCGATTAATACGTAGTTTATCTGGTTAAAAGTCTTTTTTGTCTGAGCTACACTACGTTGCCAGTCTTCGGGGATGTTGTTTAAACCAGGTGTTTCCTACAACCATGCTGTGTATTCTTGCCCATTCAATTAATTTACTACCTCTGTCATTCTTCTCCCCCAGTCCATAGTCACCAACGATGTCTGAAGTTCTTCCTTTACCAACTTTGACATTAAAATCTCCCATGACTATAGTAACTTCAGGTGACTTTGTGTGTTTTAGGGCTGTCTCTATGTCGTTATAAAATAGCTGTACATCTTCTTCAGAACTTTCAGATGTTGGAGCGTACACTTGTATAATATTTATGTTTATTGGTCGTCCTTTCAGTTGGGCTAGCAGGATTCGGTCAGAGATGTTCAAATATCCTAGCAGGATTCGGTCCGAGATATTCAAATATCCTACAAATGTCCTTGCTGTTTGTTCGTCAAATATTACTCCTACTCCTCGTTCATGTTTCTCACTTCCTGAATATATTATTGTATATTTATCAGAGTTTATCTTCCCTGCACCTGTCCATTTAACTTCACTCATTCCTAATATGCTGATCTTCATCCTTTCCATTTCCTTCTTTACATTTTGCTAATTTTCCAGCCTGGAATAAAGTGCTAACATTCCATGTTGCTATTTTGAACTTGTTAGTTTTGCCACCAGTAGCTTGATGACAATCTGGCCTCACCTGTGGCTCGTGAGCTGCCCTACCGGACGAGGCTGTTCCGGAGGAACATCCATTAACGTCGTTCATGACAAATCTATTACTCTGAATAAGCATAACTGATCTTGGGAGCTACAACAGTGGTTTCCCGTTGCTTTCTGCCGAATCTTCTTCTTCTTATCGTTGGTCACACAGGGCTCGCAAAGTAGTTCGAATCTTCTTAGCAGTCTAGAAATCTGGGAAGATAACTCATGTTTTCTTACATTTGAATTATCGCTCTTGTATCAAAATGGCGGCACCTAAACGGTTTAGAATACCAACCTTGGATGAGATGGAACATTCAAACAACGATAAGGTATTCCAAATACGAGTATTAAAGTTCCAAACTTTTGTTTTTATATACCCCGCCATGAAAACACAGTCTGCTAGAGTATTCATCAAACACAGTTGTATCTTAAGCGCTTGAATTGTGTAGCAGTTGACGATAATCCTACATTATATACATATTTAGTCTTAAAATTGGAGCAGCTTTGTTCATTAACTAAACACTTGACTGTGGATTTATATATGTAAAAAAAAAAGTAAAGGTAACCCTGTCATGCCTTAGAGGCACATAGGGATATGGTGTTAGTGCCCATATTTTCCTTGACCTGTCAGCACACTAGAGGGTGATATGGTCAGTATCACGCCTTGCTGCATTTTCCTTCCCCAACTCCAGAATTTATATATGTAGTGTTATATATTTATATATAGCTATTTGTGTGTTACATCATCCATATAGTGTAATCCAAAGGTCATTGGAAGACTGTAACAACCTACAGTCCATACTCCATGTTTCTTCATCCCTCATTCTCAGCCTAAACTGCCAAAACTTTGTCTTTCTAAAGCATACTCCAGTCGGTTACATACAGCTATGTAATATCCAGTTACATTTTGTGTAAATGTGATCTGTACAAGATTTGCTTTGTCAGGAACTTGCCTGCAGTTTTCTCATTGATGCTTGAGTATCTGCAGTATGACTGTAGTCAATATTTTCTGTGGCAAGCTTATATGCCAAAGTAACACTTTAATTCTCAGTTTATATGTTCACTATTGTGAATGTTGTCATGTATCTAAGTAATTTGGTTGTTGTAGTAAAGTTGATGATCATAGGATGTGGTTGTTGTAGTAAAGTTGATGATCATAGGATGTGGTTGTTGTAGTAAAGTTGATGATCATAGGATGTGGTTGTTGTAGTAAAGTTGATGATCATAGGATGTGGTTGTTGTAGTAAAGTTGATGATCATAGGATGTGGTTGTTGTAGTAAAGTTGATGATCATAGGATGTGGTTGTTGTAGTAAAGTTGATGATCATAGGATGTGGTTGTTGTAGTAAAGTTGATGATCATAGGATGGCTCAAGCACAACTCTTCATCATATAATCCAGCTCAAGCACAAACTCTTCATCATATAATCCTGCTCAAGCACAAACTCTTCATCATATAATCCTGCTCAAGCACAAACTCTTCATCATATAATCCTGCTTAAGCACAAACTCTTCATCATATAATCCTGCTCAAGCACAACTCTTCATCATATTATCCTGCTCAAGCACAAACTCTTCATCATATAATCCTGCTCAAGCACAAACTCTTCATCATATAAATCTGCTCAAGCACAAACTCTGCATCATATAATCCTGCTCAAGCACAACTTTTCATCATATAATCCTGCTCAAGCACAAACTCTTCATCATGTAATCATTAACGTTTTGTCTATTTTCCTCTGTTAAGAAGCACAACTCTTCATGGACTTCCAGTCAAGATGGCGACCAGCGTACTACACGCTGTGAACTAGTGACACAATTATTTATATTTCAGACTTAATTCGCATATGGACTATAGTGACATTATCTAGACGCAGCTGATAGGACCTTGCTAACATATACTCTTGTGGTGAAATTCTAATCAGGTTTAACGAATAATTCAATGCTGTACCGTTATTAAGTGGAGTGTAACCTGATGTCGACCACCGGAAGCGCGAGCGCGTGCACGATGTAGCCCTCTTGTTCAGGACCCCCGTCCTGCTGAAGATGGAGTGTGTCAGCTGCGGCACAGTACCCGGGTAAAACAGGACAACCACGCACCTACGAGGTTAAGAATGATCTTGATACAATTCGATCTCGTGGCATGGCTTCGTCCTGGCCCTACTCCAGCGGGAAAGAAAAGGAATGAATCCCACACCTCAAAACAAACCAAAAAAAAAACAACTCTTCATCATATGATCCTGGTCTAGCTCAACTCTTCTTCATGTAATCATCAAAATTTTGTCTATTTTCCTCTGTTAGGAAGCACAACTCTTCATCATATAATCCTGGTCTAGCTCAACTCTTCTTCATGTAATCATCAGAATTTTGTCTATTTTCCTCTGTTAGGAAGCACAACTCTTCATCATATAATCCTGGTCTAGCTCAACTCTTCTTCATGTAATCATCAAAATTTTGTCTATTTTCCTCTGTTAGGAAGCTCAACCAGTTTTTAAGTGCGGAAAAAAAGAGCTTACGCCTTCTTCTGCATCAAAATCATCAGATAACTCTGTGAAAGTAAACTTTTCTGACATGAAAAAAACAGACAGCCAGAATACTACAGAACCATCCAGAATAGAATTGTCAAGAACAGAACCATCAAGATCGAGGTCAGATAATGGTGGTATTTCATCTGGGTTTAGCTTATTATCGTCAGCAGTGTCAAGAAATGAAATGCCTGAAAACTCAGCAAGCATTTCTTGTGAGAGAGTAGCAGAAGTCCACAGTTCAGATGACCCAGCCAAATGGTAAAGTTGGTGTTTTTAGATTTTTACTTTTAATTCAGAATATAATTTATTTTATGGTGGAATATCCATGGAAGTATAGCCATCACAGTGGTTTGGTGAACAAGCTAAGGAAAGTGGCTGACTAAGACAACAGTGGTTTGGTGAACAAGCTAAGGAAAGTGGCTGACTAAGACAACAGTGGCTTGGTGAACAAGCTAAAGAAAGTGGCTGTCTAAGACAATAATGGCTTGAATCCTTGTAGCAGACAACATATATACATATACTTTCTGTTCACTGACCTTTATATTTGTACCAGGAAATGAAAGAGTTGATTAGTTGGCTTGTTCAGTGATTGTAGAGGGAGGAGTGATCATTTGGGTTGTTCAGTGATTGTAGAGGGAGGGGTGATCATTTGGGTTGTTCAGTGATTGTAGAGGGAGGGCTGAGCAGTTGGCTTGTTCAATGATTGTAGAGGGAGGGGTGAGCAGGTGGCTTGTTCAATCATTGTAGAGGGAGGGCTGAGTACTTGGCTTGTTCAGTGATTGTAGAGGGAGGGGTGAGCAGTTGGCTTGTTCATATTGTAGAGGGAGGGCTTAGCAGTTGGCTTGTTCAATGATTATAGAGAGAGGGCTGAGTAGTTGGCTTGTTCAGTGATTGTAGAGGGAGGGGTGAACAGTTGTCTTATTCAATGATTATAGAGGAAGGGCTGAGCAGTTGGCTTGTTCAGTGATTGTAGAGGGAGGGCTGAGCAGTTGGCTTGTTCAGTGATTGTAGAGGGAGGGCTTAGCAGTTGGCTTGTTCAGTGATTGTAGAGGGAGGGCTGAGCAGTTGGCTTGTTCAATGATTGTAGAGGGAGGGGTGAGCAGGTGGCTTGTTCAATGATTGTAGAGGGAGGGCTGAGCAGTTGGCTTGTTCAATGATTGTAGAGGGAGGGCTGAGCAGGTGGCTTGTTCAGTCATTGTAGAGGGAGGGCTGAGTAGTTGGCTTGTTCAGTTATTGTAGAAGGAGGACTTAGCAGTTGGCTTGTTCAATGATTGTAGAGGGAGGGCTGAGTAGTTGGCTTGTTCAGTGATTGTAGAGGGAGGGGTGAACAGTTGTCTTATTCAATGATTGTAGAGGAAGGGCTGAGCAGTTGGCTTGTTCAGTTATTGTAGAGGTAGGGCTGAGCAGTTGGCTTCTTCAGTGATTGTAGAGGGAGGGCTTAGCAGTTGGCTTGTTCAGTGATTGTAGAGGGAGGGCTGAGCAGTTGGCTTGTTCATTGATTGTAGAGTAGGGGTGAGCAGTTGGCTTGTTCAGTGATTGTAGAGTAGGGGTGAGCAGGTGGCTTGTTCAATGATTGTACAGGGAGGGCTGAGCAGTTGGCTTGTTCAGTCATTGTAGAGGGAGGGCTGAGTAGTTGGCTTGTTCAGTTATTGTAGAAGGAGGACTTAGCAGTTGGCTTGTTCAATGATTGTAGAGGGAGGGCTGAGTAGTTGGCTTGTTCAGTGATTGTAGAGGGAGGGGTGAACAGTTGTCTTATTCAATGATTGTAGAGGAAGGGCTGAGCAGTTGGCTTGTTCAGTTATTGTAGAGGTAGGGCTGAGCAGTTGGCTTCTTCAGTGATTGTAGAGGGAGGGCTTAGCAGTTGGCTTGTTCAGTGATTGTAGAGGGAGGGCTGAGCAGTTGGCTTGTTCATTGATTGTAGAGTAGGGGTGAGCAGTTGGCTTGTTCAGTGATTGTAGAGTAGGGGTGAGCAGGTGGCTTGTTCAATGATTGTACAGGGAGGGCTGAGCAGTTGGCTTGTTCAATGATTGTAGAGGGAGGGGTGAGCAGGTGGCTTGTTCAATGATTGTAGAGGGAGGGCTTAGCAGTTGGCTTGTTCAGTGATTGTAGAGGGAGGGGTGAGCAGTTGGCTTGTTCAGTTATTGTAGAGGAAGGGCTGAGCAGTTGGCTTGTTCAGTGATTGTAGAGGGAGGGCTGAGCAGGTGGCTTGTTCAATGATTGTAGAGGGAGGGCTGAGCAGTTGGCTTGTTCAGTGATTGTAGAGGGAGGGGTGAGCAGTTGGCTTGTTCAGTTATTGTAGAGGGAGGGCTGAGCAGTTGGCTTGTTCAGTGATTGTAGAGGGAGGGGTGAACAGTTGTCTTATTCAATGATTGTAGAGGAAGGGCTGAGCAGTTGGCTTGTTCATGATTGTAGAGGGAGGGCTTAGCAGTTGGCTTGTTCAATGATTGTAGAGGGAGGGCTTAGCAGTTGGCTTGTTCAGTGATTGTAGAGGGAGGGCTGAGCAGTTGGCTTGTTCATTGATTGTAGAGTAGGGGTGAGCAGTTGGCTTGTTCAGTGATTGTAGAGGGAGGGGTGAGCAGATGGCTTGTTCAATGATTGTAGAGGGAGGGCTGAGCAGTTGGCTTGTTCAGTGATTGTAGAGGGAGGGGTGAACAGTTGTCTTATTCAATGATTGTAGAGGAAGGGCTGAGCAGTTGGCTTGTTCAGTGATTGTAGAGGGAGGGCTTAGCAGTTGGCTTGTTCAATGATTGTAGAGGGAGGGCTTAGCAGTTGGCTTGTTCAGTGATTGTAGAGGAGGGCTGAGCAGTTGGCTTGTTCATTGATTGTAGAGTAGGGGTGAGCAGTTGGCTTGTTCAGTGATTGTAGAGGGAGGGGTGAACAGTTGTCTTATTTAATGATTGTAGAGGAAGGGCTGAGCAGTTGGCTTGTTCAATGGTTGTAGAGGGAGGGCTAAGCAGATGGCTTGTTCAATCATTGTAGAGGGAGGGGTGAGCAGTTGGTTTGTTCAGTGATTGTAGAGGGAGGAGTGAGCAGTTGGCTTGTTCAGTTATTGTAGAAGGAGGGCTGAGCAGTTGGCTTGTTCAGTGATTGTAGAGGGAGCTGTGAGCAGTTGGCTTGTTCAGTGATTGTAGAGTAGGGGTGAGCAGTTGGCTTGTTCAGTGATTGTAGAGGGAGGGGTGAGCAGGTGGCTTGTTCAATGATTGTACAGGGAGGGCTGAGCAGTTGGCTTGTTCAACGATTGTAGAGGGAGGGGTGAGCAGGTGGCTTGTTCAATGATTGTAGAGGGAGGGCTTAGCAGTTGGCTTGTTCAGTGATTGTAGAGGGAGGGGTGAGCAGTTGGCTTGTTCAGTTATTGTAGAGGAAGGGCTGAGCAGTTGGCTTGTTCAGTGATTGTAGAGGGAGGGCTGAGCAGGTGGCTTGTTCAATGATTGTAGAGGGAGGGCTGAGCAGTTGACTTGTTCAGTGATTGTAGAGGGAGGGGTGAGCAGTTGGCTTGTTCAGTTATTGTAGAGGGAGGCTGAGCAGTTGGCTTGTTCAGTGATTGTAGAGGGAGGGGTGAACAGTTGTCTTATTCAATGATTGTAGAGGAAGGGCTGAGCAGTTGGCTTGTTCAGTGATTGTAGAGGGAGGGCTTAGCAGTTGGCTTGTTCAATGATTGTAGAGGGAGGGCTTAGCAGTTGGCTTGTTCAGTGATTGTAGAGGGAGGGCTGAGCAGTTGGCTTGTTCATTGATTGTAGAGTAGGGGTGAGCAGTTGGCTTGTTCAGTGATTGTAGAGGGAGGGGTGAGCAGATGGCTTGTTCAATGATTGTAGAGGGAGGGCTTAGCAGTTGGCTTGTTCAGTGATTGTAGAGGGAGGGGTGAGCAGTTGGCTTGTTCAGTTATTGTAGAGGAAGGGCTGAGCAGTTGGCTTGTTCAGTGATTGTAGAGGGAGGGCTGAGCAGGTGGCTTGTTCAATGATTGTAGAGGGAGGGCTGAGCAGTTGACTTGTTCAGTGATTGTAGAGGGAGGGGTGAGCAGTTGGCTTGTTCAGTTATTGTAGAGGGAGGGCTGAGCAGTTGGCTTGTTCAGTGATTGTAGAGGGAGGGGTGAACAGTTGTCTTATTCAATGATTGTAGAGGAAGGGCTGAGCAGTTGGCTTGTTCAGTGATTGTAGAGGGAGGGCTTAGCAGTTGGCTTGTTCAATGATTGTAGAGGGAGGGCTTAGCAGTTGGCTTGTTCAGTGATTGTAGAGGGAGGGCTGAGCAGTTGGCTTGTTCATTGATTGTAGAGTAGGGGTGAGCAGTTGGCTTGTTCAGTGATTGTAGAGGGAGGGGTGAGCAGATGGCTTGTTCAATGATTGTAGAGGGAGGGCTGAGCAGTTGGCTTGTTCAGTGATTGTAGAGGGAGGGGTGAACAGTTGTCTTATTCAATGATTGTAGAGGAAGGGCTGAGCAGTTGGCTTGTTCAGTGATTGTAGAGGGAGGGCTTAGCAGTTGGCTTGTTCAATGATTGTAGAGGGAGGCTTAGCAGTTGGCTTGTTCAATGATTGTAGAGGGAGGGCTTAGCAGTTGGCTTGTTCAGTGATTGTAGAGGGAGGGCTGAGCAGTTGGCTTGTTCATTGATTGTAGAGTAGGGGTGAGCAGTTGGCTTGTTCAGTGATTGTAGAGGAGGGGTGAGCAGATGGCTTGTTCAATGATTGTAGAGGGAGG
This sequence comes from Achatina immaculata, assembly GCA_009760885.1. Taxonomy (NCBI): domain Eukaryota; kingdom Metazoa; phylum Mollusca; class Gastropoda; order Stylommatophora; family Achatinidae; genus Lissachatina; species Lissachatina immaculata. The sequence continues at coordinate 1,275,936 of CM019719.1, forward strand.
GCTGAGCAGTTGGCTTGTTCAGTGATTGTAGAGGGAGGGGTGAACAGTTGTCTTATTCAATGATTGTAGAGGAAGGGCTGAGCAGTTGGCTTGTTCAGTGATTGTAGAGGGAGGGCTTAGCAGTTGGCTTGTTCAATGATTGTAGAGGGAGGGCTTAGCAGTTGGCTTGTTCAGTGATTGTAGAGGAGGGCTGAGCAGTTGGCTTGTTCATTGATTGTAGAGTAGGGGTGAGCAGTTGGCTTGTTCAGTGATTGTAGAGGGAGGGGTGAGCAGATGGCTTGTTCAATGATTGTAGAGGGAGGGCTGAGCAGTTGGCTTGTTCAACGATTGTAGAGGGAGGGCTGAGCAGGTGGCTTGTTCAATGATTGTAGAGGGAGGGGTGAGCAGTTGGCTTGTTCAGTGATTGTAGAGGGAGGGGTGAGCAGTTGGCTTGTTCAGTTATTGTAGAGGAAGGGCTGAGCAGTTGGCTTGTTCAGTGATTGTAGAGAGAGGGCTGAGCAGTTGTCTTGTTCAGTGATTGTAGAGGGAGGGCTGAGCAGTTGGCTTGTTCAGTGATTGTAGAGTAGGGGTGAACAGTTGTCTTATTTAATGATTGTAGAGGAAGGGCTGAGCAGTTGGCTTGTTCAATGGTTGTAGAGGGAGGGCTAAGCAGATGGCTTGTTCAATGATTGTAGAGGGAGGGGTGAGCAGTTGGTTTGTTCAGTGATTGTAGAGGGAGGAGTGAGCAGTTGGCTTGTTCAGTTATTGTAGAAGGAGGGCTGAGCAGTTGGCTTGTTCAGTGATTGTAGAGGGAGGGGTGAGCAGTTGGCTTGTTCAGTGATTGTAGAGGGAGGGGTGAGCAGTTGGCTTGTTCAATGATTGTAGAGGGAAGGGTGAGCAGTTGGCTTGTTCAATGATTGTAGAGGGAGGGCTGAGTAGTTGGCTTGTTCAGTGATTGTAGAGTAGGGGTGAGCAGTTGGCTTGTTCAGTGATTGTAGAGGGAAGGCTGAGCAGTTGGCTTGTTCAGTGATTGTAGAGGGAGGGCTGAGCAGTTCAGTGATTGTAGAGAGAGGACAAACAGTCAATAAAGCAGATACTATAAAAGAAGTCTGTGGAACAAAAAACCTTGTTGACAGTTATGACTGAGCATCTTAGTTAAGAATGGTTTGAAACTTGGTAATCCAAAAACAAACAGCATATTAAAACCACCAGAAAGATAGTCAGTCAGCACAGGTTGATGTTATCAGTTTTTGATGGACAGGTCAGAACGTTTAACAGTATGTCCAGACTGCAAAGATATTGATTATTTCTACCTTATAACATCATTGTCGTTTGGGCTGATAGACTACATCATAAAATTAGATAAGGTCTTGATCTGATTCCCAATAACTGTTCTGTCCTGCTAGTCACTTATTACTTCTCCAAAACTCACATATTTTCAGTCTTTTTAGCAGGAGGAAAGTTATGTAAAGACAATTATTTTTAAAATAAAGTGGTCATTTTGTTATAAAGACACTTGTTTTGAATATAAAGTGGTCATTTTGTTGTACAGACACTTGTTTTGATTATAAAGTAGTCATTTTGTTGTACAGACACTTGTTTTGATTATAAAGTGGTCATTTTGTTGTACAGACACTTGTTTTGAATATAAAGCAGTCATTTTGTTGTAAAGAAACGTGTTTGGAATATAAAGCAGTCATTTTGTTGTAAAGAAACTTGTTAGGAATATAAAGCAGTCATTTTGTTGTAGAGAAACATGTTCTTAATCTGTTGAGCTGAGATATTGGAATTGATAAGTGCCTTTTTTTTCATCAGTGTTCCTTTAGCAGTTGCTAGGCCAGGGGGCTCCTCAAATTCACTGATTGTCAATACAAGACAGGTATGTCAATATAAGACAGGTATGTCAGTATAAGACAGGTATATCAATATAAGACAGTTGTGTCAATACAAGACAGGTGTGTCAATACAAGACAGGTATATCAATATAAGACAGTTGTGTCAATACAAGACAGGTGTGTCAATACAAGACAGGTATGTCAATATAAGACAGTTGTGTCAATACAAGACAGGTATGTCAATATAAGACAGACATGTCAATATAAGACAAGCATGTCAATATGAGAGGTATGTCAATATGAGACAGTTGTGTCAATACAAGACAGGCATGAATGAATGAATGAATGAATAATCTTTATTTTTAAAGGGTAAAGAATTGGGCACGCAGGCCTGTCTTACATTCTGCCCTTCATCACTCCATCTTTCATTCTTCCCACACACTTGGTTTAGTACAAATATACAAATTAAATTAGGAAAGAACATATCAGAAGAGTATAAGATTTAACTACTACATTCAAAGTAAAAGAGAAGAAGTAATTAACCTGATAAAATAGCACTCACGCACACATACACCCGCAGACATATACATAAACAAACATAAATTGTAAATACAGATCTTAACATATGTTTTTTAACAAACATTAAAATAATTTCTAACAATATCTAACAAGTTGCTTTTCTAACTATGTCAGTACAAGACAGGCATGTCAGTACAAGACAGGCATGTCAGTACAAGACAGGCATGTCAATACAAAGCAGGCATGTCAGTACAAGACAGGCATGTCAGTACAAGACAGGCATGTCAATACAAAACAGGCATGTCAGTACAAGACAGGCATGTCAATACAAAACAGGCATGTCAGTACAAGACAGCCATGTCAGTACAAGACAGGCATGTCAATACAAGACGGGTATGTCAGTACAAGACAGCCATGTCAGTACAAGACAGGCATGTCAATACAAGACAGCCATGTCAGTACAAGACAGCCATGTCAATACAAAACAGGCATGTCAGTATAAGTGAGGTATGTCAATATAAGACAGTTGTGTCAATACAAGACAGGTATATCAATACAAGGCAGGTATATCAATATAAGACAAGTATGTCAGTACAGGACAGTTGTATCAGTACAGGACATGTACATCAATACAAGATATTTGTGTCAATATAAGACATGTAGTCGACACAAAATAGCTGTGTCAATATAAGACATGTAGTCGACACAAGATAGCTGTGTCAATATAAGACATGTAGTCAACACAAGATAGCTGTGTCAATATAAGACATGTAGTCAACACAAGATAGCTGTGTCAATATAAGACGTAGTCGACACAAGATAGCTGTGTCAATATAAGACATGTAGTCGATACAAGATAGCTGTGTCAATATAAGACATGTAGTCGATACAAGAAAGCTGTGTCAATATAAGACATGTAGTCGATACAAGATAGCTGTGTCAATATAAGACATGTAGTCGATACAAGATAGCTGTGTCAGTATAAGACATGTAGTCGATACAAGATAGCTGTGTCAATATAAGACATGTAGTCGATACAAGATAGCTGTGTCAATATAAGACATGTAGTCGATACAAGATAGCTGTGTCAGTATAAGACATGTATGTCAGTTTAGAAAAAGATCTGGTGGTGAGGCCCCCAGGCCAGATAGATCTAATTTTAACACTGGGGAAGAGTGTGAGACAGAGGTCAGTACTAGTAATTGTGATGACGGACAAAATCCTGATGGTGTTAATAAGGAAAACCCTTGCATCAAACTAAAAAGAAAAATAAGAGTAGGAACATGGAATGTAAGAAGTATGTATGAGGGAAAATATCAAGTAATAAGTGACGAGATGTAAAGAACGAGGATACACATTTTGGGAATCTGAACATCAATGGAAAGGATCAGGACACTTCAAGAGTGAGAATGATAATATCTTTATATACTCTGGTGGAGAATTAGGAGGAAAGAATAGAGTGGCTTTTTATTTGGACAAATCAACATCAAAAGCATTACTAGGTTACAATCCAGTAAGTGATAGAAGCCTTACAATCAGACTTAAGGGCACTCCTAGAAATGTAACAATCATCCAGATATATGCACCTACGTCAGCAGCAGAAGAAGAGGAAGTAGAAGACTTTTATAACACACTGCAAACGACGATAGACCAGGTATGGAAAAATGGTATTGTATTAATAATGAGGGGAGTTAATGGCAAATATTGGTACAGAAAGAGCAAAAGATAGACATGTTGTAGGGAAATTTAGCATAGGACATAGAAATGAGGCAGGTGACAATCTAATAGTGTTTTGCATGGAAAATGATCTAATGATTGCTAACACACTTTTTTAAACAACATCCAAGAAAACTTTACACATGGACATCACCTGATGGGAAAACCAAGAATCAAATAGATTACATTTTAGTGCAAAGAAGATGGAGGTCAAGTATAACATCAGCAAAAACTTTACCAGGTGCTGATTGAGACACGGACCATGAATTATTAATAGCAGACATGAAGATAAAGATAAAAAAGACAGTTATGGGATCAAGACCACTCCGCTTTGATCTTACAAAAGTACCAGAACAGTACGGTATAGAAATGAAGAATCATTTCGAAATCCTGATGGATGTACTGGAGGAGATGACACCAGATGAATTGACTACGCAGGTCAGAGATATCTTAATAACAACAGCTAAAGAAATGGTTCCAGTAAAGAAAACACAAAAGAATGGATGGATTACAGCAGGCGCACTAGAACTTAGAGACATGAAGACACAGTAGAAAGTGACAAGCAACAACAAAGAGGAATATAAATCTTTAACAAAAGAAGTACAAAGAAACACACAAAAAGACAATACATACAAGATTGTTGTGAAAGAATAGAAGAACATCAGAAGTGTGGAAGAGATGGTGAAATGTTTAAAGAAATGAAGACATTGACAAGAAATGTCACACCTAAGCTAAATATAATTTGTGATGAGATAGGGAATATCTTGACAGAGACAGAGGAAATTCTAGAAAGATGGAAGGAATATTGCAGAGGAATGTATGAAACAACTGACTGTGAAAGCAGAAATCAACAGTGTGAATTATTATTGGAGGAGAAAGAACCCAAACCAACAACAGAAGAAGTTTTATGGGCAATAAAGAATCTGAAAAATGGTAAATCACCAGAATGTGATGAGATAACAGCTGAATTTATTAAAGCAGGAGGAAAGGAATGTGCAACAATCTATCATGCACTATGTAAAAAGACATGGCATTCAGGTATTTGGCCAAAAGAATGGAAAAGAACTGTACTCATACCACTGCCAAAAAAGGGTAACCTGAAATTATGCACAAACTACAGAACTGTTGCCTTGATTAGTCATGCCAGTAAAATTCTGTTAAAAATCATAATGGGTAGACTTCGTAAGAAAATAGAAGAAGAAGTCAATATGGTCCAAGCTGGTTTCAGGCATGGAAGAGGATCAAGAGATCATCATCATCAGATGCCGTGCCGACTGGCGTTGGCTATTATGCTTCTCCAGAGTACCCGATCCTTCATGCAGGCCATCAGTTCAGTTGGTGATCTCCTCTCACACCATCCCGTCAGACTGTCCAGTATCATTTCTCTTGGTCTTCCTCTTGATCTTCTTCCTTCTATTTTTCCTGTTGTTATAATATTTTCAATGCCCCCTCTTCTCATTGCATGTTCTATGAAAGTACATTGTCTCTCTCTTATCTTTCTGACAAGGTTTTTTGTCTCTCCAGCTCATCTCATACATTCTTCATTAGTTATTTTTGCTGTCCAGGGGATTTGCAACATTCTTCTAATAAACCACATTTCTGCTGCTTCCAATGATTTTTGTGCAGACTTGCCTATAACTTCCATATAACAAGATAGGTTCAATATAGCATTTTAGGACTCGTTTTCTAACATTCATTGATAAAGATGTGTTAGCTAATATGTTTCTCATTCTCTGAAATGCAGTCTTTGCTTGACCTATTCTGTTCCTAATTTCTGTTCTGCATTTCCCATCTGAAGTTATTACTGCTCCAAGGTATTTGAATTTCTGCACCTGCTTTAGAATGGTTCCGTTTAATTTAATACTGCATGCTGGTGGATTCTGTTTCTTAGATATAAACATAGTCTCTGTCTTTTTGATGTTCAAAGTAAGGCCTTTCTGTTCACTTTCTTTGGCGACTTTATCCAAGAGATTTTGCAGGTCTTGTTGGTTCTCAGCTATCAGTACTGTGTCATCAGCATACCAAAGGTTGTTAATATTGTATCCTCCAATTTTTATGCCTGGTTCTGTGATGATTGTTCTTAGAATATTCTCGCTGTACAGAGAAAAAAGGTCTGGAGATAGTACACATCCTTGTCGCACCCCATGTTTTATAGGTTGGTATTTTCCAATTCTATTTTCAACTCGAACTGCTGCTTCTTGCTGCCAGTATAGATGTTTTACAATCCTCAAGTCTTTGCCATCTATATTGATGTCTTCAAGCATTTTAATAATTTCACTATGTTTCACCTTGTCAAATGCCTTGGTGTAATCAACGAAGCATAAGTAGAGATCTTTCTGTACTTCTAAAGCTCTTTCTGTTAGCGTTCGTAAAGCATAAATGGCATTGTGTGTTCCCTTTCCTTCAACAAATCCAAACTGTTCATCTGCTATTTCCATTTTTATCTTTTTCCTTGTTCTTCTCATAATGATTCTCAGAAGTAGCTTCGTTATGTGACATGAGATCATATATTCAATATAAGATTAATAATAGAGAATTGCAGAGAGTTTAATGTGAATCTATATTTATCTTTTATAGACTGCTCAAAGGCATTTGATTGTGTACAACACCAGAAACTTTGGGAAAAAATGGGATTTCCAACACATTTGATACAATTAACATCACTACTGTATCTAGACCAACAAGCAGCAGTAAGAATAAATGGTGAAACAACAACTTGGTTTGACATAAAACAAGGGATCCGTCAGGGGTGCATATTGTCACCCTACTTATTTAACTTGTATACTGAAAATATAATGAGGAATGTTAGAGAAGATATAGACACATAATATTATGATGCCATAACAATTGGAGGTTATGAAATACTAGAGATTAGATATGCTGATGACACTGTATTACTGTCCACAACACAAAAAGGAATGGAAAAACTAATTATGTCAGTCTGTAAGAACAGCGAAGAGCAAAACCTCTATTTTAATGGAAGAAAACTAAATTGATGACAACTGACAAAACAAACAAGGCAGCTGAAATATGTATCAGTGAGGAAAAACTGGAAGAGCTGGAGAGTTTTGAATATCTTGGATCAATGCTAACTAATAATAGAGATACAATGAGGGAAATTAAAAGGAGGATGTCTATCGTTCTTCAGAAAGTGAAATGAATAAAGAATCTGTGGAGACAGACAGACAGAACCACAGAAATAAGATTTTTAAGGGCATGCATCTTTCCCATGTCTGTGAGACTTGGACACTTAACAAAACAGCTGAGAAACATGTAAATGCTACAGAAGAGTTCTTCAAATATCATGGACACAAAAAAGAACAAATATATCCATACTACAAGAAATTAATATTGAAGAAGGCTGGCTAATAAAGAGGATTAAAGATAATATTGACGATGAAATGTTCTTTTGATCCTGAAATGTAGTGGAGGTGCTTGGTTTCTGATAGATGTTTGTAGATGTAATTTGTTTTACGATGTAAGAGTGTTTCTTTTCCATGGATGGCTTGGATGCAGGTTTTGTAGAATGGTGGTAGTGTACCAAAATGGTGTGGTTGTGAGTTGTTTGGTAGAAGCAGATTGGATAGTCCAAGTCCAATATAATAGTGAGCTAGTGCATGCTGTTTTGTATGTTTGATGATGCGGCCTACGTGACTGATCCTGAATGCTTGGATCTTTCTTTGTATGTCTTGGAGAGTGATTCATCCATTCAGTTTGTCCTGTATGAGAGTTTTATGTTTGATGCTGTGTATAGTGTTTGTGAAGATCTGTTTTTGATTCCCTTGATTGTCTCCTGTGGAGGGACTATTACTGTAGCTATGTAGATTATTTTTGGAGTAATTAATTGTTCACTACTGTACTTCTACCGAATATCTTTGTGGTTTTATATTTGTACCTGTTCAGCATGTCTGTGATTTGTGCTACAAGTTTCTCTCATGTGGGTTTGTGTGTTTTATTTGGGTGTGATGGGAAAGTGATGTCGTAAAGTTTTATGTTGTCTGTGTGTGTGAGGCAAAAAGGGAAGTCTCCTTTATTTCGCCATTTGCCTATCCCCATTATTACTGACTTCTATATGTTTAGTTTGGCTCTGCTGCTGGCTTTGCCAAACTCTTTGCATGTCTCTAGAACGTTCGCAATTGATCTGTCTGTTGGTGGAAAGAAGATAGCTGCCTGTGTGCGCAAGCAACTTTCTCCCTTTCCAGGTATGAAAGTTCCCTGGATTGTTGTGTCTTTTTCTGATCTTCTCTAGAAGTGGTTCTAGAGTGAGTATGTACAGTAAGGGAGAGGGGGGGGGTGGGGGCAGCCCTGTCTAACAGATCTAGTTAGCTTGAAGGTCTCTGTAAGCGTATGGTTTACTAAGACTTTGCTTTCAGTCTTGGAATAGAGAATGTGAATCCATTCTCTGAAGTAATTCCCTATGTTGCGATGGAGTAATGTTTTGTATAAGTATTGGTATGACACTCTGTCGAAAGCTTTCTCCTGATCTAAAGAAATAACTGACGACTGGCAGTTCTTCTGGTGTGTGTAGTGTATGATGTATCATATGAAATGTGTGTGCTGATGTATGTTTCTGTTTTCTACACTACATTGTTGGTCTTCGTGTATGTGCATGAATGGTTTGAGCTTGTTGGTAAGCACTTTTGTCAGGATCTTGTAGTCCATGTTTAGCAGAGATATAGATCTGTAGTTTTTTAGCTGTGCCTTGTCTGAGTTGTCTTTGCCCATGAGTGTAATGTATGATAGGTTCAGGCTAGGTGGGAGTTCTCTGCAGTCAAAAGTTTCTGTGAAGACTGTGAGCACCTAAGATAGGAAAGAAGTGTTGGTAGAACTCTGCTGTAAGACATGTAAGAGAAGAGTACCTAAGATAGGAAAGAAGTGTTGGTAGAACTCTACTGTAAGACATGTAAGAGAAGAGTACCTAAGATAGGAAAGAAGTGTTGGTAGAACTCTACTGTAAGACATGTAAGAGAAGAGTACCTAAGATAGGAAAGAAGTGTTGGTAGAACTCTGCTGTAAGACATGTAAGAGAAGAGTACCTAAGATAGGAAAGAAGTGTTGGTAGAACTCTTCTGTAAGACATGTAAGAGGAGAGCATCTAAGATAGGAAAGAAGTGTTGGTAGAACTCTACTGTAAGACATGTAAGAGAAGAGGACCTGAGATAGGAAAGAAGTGTTGATAGAACTCTACTGTAAGACATGTAAGAGGAGAGCATCTAAGATAGGAAAGAAGTGTTGGTAGAACTCTACTGTAAGACATGTAAGAGAAGAGGACCTGAGATAGGAAAGAAGTGTTGGTAGAACTCTGCTGTAAGACATGTAAGAGGAGAGCATCTAAGATAGGAAAGGAGTGTTGGTAGAACTCTGCTGTAAGACATGTAAGAGAAGAGTACCTAAGATAGGAAAGAAGTGTTGGTAGAACTCTACTGTAAGACATGTAAGAGAAGAGTACCTAAGATAGGAAAGAAGTGTTGATAGAACTCTACTGTAAGACATGTAAGAGGAGAGCGCCTAAGATAGGAAAGGAGTGTTGGTAGAACTCTGCTGTAAGACATGTAAGAGAAGAGTACCTAAGATAGGAAAGAAGTGTTGGTAGAACTCTACTGTAAGACCATCTGGTCCTAGTGACTTGTCTTTTTGCATTCCTTGTACACCTTCTGTTAAGTTGTCCAGTGTTAGTGGTGTATTGAGTATATGGCTGTCCGTGTCACACAGTTTAGTGTACTGCATGTATTTGTCTTATATGTGTGTTTCTGTTTTCTTGGTTTTTGTAATATTCTCTGAGAGCCTGCGCTATGTTTTATGTGTCTGTTTGTTTGTTACCTCTAGATCTATTATTTCGCCTGTTTGTCTGCCACATTGAATGTTTTGTTCTAAGTACTGCTTGGTGGCTGTTTCTTGAGTGATAGTGTTGAGCCTGGTCCTCGCTAGTGCAGTCTGAAATCTGTGTTTATCTAGTTCTTCTTGTAGTATGAGTAGATGTGGTGAGTTTTTGTCTATCTGCTTTGTTAGTCTTCAGTTATTTTCTCCTATCTCAGTCTTTCTCTGTGTATCTGGGTTGCTTCTTCAGTTATTTTCTCTTGTCTCAGTCTTTCTCTGTGTATCTGGGTTGTTTCTTCAATTAGTTTCTCCTGTCTCAGTCTTTCTCTGTGTATCTGGGTTGCTTCTTCAATTATTTTCTCCTGTCTCAGTCTTTCTCTGTGTATCTGGGTTGCTTCTTCAGTTATTTTCTCCTGTCTCAGTCTTTCTCTGTGTATCTGGGTTGCTTCTTCAATTATTTTCTCCTGTCTCAGTCTTTCTCTGTGTATCTGGGTTGCTTCTTCAATTATTTTCTCCTGTCTCAGTCTTTCTCTGTGTATCTGAGTTGCTTCTTCAGTTATTTTCTCCTGTCTCAATCTTTCTCTGTGTGCCTGGGTTGAGAGTGTCTGTGCTCTAACCCTTACTGTGCTCTTAATTATTTTCCAGTGTTGCTGAATGTTGTGTGTTACCTCTAGATCTGTTATCTAGGTATGTCGTTTGTGAAAGCGCAGATAAGCTGTGTTATGAATTGTTAATTTTGGAGAAGTATGTTGTTAAGTTTCAGTGTGGTGATTGAAAAGTCTGTTTGTGTGTGTGTGTTGCATTTCCTGTTGTGACTATTGCTTTGTGATCTGTGAACTGTAGGTTTCTGTGAGATGCTGGTTCATGTTATGTGGTGTGTTGAATGTGCGTAATTCTGTCTAATCTGGTAGATCTGTTATGTGCCTTGTTTTTGTGTGTGGTGTCCGCTTTGTGGATGTGTGTGTCTATATATGTCCACTAGACTGTGTGTATCTATTTTGTCTTGTAAAATCTCTAGTTGGTTTTGTCGTCTTTGCATGATCTAACAAACTGAGCCCCAACTTGCCCTCCTAAGCTGTCTGCATCCAACAGAACACAGTTGAAATCTCCTCCTAGTATAATGTTGTGTCCTCTGTACGTACGAGTGAGTAGAGAGTCTAAGTCCTCATAGAATGTTGGCTGATGAGTGTGGTTAGGTGAAGCATGTATGTTGACTATATTGTATGTTTGTATATTGTTCATCACCTCTACTATGGCTATTCTCCCTCTACTATCTCTGTTTGTTCTAACAATCTCTCATCTGTCTATTAATTATTGCTGCTCCCGACCCTAAATTTTGTATTCAGTTCAATTCAAGTGCCATGCCGTGTGGCGTAGGTGATTATTTCTGTCCACAATTCCCTGTCTTTAGACTTGATTATGAGATCTGCCAGTGACTTTCTTCCTAGCCACACTGACAGCCCATCAAGTAACTTCTCTCTCTGTCTTTCTCTGTCTCTTCTTCCTTCAGTTTTTCCAGTTGCCACAATGTGTTCCAGTTTTCCTCTTCTCAGGAAATGTCCCATAAATCTCGCTTGTCTGCCTCTGATCTTTGCTATAATTTGCTTTTTAACTCCAGCCTCTCTTAAAACATCTTCATTGGTTTTCTTGGCTGTCTATGGTACCTTCAACATCCTTCTTATAAACCACATCTCCATGGCCTCCATTTCTCGCTGTACTCATTATTCATAGACCATGCTTCACACCCATAAAAAAAAATTGGCTTGATGTAACATTTAAATACTCGGAATCTTGTTTCCATTGATATGGATCTGTTGCAGAAGATGTTTCTCATTGTCTGGAATGCTGACTTGGCTTGAGCACGTCTGCATTTTATTTTGTTGTTATAATCGTTCCTAAGTACTTGAATCTATCAACTTGTTTCAGATTTGTGCTACATTTTAGTGTTATTCTTTTCTTTGAGATTACCATCACTTCAGCCTTCTTTTTGTTCAGGCTGAGACCTTTATTTTTACTTTCACGAACCACGATGTCCAGAAGAGCCTGCAGCTCCCCTTCACTTTTAGCAATCAGAACTGTGTCATCTGCATGTCTTAAGTTGTTACGGTTGTAAATTTTGTATGGCTAAGCTAAAACATGAGAATCTTAACTCTTCCCATGCCAAAGTTGCTATAGTGATAATTTCCGGTTACTGAGTTGCGTGCCAAAGTCATTATAGTGACGATTCATTTCTTTCAATAAAACAACTGGTGTAACATTTAGATTGTACATATTTTGTCAGTGTTTCCGGTGACACTTTTCAAAATAGTGAAAGAGTCCTTAGTTACAAGCGAGTGAGAAAAAAGGAAGAGAAAGACCGAAATTTTTCAATTTTTGATGATATAGATAGGGGTATGGACATGGCCTGTGACCACCCCACTGCTCTTGAATGTGTCCCAAGTAGATCTAGACATATTAGACGACTGGAGAAGTAGTTAGAAGGTTATTTCAGATATTAATTTAGTGAGAATGCAACATAGGATCACAATACGAGATTGACAGTTAGATCTAGACATCTCAGATGGTAAGTAGTGCATATCTAGACCTAGCCGATGGTGAGCTGGGCACAATCATTGTCTAAAAACATCACATTACTTCTTTTTTCCGAAAAAACTCTGCATTTATGAAATTTTCATACATTTAGTTATACTTTGAAATATAATAAGTACACGGAAGTACATGGAAATACTGTTTTCCCATTCCATTTTACAACTAGACCCCCTATACATATCAAGACCCGCGGTTTTGTGTGGCACAAACGGGAACGTCCGCATTTTTTTTTCTGGGCCCAGGAAGAGTTAAGGCCTAACTGTGTAGTGATTTGTGCTGCATGTCTGTATGTTTGTTTCCTGTATGAGATTCTGGTTTGTGTGTCTGTATCAGTGAGGCAGCGTGATGTAGTTTTGTTTATATGCCCATAGTGTTAATGCTTAAAATTCTAATTTCCTTTAGGAAGTAGAAAATAATAGAAATATACATAAGAAATTTTGTGGAGAAATTGAATGTAATTTCTGACCTGGACCGTCTCATCAGAAACTCTGGCCCGTACTGTCTCATCAGAAACTCTTGGAAAAAAATGATCAAACTTAAATTATTCTTTTGTGAGTTCTGCACATTATCTATGCATAATGTCCAAGTTAGCTGGGCCTGAAAACATATCTCAAATAACACATGACATAACAGTGTTTCATAGCGTGAACTTGACGTGGTCAGTTAAACAGTTGAACTTGACGTGGTCAGTTAAACAGTAAATGATGTCCCTGTGTGTAGTGTTTACTGTGAGAGTGGTAAGTTACAACATCAGAAGCGCTTGCTACCCAGAAACATGGCCATTTTAACACTTTAACATCACATCTTTTATGAGTACATCTATCACAAGATACACGTCTTGTTATCTGGTTTCATCTAACACAAGACACACATGTCTTGTTATCTGAGTACATCTGCCACAAGACACACACATGTGTCTTGTTATCATTGAGTACATAGAACATAAGGCACAGATGTCTTTTTATTTTTGAGTAAATGGAAAAGAACTATATTCATACCACTGGCAAAAAAAGGGTGACTTGAAATTATGCACAAACTATAGAACCATTGAACTGATTAGTCATGCTAGTAACATGCTATTAAAAATCATAATGGGTGGACTTTGTAAGAAAATAGAAGTCAATATGGTCCAAGTTGGTTTTAGACAAGGAAGAGGAACAAGTGATCATATATTCAATATAAGATTAATAATAGAGAAATGCAGAGAGTTTAATGTGAATCTAGATTAATCTTTTATAGACTATTCAAAGGCATTTGATTGTGTACAACACCAGAAACTTTGCAAAATAATGGAAAAAATGAGATTTTCAACACATTTGATACAACACATCACTGCTGTATCTAGACCAACAGGCAGCAGTAAGAATAAATGGTGAAACAACAACTTGGTTTGACATAAAACAAGGAGTCTGTCAGGGGTGCATATTGTCGCCTTACTTATTTAACTTGTGTATTGAAAATATAATGAGAAATGATAGAGAAGATATAGACAAAGAATATTACGATGCCATAACAATTGGAGGTTATGAAACACCAGAGATTAGATATGCTGATGACACAGTATTACTGTCCACAACACAAAAAGGAATGGAAAAACTAATTATGTCAGTCCGTAAGAATAGTGAAGAGCAAAGCCTCTATCTTAATGCGAAGAAAACTAAATTGATGACAACTAACAAAACAAATAAGGCAGCTGAAATATGTATCAATGAGGAAAAATTGGAAGAGCTGGAGAGTTTTGAATATCTTGGATCACTACTAACTAATAATGGAGATACAGTGAGGGAAATTAAAAGGATGACATCTGTCACTCTTCAAAAAGTAAAACAACTAAAAAGCTGTGGAGAGGAACAGACAGAACTACAAAAATAAGATTTTTAAGGCCATGCATCTTTCCCATCGCAACATATGCCTGTGAGACCTGGACACTTAACAAAACAGCTGAAAAATGCATAAATGCCTTTGAATGTAAATGTTAGAGAAGAGTTCTTCAAATATCATGGACATGAAAAAGAACAAACTACAAGAACTTAATACTGAAGAAGGCTGGCTAGTAAAGAGGATTAAAGAGAGAAAACTTAAACACTTTGGACACATTAAACATCATGAGAATTTAGAGAAGACCATCTTGGAAGGGTACATAATGGGAAAAAGAAAGAGAGGAAGACCCGTGCTAAGATGGCATGCAAATAACTGAACTGTCACAAAACACAAATGTTTTGTTATTTTTAAGTACATCCATCACAAGACACACAGATGTCTTGTTATTTTTGGTTATACCTATCACAAGGCACACAAACTTCTTGATATCTTTGAGTTTATCTTAAACACAGATCATCATACAATTTTTGTTTTTTTCTGTGATTTCCAGAGAGGTAATCCACTTCTCAAGTCTGTTCGCAATGTACCATGGGAGTATGGTAATATAGTGGCAGATTATGTCATGGGACAAAATCATTGTGCCTTGTTTCTGAGGTAAGAAAGTTTTTTGAGGTGTTCATTACACCAGGACACACATTTTGTTTTGTTCACTTAAAGCAGTCAGACCTTGTTTGTCCTGTCTGTGACATGTACATTGTTTATCATCTAACAATAGAGTCTAGATTTTAGTTGAGAAAATGTGTGGTATTTGAGAGTAACTAAATGTTCTAATCTTCTAATACTTTCAGTTTGCGATACCACCAGCTGCATCCAGAATATATCCATGAAAGATTGAAACTCTTGGGGAAAAGTTATGACTTAAGAATTTTGCTTGTACAGGTTGATGTGGTAAGTCAGTGGATTAAATATTCATGTTGATGTGGTAAGTCAGTAGATTAAATATTCATGTTGATGTGGTAAGTTATTAGATTAAATATTCATGTTGATGTGGTAAGTCATTAGATTAAATATTCATGTTGATGTGGTAAGTCAGTGGATTAAATATTCAGGTTGATGTGGTAAGTCAATGGATTAAATTCACATTAAACAGATCACATACAGTGAGACAATAATTGGTGTATAAGTATACAACTATACACTAAGCACTGCAGTAAAGCTGTGATACCAGAATGTATAAAATCGGAAAAAAAGTAGGAGCAGCTTTATTACTTAACGATTACAAAGTTGTGACATTTCGGCGTGAGCCTTAATCATACAAAAACATACAGGACAAAGAAATAGAGAGAGGAGATAAAGTATAGATTCACATGAATACTGTTTAAAAAAAAAAATTTTTTTAAAGGAGTACTTAGCTGTAAATTGCAAGGTGTGGCTTGTCCGGCGGTGTGTGTCAGGAATGGATCTGGTAGGACGTGGAAATTGTTTAAATAGAGACCTGTGACATGTGGTCGGTGGGTTGTAACTGGGGGTGGTGGATGGGGAACCGGGGAGGGGAGAGAGAGTGACGCACTACTGGCCTAGCCACAAAGAAATATTCAGGAAAAAGCCTGTTACTCCATCTGACAGAGTTAAGTTAGTACTGCCTTTCCACCCGCATGGTCAGATGGTTAAGAAAATTCTTTATCGTCATCTGCCGATAATCCAACTCGACTCCGACACTCGTGACATTTTCTCTGATCCACCCCTATTGGCATACAAACGTGAGCCAAACCTTAAGGACATCCTCGTCCACAGCCACTTGAAGCAGAGCCTTACATATGTTGGCACCAAAAAATGTAACCGCCCCCGCTGCGTTACCTGCCCTGTAGTTTGGGAAACGAAAACAATCACCTTTCCCAAAACTATCCTCACTCTTCATGAGGGATTCACATGCGAGTCCCGAAATGTGATATATGTCATCGTTTGCAAAAGATGCAGGATAACATATATCGGTGAGACTGGCCTCAGATTAGGGGACCGCATGCAAAAACATCTGTACGACATCGCCCAGCATGCTTCGAAACCAGTCCCAAATCATTTCAATGGCCCCAACCACAGAGGCAAATCTGATTTTCTGGTAACAGCCATTAAACAATGTCACGCAGATGACACAAGCCGCCTGGCACTTGAGAACCGCTGCATTCAAAATTATGGGACGCTGGAACCACATGGGTTAAACTCGCTGTTTAGTTACACGTAACATCATCTTCTTCAATCATTATAGTACCTCTCCACTAAATCCACCCCTTCTTACTTTTCAAACTTCCTCACAGCATCACTCTGCAACCCCGCTATTTTCTCTGCAACCCCTCTTCTCTGCATCCCCTCTTCCCCAATCACCTGTTTCAATTTCTCCTAGCTAGGCCAGTAGTGCGTCACTCTCTCTCCCCTCCCCGGTTCCCCATCCACCACCCCCAGTTACAACCCACCAACCACATGTCACAGGTCTCTATTTAAACAATTTCCACATCCTACCAGATCCATTCCTGACACACACCGCCGGACAAGCCACACCTTGCAATTTACAGCTAAGTACTCCTTTAAATTTTTTTTTTTTTTTTAAACAGTATTCATGTGAATCTATACTTTATCTCCTCTCTCAATTTCTTCGTCCTGTATGTTTTTGTATGATTAAGGCTCACGCCGAAACTTCACAACTTTGTAATCGTTAAGTAATAAAGCTGCTCCTACTTTTTTTCCGATTTTATACACATACAATGAGTACCTGCAGATCACTTACAGTGAGAGCTCAGAGATCACATACAGCCAGAGCCTGCAGATCACATACGGTTGGAGCCCGCAGATCACATACAACCAGAGTCAGCAGATCACATACAGTGAGAGCCAGCAGATCACATCAGTGAGAGCCAGCAGATCACATACAGTGAGAGTCAGCAGATCACATACAGTGAGAGTCAGCAGATCACATACAGTGAGAGCTCAGAGATCACATACAGCCAGGGCCTGCAGATCACATACAACCAGAGCCAGCAGATCACATACAGGGAGAGCCCACAGATCACATACAACCAGAGCCAGCAGATCACATACAGGGAGAGCCCACAGATCACATACAACCAGAGCCAGCAGATCACATACAGGGAGAGCCAGCAGATCACATACAACCAGAGCCAGCAGATCACATACAGTGAGAGCCAGCAGATTACATAGAGCCAGCAGATCACATATAGTGAGAGCCAGCAGATGACATATAGTGAAATACAGCAGACCACATACAGTGAGAGCCAGCAGATTACATAGAGCCAGCAGATCACATACAGTGAAACCCAGCAGATGACATATAGTGAAATACAGCAGACCACATACAGTGAGAGCCAGCAGATCACATACAGTGGAAGCCAGCAGACCACATACAGTGAGAGCCAGCAGATCACATACAGTGAAAGCCAGCAGATCACATACAGTGAAAGCCAGCAGACCACATACAGTGAGAGCCAGCAGATCACATATAGTGGAAGCCAGCAGACCACATAGAGCCAGCAGATCACATACAGTGAAAGCCAGCAGACCACATACAGTGAGAGCCAGCAGATCACATACAGTGGAAGCCAGCAGACCACATACAGTGAGAGCCGGCAGATCACTTATAGTGAAAGTCAGCAGACCACATACAGTGAGAGCCAGCAGATCACATACAGTGAAATGCAGCAGACTACATACAGTGAGAGCCAGCAGATCACATACAGTGAGAGCCAGCAGACCACATACAGTGAGAGCCAGCAGATCACATATAGTGGAAGCCAGCAGACCACATACAGTGAGAGACAGCAGATCACATATAGTGGAAGCCAGCAGACCACATACAGTGAGAGCCAGCAGATGACATACAGTGGAAGCCAGCAGACCACATACAGTGAGAGCTAGCAGATCACATATAGTGAAAGCCAGCAGACCACATACAGTGAGAGCCGGCAGATCATTTATAGTGAAAGCCAGCAGACCACATACAGTGAGAGCCAGCAGATCACATACAGTGAAAGCCAGCAGATCACATATAGTGAGAGCCAGCAGATCACATTCAGTGAAAGCCAGCAGATCACATACAGTGAGAGCCAGCAGATCACATATAATGAAAGCCAGCAGATCACATACAGTGAGAGCCAGCAGATCACATATAGTGGAAGCCAGCAGATCACATACAGTGAGAGCCAGCAGATCACATATAGTGAAAGCCAGCAGATCACATATAGTGGAAGCCAGCAGATCACATATAGTGGAAGCCAGCAGATCACATATAGTGGAAGCCAGCAGATCACATACAGTGAGAGCCAGCAGATCACATATAGTGGAAGCCAGCAGATCACATACAGTGAGAGCCAGCAGATCACATATAGTGGAAGCCAGCAGATCACATATAGTGGAAGCCAGCAGATCACATATAGTGGAAGCCAGCAGATCACATACAGTGAGAGCCAGCAGATCACATATAGTGAAATGCAGCAGACTACATACAGTGAGAGCCAGCAGATCACATACAGTGAGAGCCAGCAGACCACATACAGTGAGAGACAGCAGATCACATATAGTGGAAGCCAGCAGACCACATACAGTGAGAGCCAGCAGATCACATACAGTGAAAGCCAGCAGACCACATACAGTGAGAACCAGCAGATCACATACAGTGAAACCCAGCAAATGACATACAGTGAAATACAGCAGACCCACATACAGGCAGAGCCAGCAGATCACATACAGTGAAAGCCAGCAGACCACATAAAGTGAGAGCCAGCAGACCATATACAGTGAGAGCCAGCAGATCACATACAGTGGAAGCCAGCAGACCACATACAGTGAGAGCCAGCAGATCATTTATAGTGAAAGCCAGCAGACCACATACAGTGAGAGCCAGCAGATCACATACAGTGAAAGCCAGCAGATCACATATAGTGAGAGCCAGCAGATCACATTCAGTGAAAGCCAGCAGATCATATACAGTGAGAGCCAGCAGATCACATATAATGAAAGCCAGCAGATCACATACAGTGAGAGCCAGCAGATCACATATAGTGGAAGCCAGCAGATCACATACAGTGAGAGCCAGCAGATCACATATAATGAAAGCCAGCAGATCACATACAGTGAGAGCCAGCAGATCACATACAGTGAAAGCCAGCAGACCACATACAGTGAGAGTCAGCAGATCACATACAGTGAAACCCAGCAAATGACATACAGTGAAATACAGCAGACCCACATACAGGCAGAGCCAGCAGATCACATACAGTGAAAGCCAGCAGACCACATAAAGTGAGAGCCAGCAGACCATATACAGTGAGAGCCAGCAGATCACATACAGTGGAAGCCAGCAGACCACATACAGTGAGAGCCAGCAGATCATTTATAGTGAAAGCCAGCAGACCACATACAGTGAGAGCCAGCAGATCACATACAGTGAAAGCCAGCAGATCACATATAGTGAGAGCCAGCAGATCACATTCAGTGAAAGCCAGCAGATCATATACAGTGAGAGCCAGCAGATCACATATAATGAAAGCCAGCAGATCACATACAGTGAGAGCCAGCAGATCACATATAGTGGAAGCCAGCAGATCACATACAGTGAAAGCCAGCAGATCACATACAGTGAGAGCCAGCAGATCACATATAGTGGAAGCCAGCAGATCACATACAGTGAGAGCCAGCAGATCACATATAATGAAAGCCAGCAGATCACATACAGTGAGAGCCAGCAGATCACATACAGTGAAAGCCAGCAGACCACATACAGTGAGAGTCAGCAGATCACATACAGTGAAACCCAGCAAATGACATACAGTGAAATACAGCAGACCCACATACAGGCAGAGCCAGCAGATCACATACAGTGAAAGCCAGCAGACCACATAAAGTGAGAGCCAGCAGACCATATACAGTGAGAGCCAGCAGATCACATACAGTGGAAGCCAGCAGACCACATACAGTGAGAGCCAGCAGATCATTTATAGTGAAAGCCAGCAGACCACATACAGTGAGAGCCAGCAGATCACATACAGTGAAAGCCAGCAGATCACATATAGTGAGAGCCAGCAGATCACATTCAGTGAAAGCCAGCAGATCATATACAGTGAGAGCCAGCAGATCACATATAATGAAAGCCAGCAGATCACATACAGTGAGAGCCAGCAGATCACATATAGTGGAAGCCAGCAGATCACATACAGTGAGAGCCAGCAGATCACATACAGTGAGAGCCAGCAGATCACATATAATGAAAGCCAGCAGATCACATACAGTGAGAGCCAGCAGATCACATATAGTGGAAGCCAGCAGATCACATACAGTGAGAGCCAGCAGATCACATATAGTGGAAGCCAGCAGATCACATATAGTGGAAGCCAGCAGATCACATATAGTGGAAGCCAGCAGATCACATACAGTGAGAGCCAGCAGATCACATATAGTGGAAGCCAGCAGATCACATACAGTGAGAGCCAGCAGATCACATACAGTGAGAGCCAGCAGATCACATACAGTGAGAGCTAGCAGATCACATACAGTGAGAGCCAGCAGATCACATACAGTGAGAGCCAGCAGATCAGATTCAGTGAAAGCCAGCAGATCACATACAGTGAGAGCCAGCAGATCAGATTCAGTGAAAGCCAGCAGATCACATATAGTGAGAGCTAGCAGATCACATACAGTGAGAGCCAGCAGATCACATTCAGTGGAAGCCAGCAGATCACATACAGTGAGAGCCAGCAGATCACATACAGTGAGAGCCAGCAGATCACATATAGTGGAAGCCAGCAGATCACATATAGTGGAAGCCAGCAGATCACATATAGTGAGAGCCAGCAGATCACATATAGTGAGAGCCAGCATATCACATACAGTGGAAGCCAGCAGATCACATACAGTGAGAGCCAGCAGATCACATACAGTGAGAGCCAGCAGATCACATACAGTGAGAGCCAGCAGATCACATACAGTGAAAGCCAGCAGATCACATACAGTGAAAGCCAGCAGACTACATACAGTGAGAGCCAGCAGATCACATACAGTGAGAGCCAGCAGATCACATACAGTGAGAGCCAGCAGATCACATACAGTGAAAGCCAGCAGATCACATACAGTGAAAGCCAGCAGATCACATACAGTGAGAGCCAGCAGATCACATATAATGAAAGCCAGCAGACTACATACAGTGAGAGCCAGCAGATCACATACAGTGAGAGCCAGCAGACTACATACAGTGAAAGCCAGCAGATCACATACAGTGAGAGCCAGCAGACTACATACAGTGAAAGCCAGCAGACCACATACAGTGAAAGCCAGCAGACCACATACAGTGAAAGCCAGCAGACTACATACAGTGAGAGCCAGCAGATCAGATAGCATGTCACTCAAGATCCACTCCCTTTAATCCCATCTTGATATGTTCTCCAAAACTTGAACAAGCACTGGAAAGAGGCTGCCAGGAAAGTCCTCCTAACTGCTGTTGAAATGTGACTCAAGTATAAATAATAAGCAAGGATTTTGTCTCACATTTCATGCTCCTACAAAACATACCCATTTTATTTTGTTAAAATAGTTTAATATTAAATATCTTGGAATCTAGAGCTAATACAAATATTGTGCTGTCATATTTTTTTTTATCCTACTTTTAGTGAGATTTGACTAATTTTATAAAGGAAAGGTAATAGTTTTATAGGACAATCATTTTTCCTCATTTTGTTTCTTTTTTTTTAACCGGCGTAATTATAGTTTTAGCTTTATATAACAGATTTTATTGTTATTTCCACATGATGATCTGTGTTTTTATTTCCACATGATGGTCTGTGTTTTTATTTCCACATGATGATCTGTGTTTTTATTTCCACATGATGGTCTGTGTTTTTATTTCCACATGATGGTCTGTGTTTTTATTTCCACATGATGGTCTGTGTTTTTATTTCCACATGATGATCTGTGTTTTTATTTCCACATGATGGTCTGTGTTTTTTTTCCACATGATGGTCTGTGTTTTTATTTCCACATGATGGTCTGTGTTTTTATTTCCACATGATGGTCTGTGTTTTTATTTCCACATGATGGTCTGTGTTTTTATTTCCACATGATGGTCTGTGTTTTTATTTCCACATGATGATCTGTGTTTTTATTTCCACATGATGGTCTGTGTTTTTATTTCCACATGATGGTCTGTGTTTTTATTTCCACATGATGGTCTGTGTTTTTATTTCCACATGATGGTCTGTGTTTTTATTTCCACATGATGATCTGTGTTTTTATTTCCACATGATGGTCTGTGTTTTTATTTCCACATGATGATCTGTGTTTTTATTTCCACATGATGATCTGTGTTTTTATTTCCACATGATGATCTGTGTTTTTATTTCCACATGATGGTCTGTTTTTATTTCCACATGATGGTCTGTTTTTATTTCCACATGATGGTCTGTTTTTATTTCCACATGATGGTCTGTTTTTATTTCCACATGATGATCTGTGTTTTTATTTCCACATGATGGTCTGTTTTTATTTCCACATGATGATCTGTGTTTTTATTTCCACATGATGGTCTGTTTTTATTTCCACATGATGGTCTGTTTTTATTTCCACATGATGATCTGTGTTTTTATTTCCACATGATGGTCTGTTTTTATTTCCACATGATGGTCTGTTTTTATTTCCACATGATGGTCTGTTTTTATTTCCACATGATGATCTGTGTTTTTATTTCCACATGATGGTCTGTTTTTATTTCCACATGATGGTCTGTTTTTATTTCCACATGATGGTCTGTTTTTATTTCCACATGATGATCTGTGTTTTTATTTCCACATGATGGTCTGTTTTTATTTCCACATGATGATCTGTGTTTTTATTTCCACATGATGGTCTGTTTTTATTTCCACATGATGGTCTGTTTTTATTTCCACATGATGGTCTGTTTTTATTTCCACATGATGGTCTGTTTTTATTTCCACATGATGGTCTGTTTTTATTTCCACATGATGATCTGTGTTTTTATTTCCACATGATGGTCTGTTTTTATTTCCACATGATGGTCTGTGTTTTTATTTCCACATGATGGTCTGTGTTTTTATTTCCACATGATGGTCTGATGCAGAAAGAATCTCATCATCTTCTGAAGGGTCTGGCAAAAATATGTCTGTTGTCAGACTGCACCTTAATTCTAGCATTCAGGTTTGTAGTTTTGTCTGTTGTCAGACTGCATGTTTAACTTGTGCTGCAATAATCCACTCTTACATGAACTACATCATCTCTTCTCATATGCTCAACATAACATCATCTCCTCTCATATGATCAGCATAAACCACATCATCATCTCCTCTCACATGCTCAGCATAACATCATCTCCTCTCAGATGCTCAACATAAACCACATCATCTCCTCTCATATGCTCAGCATAAACCACATCATCTCCTCTCACATGCTCAACATAAACCACAACAGCATTTCCTCTCATATGCTCAGCATAAACCACATCATCTCCTCTCACATGCTCAACATAAACCACAACAGCATTTCCTCTCATATGCTCAACATAAACCACATCATCTCCTCTCACATGCTCAACATAAACCACATCATCTCCTCTCATATGCTCAACATAAACCACATCATCTCCTCTCACATGCTCAACATAAACCACATCATCTCCTCTCACATGCTCAGCATAAACCACATCATCATCTTGCTCACTGTAAACTACAACACTAGTTTCCCACCCCCTCCCCCAAACATGCTCAGTATAAACTATATTAGACCCTCCCCCTCGCATTATTAATATAAAATACATTATTTAAGTATCGCATGCTCAGTATAACTATAACATTAGTTCCCTCTCACATGCTCCGTATAAGCTGCAACATTAGTGACCCCCCCCCCCCCCCCCACACACACACACGCATGTTAAGAATAAACTACAACATTAGTTCTCTCTCACATGCTGACTATCTGTGCATAATGAAGATTTTATTCATGCAGTGGAAGAAAAGGTTTGTGAGGTCAGGTGATTCACCATTTCATCGCTCTCCCAGCATTTTCCACAAATTTCACCGTCACTTCTTCCCACTGTATCTGATCGACATGGTTATCAAAAGTCAAACAGCAACATTTTACGATGTAGGGATACAAAATCTGGTGCCTCGCAACAATAAATGCTTCAGCAGTGGTGAAAACTGTTGAAAAGTAGTTAATAATATGTATTTCAACAGTGAATATACATAGTGCAATTACATCGTTGAATTTTTTTATAAGACATCAGAACTTGTTGAATTTTTTATAAGATACCGGAACTCAAATTTTTTAATAAGATATCTAAACTTTTTTTATAAGATATCAGAACTTACTTTTAGGATTGCCATCATAGTATGTGACTAGTTTACATGTCAGAAAATATGTCAGATGTTTGATTTGTATTGTAAGTTCAGCATGTGACTAGTTTATATTTTAGATAACTTTTTCTCACAGCCCAGAGGAAGCTAGTCGTTACCTGGAGAGCTACAAAATTTTCGAAAATAAGCCACCTGAAGCTATTATGGAGAAGACTGAGGAAAGTTTTATGGCAAAAGTATGTATGACTGTATTTTATTTAGGACCAACGAAGTATAATAATTTGAAATTTTCACTATCATTAACTAAAAAAATAATCTGACATATTTCCTTAAATATTGGGGAAATAATCTAGTCACGTTTTTACCACTTTTTTGTTTTGTTTTGTTTTTTTGTTCCTGCATCATACAGATAATAAGGAAGTATGGAATTCATCATCATCTTTATCATCAACAACAGGCAACCAACATGTGAATAATTGATAACACAGAATCTTTGTTTCAGTTAACAGATTGTCTGACCACAGTGAAATCAGTCAACAAAACTGACTGCGCTACCCTGGTATCGCATTTTTGGGTATGACATTTTAGCAACACTTATAGTTTACTGCCATACACAGGGTCTCATGTCATATGAAGAAATGAAAATAAGGAAGATACTCGTCAAAAATGGTTAACAAAATTTTTAAAGTAAATAGTATAAAAATAAAGTCAAATCATATCTTTTACCGTTCATTTTATCCAAATTTAGTTAATAACCTTTCACAATTTGTTCTGTGATAATTCTTATTGAAATTGAGACAGATATTTAAAAAGTACTTGAAAAAAAAAGTTTACTGTCAAAATTAAAATTGAGTGATGAAAGAATTTCCAAATGACCTGTTGTTATCACTGGTCTGTATGACTTCAGGCAGTCTCAGTACACTTTTCAACATGGCAGCTTACCAGTGCAATAAGCTGGTTGAAGTTATTTTGTGGAATTGCCATCCACTGAGCCTATACTCCAAGGAAACAGATATCAGAGTTGTTCAAAAATGTTATCTTCCTATCATGTCTCGGGCTTATTCAGTCGGGCTAAGGATGTGAGAATGGGCAGACAAACAAAGATGAATGATATCAGGAGATTGATCAGGCAAACAAAGATGAATGATACCAGGAGACTGATCAGGCAAATAAAGATGAATGATATCAGGAGATTGATCAGGCAAACAAAGATGAATGATACCAGGAGATTGATCAGGCAAACAAAGATGAATGATATCAGGAGATTGATCAGGCAAACAAAGATGAATGATACCAGGAGATTGATCAGGCAAACAAAGATGAATGATACCAGGAGATTGATCAGGCAAACAAAGATGAATGATATAAGGAGATTGATCAGGCAATCAAAGATGAGTGATATCAGGAGATTGATCAGGCAAACAAAGATGAATGATATCAGGAGATTGATCAGGCAAACAAAGATGAATGATATCAGGAGATTGATCAGGCAAACAAAGATGAATGATATCAGGAGATTGATCAGGCAAACAAAGATGAATGATATCAGGAGATTGATCAGGCAAACAAAGATGAATGATATCAGGAGATTGATCAGGCAAACAAAGATGAATGATATCAGGCAAACAAGATGAATGATATCAGGAGATTGATCAGGCAAACAAAGATGAATGATATCAGGAGATTGATCAGGCAAACAAAGATGAATGATATCAGGAGATTGATCAGGCAAACAAAGATGAATGATATCAGGAGATTGATCAGGCAAACAAAGATGAATGATATCAGGAGATTGATCAGGCAAACAAAGATGAATGATATCAGGAGATTGATCAGGCAAACAAAGATGAATGATATCAGGCAAACAAAGATGAATGATATCAGGAGATTGATCAGGCAAACAAAAATGAATGATGTTTGGAAAATGAGGAGACAAACAAAGACAAATGGTGTCAGGAGAATGAGTAGACAAACAAAGATGAGTGTTGTTGGGAGATTGATCAAACAAACAAGGATGAATTATGTCAGGGGATTTCAATGAACAATAGGGACATGGCCTTTCAATGAACAACAATAGGGACATGGCCTTCATTGAACAATAGAGACATGACCTTTCAATGAACAACAATAGGGACATGGCTTTTCAATGAACAACAATAGGGACATGGCCTTCAGTGAACAATAGGGACATGACCTTTCAATGAACAACAATAGGGACATGGCTTTTCAATGAACAACAATAGGGACATGGCCTTTCAGTGAACAATAGGGACATGACCTTTCAATGAACAACAATAGGGACATGGCTTTTCAATGAACAACAATAGGGACATGGCCTTTCAGTGAACAACAATAGGGACATGTTCTTTCAATGAACAATAGGGATTTGGCCTTTCATTGAACAACAATAGGGACATGGCATTTCAGTGAACAACAATAAGGACATGGACTTTCAATGAACAACAATAGGGACATGGCTTTTCAATGAACAATAGGGACATGGGCTTTCAATGAATAGAAAAGACATCAGTTGTAGAACACAGTAATCACCAGAAAGACATGAGTTGAAGAATAGTAATCACCAGAAAGACATGAGTTGTAGAACATAGTAATCACCAGAAAGACATGAGTTGGAGAACATAGTAATCACCAGAAAGACATGAGTTGGAGAACATAGTAATCACCAGAAAGACATGATTTGGAGAACATAGTAATCACCAGAAAGACATGATTTGGAGAACATAGTAATCACCAGAAAGACATGAGTTGGAGAACATAGTAATCACCAGAAAGACATGAGTTGGAGAACATAGTAATCACAGGAAATGTGGAAGACCAAGAGGAAAAACATCTCAGTGGACTAAGTGAATGGCGTGGAGAAAGAAAAGCATCTAAACTATTCTGAAACAAATGAGCACACAAGACAGAGAAGCATGCCTGGCAGCACCACATAATTTTAAACTAGTTGGGCAAAGAAAAATTGTAAACAAGTAATTTGAAATTTCCTTTTTCTGCACAAGTAGTTGTGATGTCAGAAAGCATTTAACAATATTTGTTTATTTGATTGCTTACCTATTAGTAGCATGCCATTATTATCTGAGGAAGCATGAAGTATTCAAGTGACAGACAAAAATTTAGAAGAGAAAAGGCAGTTTTAGCAAGAGTTGCAAAGGAAGATCAGCAAGTATAGTCTGAAGATGGTCCATCATGAGGAAAACAGTTCTGATGTTATTGCAAGTAAAATTAGGTGGTAACTTATATTTTTTGTAGTGTTTCTTAAACTGAGGGATTCCCTATTTTCGGTTCAAATTTTGAGGGAATATTCTTTATAATGTTCACTGTGTGAAGCTACACCATACACATGTCTACCTTTATTACTATTTTACCAGTCTTTATCATCATTGACATCACACTTTCATTTGCTGAAGGTCATGGAAAATACGGGCCTAACACCCTATTCCCCAGTGTGCCTTAACTCTTCCCGTGCCACAGTAAGAAAAGCGGACGTTCAGTTGCTTACCAGAGTAAAAGCGCGGGTCTTGATATGTTAGGGGGTATAGGTGTAAAATGGAATGGAAAACAGTATTTACATGTACTTCCGTGTACTTATTATGTTTCAGAGTATAACTAAATGTATGAAAATTTCATAAATGCAGAGTTTTTTAGGAAAAAAGAAGTAATGTGATGTTTTGAGACACTGATTGTGCCCAGCTCACCATCGGCTAGGTCTAGATATGCACTACTTACCATCTGAGATGTGTAGATCTCATATTCTGATTCTATGTTGCATTCTTGCTAAATTAATGTCTGAAATAACCTTCTAACTACTTCTCCCGTCATCTAATATGTCTAGATCTACTTGGGATACATTCAAGAGCAGCGGGGTGGTCACAGGCCATGTCCATACCCCTATCTACATCATCAAAAAATTGAAAAATTTCGGTCTTTCTCTTCCTTTTTTCTCACTCGACATTGATCGTAACTAGGCAATCTTTCGCCATTTTGAAAAGTGTCACTGGAATCGCGGATAAAATATGTACAATCTAAATGTTACACCGGTTGTTTTATTGAAACAAACCAACGATCACTGTATCGACCATTGGTAAGCATCGGGAAACCGGATGGGTAGATACAGCGACCAAAGGCACGGGAAGAGTTAATGGCATGGAAATGGGAATTTTACCTTTTACTTCATCATCATTCCTCTTATCTCCACAATTCCCACTGTTGTTGACCAAATTATGTAGGTGCTTCTAATGAGTAATTCTGATAGGTCAATTCCATTTTTAGAGTGTGACCAGTATCATACAAGCTTCCGAAGAGGACCTGTCTTTGTGCCCAGGTTTTGGACCACAGAAGGTATGTTATATTTTTCCTGTGCTTACTGCTTGTTGTATTACTGTGAGTCAGAAAAGTTTTTCACTTTAGTCAAGATTCCCATCTTATGTTGCGCTGGCATTTGTAACATCATGCTGTCATCATTCTGAAAACATATATCCCCATTTATAGGCAGTGAATTGTGAGATAGGTGAATAGCAGAAAGAAATATGGTGGACACCAAGGTTGTCATTTGCATCCTCCTGAGACAGAAGATAGGGCTGAATACCTCTACAGCTGACAATGAAATTTTCAGTGTGGAAGTGGAAGGAACAGTTGATGACAGCACTGCAAGGAAGTGGAAGGAACAGTTGATGACAGCATTGCAAGGAAGTGGAAGGAACAGTTGATTACAGCACGGCAATGAAGTGGAAGGAACAGTTGATGACAGCACTGCAAGGAAGTGGAAGGAACATTTGGTGACAGCACTGCAAGGAAGTGGAAGGAACAGTTGATGACAGCACTGCAAGGAAGTGGAAGGAACAGTTGATGACAGCACTGCAAGGAAGTGGAAGGAACAGTTGATGACAGCACTGCAAGGAAGTGGAAGGAACAGTTGGTGACAGCACTGCAAGGAAGTGGAAGGAACAGTTGATGATAGCACTGCAAGGAAGTGGAAGGAACAGTTAGTGACAGCACTGCAAGGAAGTGGAAGGAACAGTTAGTGACAGCACTGCAAGGAAGTGGAAGGAACAGTTGATGACAGCACTGCAAGGAAGTGGAAGGAACAGTTAGTGACAGCATTGCAAGGAAATGGAAGGAACAGTTGGTGACAGCACTGCAAGGAAGTGGAAGGAACAGTTGATGACAGCACTGCAAGGAAGTGGAAGGAACAGTTGATGACAGCACTGCATGGAAGAAACAGTTGGTGACAGCATTGCAAGGAAGTGGAAGGAACAGTTGATGACACCACTACAAGGAAGTGGAAGGAACAGTTGGTGACAGCACTACAATGAAGTGGAAGGAACAGTTGGTGACAGCACTACAATGAAGTGGAAGGAACAGTTGGTGACAGCACTACAAGGAAGTGGAAGGAACAGTTGATTACAGCACTGCATGGAAGGAACAGTTGATGACAGCAGTGGAAGGAACAGTTATGACAGCACTGCAAGGAAGTGGAAGGAACAGTTGATGACAGCACTACAAGGAAGTGGAAGGAACAGTTGATGACAGCACTACAAGGAAGTGGAAGGAACAGTTGATGACAGCACTACAAGGAAGTGGAAGGAACAGTTGATGACAGCACTACAAGGAAGTGGAAGGAACAGTTGATTACAGCACTACAAGGAAGTGGAAGGAACAGTTGATGACAGCACTACAAAGAAGTGGAAGGAACAGTTGATGACAGCAGTGCAAGGAACGCCCCCAGCTACCAGTGATGAAGTGCTGTGCCAAGTTGTTGACGACAGTCTCAGTACCTGTACTTGGCACTTGTCAGCCCAACTGGGCCCTTCTTAAAGCACCATTGTCAGACATTTGCACAAGCTCCGTTTCAGCAGCAGGTAGCATCAACTTGTTCCCCATGATCTCACTTCCTAGCAGGTAGCCTCAACTTGTTCCCCACGATCTCACTTCCTAATAGGTAGCCTCAACTTGTTCCCCATGATATCACTTCCTAGCAGGTAGCCTCAATTTGTTCCCCACGATCTCACTTCCTAGCAGGTAGCCTCAGCTTGTTCCCCATGATCTCACTTCCTAATAGGTAGCCTCAACTTGTTCCCCATGATATCACTTCCTAGCAGGTAGCCTCAATTTGTTCCCCACGATCTCACTTCCTAATAGGTAGCCTCAACTTGTTCCCCATGATATCACATCCTAGCAGGTAGCTTCAACTTGTTCCCCACAATCTCACTTCCTAGCAGGTAGCCTCAACTTGTTCCCCATGATATCACTTCCTAGCAGGCAGCCTCAATTTGTTCCAGCAAGTGCGGAGACATGTTGATGTCTGCCTCCAACTGTTGGCAGACTCACACAACTAAGGGTTTCTCTGGAGATGAAAAGTTGATTCTTCTGTGGTACTCCAACACAGCTGGACTCTTCTGTGGTACTCCAACATGGGTGGATTCTTCTGTGGTACTCTAACACAGGTGGATTCTTCTATGGTACTCCAACACAGGTGGATTCTTCTGTGGTACTCCAACACGGGTGGATTCTTCTGTGGTACTCCAACGTGGGTGGATTCTTCTGTGGAGTACATGGGTGGATTCTTTGGTACTCCAAAATGGGTGGATTCTTCTGTGGTATTCCAACAAGAGTGGATTCATCTGTGGTATTCCAACACAAGTGGATTCTTCTGTGGTACTCCAACACAGGTGGCCAATGATGTCAGCCAGGTCAGGTGGCAAAGCATTTGTCCAAGGAGGCTTTTTTGAGAGAATTTGAGGACCTCCTACGCTAGAAGTTGGTTCCAATTGGTTGCTCCAATGGGAATCTGTATGATGAGTAACTAAAGCTGCTGCATGAATGGGAATCTGTATGATGAGTAACTGAAGCTGCTGCATGAATGGGAATCTGTATGATGAGTAACCGGAGCTGCTGTATGATGAGTAACCGGAGCTGCTGCATGATGTTCTTTGCACCTGATAGCCAGGACTCCACAGCAGGAAGAAGATACTTCTCAACACGACAATGTGCCAGCGCACACTTCCAACATGGCCCGTGGACAACTCATAGACTTGAGGACCTCCCCCTTCCACCATACAGTCTCGACCTTGCACCCTCCGACTACCATCTATTCTGCATGACAGTACACTTCTTTCAAGGGCAGGATTTCAGTTCATTGGAAGAAGTACAGTCTCGACCTTGCACCCTCTGGCTACTGTCTATTCTGCAAGATGGCACACTTCCTTCAGGGGCACCATCTTTTCACATGATGGCACACTTCCTTCAAGGGGCATCATCTTTTCACATGATGGCACACTTCCTTCAAGGGCACCATCTCTTCACATGATGGCACACTTCCTTCAAGGGCACCATCTCTTCACATGATGGCACACTTCCTTCAGGGGCACCATCTCTTCACATGATGACACACTTCCTTCAAAGGCACCATCTTTTTACTAGATGGCACACTTCCTTCAAAGGCACCATCTTTTTACTAGATAGCACACTTCTTTCAAGAGTACCATCTCTTCACATGATGGCACACTTCCTTCAAGGGCACCATCTCTTCACACGATGGCACACTTCCTTCAAGGGGCACCATCTCTTCACACGATGGCACACTTCCTTCAGGTGCACCATCTCTTCACACGATGGCACACTTCCTTCAAGGGCCTCATCTCTTCACACGATGGCACACTTCCTTCAGGTGCACCATCTCTTCACACGATGCCACACTTCCTTCAGGGACACCATCTCTTCACACGATGACACACTTCATTCAGGGGCACCATTTCTTCACACGCTGGCACACTTCCTTCAGGGGCACCATCTCTTCACACGATGGCACATTTCCTTCAGGGGCACCATCTCTTCACACGATGGCACACTTCCTTCAGGGGCACCATCTCTTCACACGATGGCACACTTCCTTCAGGGGCACCATCTCTTCACACGATGGCACACTTCCTTCAGGGGCACCATCTCTTCACACGATGGCACATTTCCTTCAAGGGTACAATCTCTTCACACGATGGCACACTTCCTTCAGGAGCATCATCTGTTCACACGATGGCACATTTCCTTCAAGGGTACAATCTCTTCACACGATGGCACACTTCCTTCAAGGGTACAATCTCTTCACATGATGGCACACTTCCTTCGAGGGTACAATCTCTTCACATGATGGCACACTTCCTTCAAGGGTACAATCTCTTCACATGATGGCACACTTCCTTCAAGGGTACAATCTCTTCACATGATGGCACACTTCCTTCAAGGGTACAATCTCTTCACATGATGGCACACTTCCTTCAAGGGTACAATCTCTTCACATGATGTCACACTTCCTTCAAGGGTACAATCTCTTCACATGATGGCACACTTCCTTCAAGGGTACAATCTCTTCACATGATGGCACACTTCCTTCGAGGGTACAATCTCTTCACATGATGGCACACTTCCTTCGAGGGTACAATCTCTTCACATGATGGCACACTTCCTTTGAGGGTACAATCTCTTCACATGATGGCACACTTCCTTCAAGGGTACAATCTCTTCACATGATGGCACACTTCCTTCAGGGGCAACAGTTCAGTTCAGTGGAAGAAGCTGAAGCAGTATAAGAGTCCTCCAAGTGCTGCTACAAAGGACTCCTCACATTGGCTGAACAATGGCAGAAGATCATTGAAAGTTATGGAGTGTATTTTGAAGAGGAAATTTACATAATTATATAGCACTGGGAACACTGGCAAGTATATTTTATGTTGCTTGGTTTTGTGCAGCAGTGAACATACATGATAAACTTAGTAGTACAAGTTATGTGTGATGTGTTTGTGGTGTTGTGAGAAAGTGTAAGGAATGGCTTGGCATATATTTAATCCCTTTACCTTTCTCCCAGAGTTGTCTTGTGCTCACTTGTTGCATTTATAGTCTTATAATTAACTCATCATAGTGTTATCCTAGAATTTTCTAGCTCACAGGAAAATTCATCAAGTAGGTCAAGCTGAATATAATTGTGATTTGGTGTTCTATGGCACACAGTTTGAGTAGAATAGCTGGTAGCAGCAGATGCAATTATTGCTTGGATGACCAGGCCTTGTTGCACAGTGGTTCTGAAGTTATGGACAGTCAGTAATTTAGATTCTTTGAGTGAGAGTGATGTTTATGATAATGAAACTGTTGAAATTAAACCAGAATTTGTGTGATCTGAGGATGGTCAACATCAGCATTCCAAGCCAGTATTCATATTCAACAGGGGAAATGTGATATTTCTATGAGAAGCATAATGTGATGTTACTTTGCAGTTTATCAGACAAAGGAAAGCTGTTTGGACATCAGATTCATCACACAATCATTGCTGCTGCCACCTTCATCATCATCATCATCATCCAATCATTGCTTCTACCACCTTCATCATCATCATCCAGTCATTGCTGCTACCACCTTCATCATCATCATACCATCATTGCTGCTACCACCTTCATCATCATCATCATACCATCATTGCTGCTACCACCTTCATCATCATACCATCATTGCTGCTACCACTATCATCATCATCATACCATCATTGCTGCTACTACTATCATCATCATCATACCATCATTGCTGCTATCACTGTCACCATAATCATACCATCACTGCTGCTACCATCATCATCATACCATCACTGCTGCTACCACTGTCATCATCATCATACCATCACTTCTGGTACCACTGTCATCATTATCATACCATCATTGCTACTACCATCATCATCATACCATCATTGCTGCTACTATTATCATCATCATCATACAATCATTGCTGCTACCACCATCATTGCTGCTACTATTATCATTCATCATCATACCATCATTGCCACTAACACCTTCATCATCATCATTATACCATTGTTGCTGCTACTGGCATCATCATCATCATCATACCATCATTGCTGCTACCACCATCATCATCATATCATCATTGCTGCTACCACTGTCATCATCATACCATCATTGCTGTTAACACCTTCATCATCATTTCATCATTGCTGCTACCACCTTCATCATCATCATCATGCTATTGCACCTATCACTTTCATCATCATTATATCATCATCAGTGTTACTGACACCTTAATCATCCTCATCATCATGTCATTGCAACTATCACCTTCATCAACACCATATCATCATTGCTGGTAACACCTTCAGCATCATCATATCATTTGCTGCTACAACAATCATCATCATCATACCATCACTGCTGCTACCACCTTCATCATCATCATACCATCATTGCTTCTGCCACTTTCATCATCATCATACCATCATTGCTTCTGCCACCTTCATCATCATTATTGTACCATCATTGCTTCTGCCACCTTCATTATCATACCATCATTTCTTCTGCCATCTTCATCATCATCATACCATCATTGCTGCTTCCACCTTCATCATCATTGTCACTACCACCTTCATCATCATCATCGCCACTACTACCTTCATCATCATCATCATTGCCACTACCACCTTCATCATCATTGTCAACATCATCACATCATTATTGCTGCTGCTGCCTTCATTATCATCATGAGCCCATTATAATCATTATGTGTAGTCATTACTATGACCATAATCTTCATTTTTAACTACCTTTATTCTCAATATTTTATCACCATAACCACCATCATCATTGCCACAACTTTTACCATCATCATCAGTCTGTGTCAAGAAATGTTACTTTTATTTCTGGCATAATAAATATTTACTGCATCTTTGTAAGTAGTGTGCACTCTACTCTGGTTTTGTTTGTTTTTTGTGTGTGAAAAAAAAATTCAGCACTGGAAAAGCAACCCCATATTTTAAAGCAAGACTAAATGGCTTACTTACCCAGAGATTATGACACAGTCTTGTATTTCTGTAAACACAGTGTGACACTGTCTATGTAAGCACAAGAGTTGACCAAATTTAGAAAAAGACATCACTGGCTTAGTATAGTCCTGTCAGATGCCTTTATAACAAGTGGCACCAGCCTCTAGACCTTGTTGTGATTAATGAATTGTTTACTTTCTGCAGGCCAAAAGACTTCACAGTTTATTTCATGAGCCGTTCCTGCGCCCAAGATCAGGACATAAACACACACACACAGAGGGAGTAAGACAACCTCTTGATGTATGAGTACGTGTATTTTGTGTTAGGAGAGCAAGGTACATCATCACTGATGAAGCTGTGTACAGGCAGATTATTACACAGTTATTTGTGATTAAGCTGTATACAGGCAGATTATTACAGTCTTTTGTAAGAGTTATTTAAAAAGAAAAAACAAAAACAAAAAACACTTGCCTGGACATTTCTTATTTAAAATAAACAAAAAAAAGATAATTCACTGTGACTTGTACTCACTGGAAATGTCTAATCCTGAGTGACAGATGTCTTCTCGGTCACATAGATTCTATCCAGAAACCTGGGAATGTCTTCTTCTTCTTCACAGCTCCTGCCTGCTGCAAGGGAGCAGCTGGGAGAGAGAAATTACAGGATCTACATGCAAACAATTTTAGAAATTATGTTTTCAACATTTCCACATATGGCTTCAGATTACACATCTGTTTTTGCTTTGGAATGTCCAGCACATATAGGAAGCTTAGATGTATTATCTCACTCTACAGACCAGCACATATAAGAGCTTAGAGTATTATCTCAGTCTACAGACCAGCACATATAGGAAGCTTAGATGTATTATCTCACTCTACAGACCAGCACATATAGGAAGCTTAGATGTATTATCTCAGTCTACAGACCAGCACATAGGAAGCTTAGATGTATTATCTCACTCTACAGACCAGCACATATAAGAGCTTAGATGTATTATCTCACTCTACAGACTGGCACACATAAGAAGCTTAGATGTATTATCTCACTCTACAGACCAGCACATATAAGAGCTTAGATGTATTATCTCACTCTACAGACTGGCACACATAAGAAGCTTAGATGTATTATCTCACTCTACAGACCAGCACATATAAGAGCTTAGAGTATTATCTCAGTCTACAGACCAGCACATATAAGAGCTTAGATGTATTATCTCACTCTACAGACCAGCACACATAAGAAGCTTAGATGTATACCATTATTGCTGCTACCACCTTCATCATACCATCATTGCCGCTACCACCTTCATCATCGTCATCATACCATCATTGCTCCTACCACCTTCATCATCATCATCATACCATCATTGCTGCTTCCACCTTTCATCATCATCATCATTGCCACTACCACCTTCATCATCATCATTGCTGCTTCCACCTTTCATTATCATCATCATTGCCACTACCACCTTCATCATCATTGCTGCTTTCATCATCATCATCATACCATCATTGCTGTTTCCACCTTTCATCATCATCATCATACCATCATTGCTGCTTCCACCTTTCATCATCATCATTGCTGCTACCACCTTCATCATTAACATCATCATATCATTACTGCACTAACACCTTCATCATCAAAATCATCATACCATTATTGCTGCTTCTGCCTTCATCATACTGTCACTGCTGCTACCACCTTCATCATACTGTCACTGCTGCTACCACCTTCGTCATACCGTCATTGCTGCTACCACCTTCATCATCATCATACCATCATTGCTTCTGCCGCCTTCAGCATCATCATCATACCATCATTGCTTCTGCCACCTTCATCATCATTATTGTACCATCATTGCTTCTGCCACCTTCATCATCATCATACCATCATTGCTTCTGCCACCTTCATCATCATCATACCATCATTGCTGCTTCCACCTTCATCATCATTGTCACTACCACCTTCATCATCATCATCGCCACTACTACCTTCATCATCATCATCATTGCCACTACCACCTTCATCATCATTGCCACTACCACCTTCATCATCATTGTCACTACCACCTTCATCATCATCATCGCCACTACTACCTTCATCATCATCATCATTGCCACTACCACCTTCATCATCATTGTCAACATCATCACATCATTATTGCTGCTGCTGCCTTCATTATCATCATGAGCCCATTATAATCATTATGTGTAGTCATTACTATGACCATAATCTTCATTTTTAACTACCTTTATTCTCAATATTTTATCACCATAACCACCATCATCATTGCCACAACTTTTACCATCATCATCAGTCTGTGTCAAGAAATGTTACTTTTATTTCTGGCATAATAAATATTTACTGCATCTTTGTAAGTAGTGTGCACTCTACTCTGGTTTTGTTTGTTTTTTGTGTGTGAAAAAAAAATTCAGCACTGGAAAAGCAACCCCATATTTTAAAGCAAGACTAAATGGCTTACTTACCCAGAGATTATGACACAGTCTTGTATTTCTGTAAACACAGTGTGACACTGTCTATGTAAGCACAAGAGTTGACCAAATTTAGAAAAAGACATCACTGGCTTAGTATAGTCCTGTCAGATGCCTTTATAACAAGTGGCACCAGCCTCTAGACCTTGTTGTGATTAATGAATTGTTTACTTTCTGCAGGCCAAAAGACTTCACAGTTTATTTCATGAGCCGTTCCTGCGCCCAAGATCAGGACATAAACACACACACACAGAGGGAGTAAGACAACCTCTTGATGTATGAGTACGTGTATTTTGTGTTAGGAGAGCAAGGTACATCATCACTGATGAAGCTGTGTACAGGCAGATTATTACACAGTTATTTGTGATTAAGCTGTATACAGGCAGATTATTACAGTCTTTTGTAAGAGTTATTTAAAAAGAAAAAACAAAAACAAAAAACACTTGCCTGGACATTTCTTATTTAAAATAAACAAAAAAAAGATAATTCACTGTGACTTGTACTCACTGGAAATGTCTAATCCTGAGTGACAGATGTCTTCTCGGTCACATAGATTCTATCCAGAAACCTGGGAATGTCTTCTTCTTCTTCACAGCTCCTGCCTGCTGCAAGGGAGCAGCTGGGAGAGAGAAATTACAGGATCTACATGCAAACAATTTTAGAAATTATGTTTTCAACATTTCCACATATGGCTTCAGATTACACATCTGTTTTTGCTTTGGAATGTCCAGCACATATAGGAAGCTTAGATGTATTATCTCACTCTACAGACCAGCACATATAAGAGCTTAGAGTATTATCTCAGTCTACAGACCAGCACATATAGGAAGCTTAGATGTATTATCTCACTCTACAGACCAGCACATATAGGAAGCTTAGATGTATTATCTCAGTCTACAGACCAGCACATAGGAAGCTTAGATGTATTATCTCACTCTACAGACC
The DNA here is from genome assembly GCA_009760885.1 of Achatina immaculata. Classification (NCBI taxonomy): domain Eukaryota; kingdom Metazoa; phylum Mollusca; class Gastropoda; order Stylommatophora; family Achatinidae; genus Lissachatina; species Lissachatina immaculata. Next base: position 1,314,844 of record CM019719.1, read on the forward strand.
AGCACATATAAGAGCTTAGATGTATTATCTCACTCTACAGACTGGCACACATAAGAAGCTTAGATGTATTATCTCACTCTACAGACCAGCACATATAAGAGCTTAGATGTATTATCTCACTCTACAGACTGGCACACATAAGAAGCTTAGATGTATTATCTCACTCTACAGACCAGCACATATAAGAGCTTAGAGTATTATCTCAGTCTACAGACCAGCACATATAAGAGCTTAGATGTATTATCTCACTCTACAGACCAGCACACATAAGAAGCTTAGATGTATTATCTCACTCTACAGACCAGCACACATAGGAAGCTTAGATGTATTATCTCAGTCTACAGACCAGCACACATAGGAAGCTTAGATGTATTATCTCACTCTACAGACCAGCACACATAGGAAGCTTAGATGTATTATCTCAGTCTACAGACCAGCACACATAAGAAGCTTAGATGTATTATCTCAGTCTACAGACCAGCACACATAGGAAGCTTAGATGTATTATCTCACTCTACAGACCAGCACACATAGGAAGCTTAGATGTATTATCTCAGTCTACAGACCAGCACACATAGGAAGCTTAGATGTATTATCTCACTCTACAGACCAGCACACATAGGAAGCTTAGATGTATTATCTCAGTCTACAGACCAGCACACATAGGAAGCTTAGATGTATTATCTCACTCTACAGACCAGCACACATAGGAAGCTTAGATGTATTATCTCACTCTACAGACCAGCACACATAGGAAGCTTAGATGTATTATCTCACTCTACAGACCAGCACACATAAGAAACTTAGATGTATTATCTCAGTCTACAGACCAGCACATATAACAGCTTAGATGTATTATCTCACTCTACAGACCAGCACACATAGGAAGCTTAGATGTATTATTTCACTCTACAGACCAGCACATATAAGAGCTTAGATGTATTATCTCACTCTACAGACCAGCACATATAACAGCTTAGATGTATTATCTCACTCTACAGACCAGCACACATAGGAAGCTTAGATGTATTATCTCACTCTACAGACCAGCACACATAAGAAGCTTAGATGTATTATCTCACTCTACAGACCAGCACATATAAGAAGCTTAGATGTATTATCTCAGTCTACAGACCAGCACACATAAGAAGCTTAGATGTATTATCTCAGTCTACAGACCAGCACACATAGGAAGCTTAGATGTATTATCTCACTCTACAGACCAGCACACATAGGAAGCTTAGATGTATTATCTCACTCTACAGACCAGCACACATAGGAAGCTTAGATGTATTATCTCACTCTACAGACCAGCACACATAGGAAGCTTAGATGTATTATCTCAGTCTACAGACCAGCACACATAGGAAGCTTAGATGTATTATCTCACTCTACAGACCAGCACACATAGGAAGCTTAGATGTATTATCTCACTCTACAGACCAGCACACATAGGAAGCTTAGATGTATTATCTCACTCTACAGACCAGCACACATAAGAAACTTAGATGTATTATCTCACTCTACAGACCAGCACATATAAGAGCTTAGATGTATTATCTCACTCTACAGACCAGCACACATAGGAAGCTTAGATGTATTATTTCACTCTACAGACCAGCACATATAAGAGCTTAGATGTATTATCTCACTCTACAGACCAGCACATATAAGAGCTTAGATGTATTATCTCACTCTACAGACTGGCACACATAAGAAGCTTAGATGTATTATCATCATCATTGCCACTACCACCTTCATCATCATCATCATCATCATCATCATCATCATCATCATCATCATTGCCACAACTTTTACCATCATCATCAGTCTGTGTCAAGAAATGTTACTTTTATTTCTGGCATAATAAATATTTACTGCATCTTTGTAAGTAGTGTGCACTCTACTCTGGTTTTGTTTGTTTTTTGTGTGTGAAAAAAAAATTCAGCACTGGAAAAGCAACCCCATATTTTAAAGCAAGACTAAATGGCTTACTTACCCAGAGATTATGACACAGTCTTGTATTTCTGTAAACACAGTGTGACACTGTCTATGTAAGCACAAGAGTTGACCAAATTTAGAAAAAGACATCACTGGCTTAGTATAGTCCTGTCAGATGCCTTTATAACAAGTGGCACCAGCCTCTAGACCTTGTTGTGATTAATGAATTGTTTACTTTCTGCAGGCCAAAAGACTTCACAGTTTATTTCATGAGCCGTTCCTGCGCCCAAGATCAGGACATAAACACACACACACAGAGGGAGTAAGACAACCTCTTGATGTATGAGTACGTGTATTTTGTGTTAGGAGAGCAAGGTACATCATCACTGATGAAGCTGTGTACAGGCAGATTATTACACAGTTATTTGTGATTAAGCTGTATACAGGCAGATTATTACAGTCTTTTGTAAGAGTTATTTAAAAAGAAAAAACAAAAACAAAAAACACTTGCCTGGACATTTCTTATTTAAAATAAACAAAAAAAAGATAATTCACTGTGACTTGTACTCACTGGAAATGTCTAATCCTGAGTGACAGATGTCTTCTCGGTCACATAGATTCTATCCAGAAACCTGGGAATGTCTTCTTCTTCTTCACAGCTCCTGCCTGCTGCAAGGGAGCAGCTGGGAGAGAGAAATTACAGGATCTACATGCAAACAATTTTAGAAATTATGTTTTCAACATTTCCACATATGGCTTCAGATTACACATCTGTTTTTGCTTTGGAATGTCCAGCACATATAGGAAGCTTAGATGTATTATCTCACTCTACAGACCAGCACATATAAGAGCTTAGAGTATTATCTCAGTCTACAGACCAGCACATATAGGAAGCTTAGATGTATTATCTCACTCTACAGACCAGCACATATAGGAAGCTTAGATGTATTATCTCAGTCTACAGACCAGCACATAGGAAGCTTAGATGTATTATCTCACTCTACAGACCAGCACATATAAGAGCTTAGATGTATTATCTCACTCTACAGACTGGCACACATAAGAGCTTAGATGTATTATCTCACTCTACAGACCAGCACATATAAGAGCTTAGATGTATTATCTCACTCTACAGACTGGCACACATAAGAAGCTTAGATGTATTATCTCACTCTACAGACCAGCACATATAAGAGCTTAGAGTATTATCTCAGTCTACAGACCAGCACTATAAGAGCTTAGATGTATTATCTCACTCTACAGACCAGCACACATAAGAAGCTTAGATGTATTATCTCACTCTACAGACCAGCACACATAGGAAGCTTAGATGTATTATCTCAGTCTACAGACCAGCACACATAGGAAGCTTAGATGTATTATCTCACTCTACAGACCAGCACACATAGGAAGCTTAGATGTATTATCTCAGTCTACAGACCAGCACATAAGAAGCTTAGATGTATTATCTCAGTCTACAGACCAGCACACATAGGAAGCTTAGATGTATTATCTCACTCTACAGACCAGCACACATAGGAAGCTTAGATGTATTATCTCAGTCTACAGACCAGCACACATAGGAAGCTTAGATGTATTATCTCACTCTACAGACCAGCACACATAGGAAGCTTAGATGTATTATCTCAGTCTACAGACCAGCACACATAGGAAGCTTAGATGTATTATCTCACTCTACAGACCAGCACACATAGGAAGCTTAGATGTATTATCTCACTCTACAGACCAGCACACATAAGAAGCTTAGATGTATTATCTCAGTCTACAGACCAGCACATATAAGAAGCTTAGATGTATTATCTCAGTCTACAGACCAGCACACATAAGAAGCTTAGATGTATTATCTCAGTCTACAGACCAGCACACATAAGAAGCTTAGATGTATTATCTCAGTCTACAGACCAGCACATATAAGAAGCTTAGATGTATTATCTCAGTCTACAGACCAGCACATATAAGAAGCTTAGATGTATTATCTCACTCTACAGACCAGCACATATAGGAAGCTTAGATGTATTATCTCACTCTACAGACCAGCACATATAAGAGCTTAGATGTATTATCTCAGTCTACAGACCAGCACATATAAGAAGCTTAGATGTATTATCTCAGTCTACAGACCAGCACACATAAGAAGCTTAGATGTATTATCTCACTCTACAGACCAGCACATATAAGAGCTTAGAGTATTATCTCAGTCTACAGACCAGCACATATAAGAGCTTAGATGTATTATCTCACTCTACAGACCAGCACATATAAGAGCTTAGATGTATTATCTCACTCTACAGACCAGCACATATAACAGCTTAGATGTATTATCTCACTCTACAGACCAGCACACATAGGAAGCTTAGATGTATTATTTCACTCTACAGACCAGCACATATAAGAGCTTAGATGTATTATCTCACTCTACAGACCAGCACATATAACAGCTTAGATGTATTATCTCACTCTACAGACCAGCACACATAGGAAGCTTAGATGTATTATCTCACTCTACAGACCAGCACACATAAGAAGCTTAGATGTATTATCTCAGTCTACAGACCAGCACATATAAGAAGTTTAGATGTATTATCTCAGTCTACAGACCAGCACATATAAGAAGCTTAGATGTATTATCTCACTCTACAGACCAGCACATATAGGAAGCTTAGATGTATTATCTCACTCTACAGACCAGCACATATAAGAGCTTAGATGTATTATCTCAGTCTACAGACCAGCACATATAAGAGCTTAGATGTATTATCTCACTCTACAGACCAGCACATATAAGAGCTTAGAGTATTATCTCAGTCTACAGACCAGCACATATAAGAGCTTAGAGTATTATCTCAGTCTACAGACCAGCACATATAAGAGCTTAGATGTATTATCTCGGTCTACAGACCAGCACATATAAGAGCTTAGATGTATTATCTCACTCTACAGACCAGCACATATAAGAGCTTAGATGTATTATCTCACTCTACAGACCAGCACACATAAGAAGCTTAGATGTATTATCTCAGTCTACAGACCAGCACACATAAGAAGCTTAGATGTATTATCTCAGTCTACAGACCAGCACATATAAGAAGCTTAGATGTATTATCTCAGTCTACAGACCAGCACATATAGGAAACTTAGATGTATTATCTCACTCTACAGACCAGCACATATAAGAGCTTAGATGTATTATCTCAGTCTACAGACCAGCACATATAAGAAGCTTAGATGTATTATCTCAGTCTACAGACCAGCACACATAAGAAGCTTAGATGTATTATCTCAGTCTACAGACCAGCACATATAAGAGCTTAGATGTATTATCTCAGTCTACAGACCAGCACATATAAGAGCTTAGATGTATTATCTCAGTCTACAGACCAGCACACATAAGAAGCTTAGATGTATTATCTCACTCTACAGACCAGCACATATAAGAGCTTAGAGTATTATCTCAGTCTACAGACCAGCACATATAAGAGCTTAGAGTATTATCTTAGTCTACAGACCAGCACATATAAGAGCTTAGATGTATTATCTCAGTCTACAGACCAGCACATATAAGAGCTTAGATGTATTATCTCAGTCTACAGACCAGCACATATAAGAGCTTAGATGTATTATCTCAGTCTACAGACCAGCACATATAAGAGCTTAGATGTATTATCTCAGTCTACAGACCAGCACATATAAGAGCTTAGATGTATTATCTCAGTCTACAGACCAGCACACATAAGAAGCTTAGATGTATTATCTCACTCTACAGACCAGCACATATAAGAGCTTAGAGTATTATCTCAGTCTACAGACCAGCACATATAAGAGCTTAGAGTATTATCTTAGTCTACAGACCAGCACATATAAGAGCTTAGATGTATTATCTCAGTCTACAGACCAGCACATATAAGAGCTTAGATGTATTATCTCAGTCTACAGACCAGCACATATAAGAGCTTAGATGTATTATCTCACTCTACAGACCAGCACATATAAGAGCTTAGATGTATTATCTCAGTCTACAGACCAGCACATATAAGAGCTTAGATGTATTATCTCAGTCTACAGACCAGCACATAAGAGCTTAGATGTATATCTCACTCTACAGACCAGCACATATAACAGCTTAGATGTATTATCTCGGTCTACAGACCAGCACATAAGAGCTTAGAGTATTATCTTAGTCTACAGACCAGCACATAGGAAGCTTAGATGTATATCTCACTCTACAGACCAGCACATATAAGAGCTTAGATGTATATCTCACTCTACAGACCAGCACATATAAGAAGCTTAGATGTATTATCTCACTCTACAGACCAGCACATAAGAGCTTAGATGTATTATCTCACTCTACAGACCAGCACACATAGAAGCTTAGATGTATTATCTCACTCTACAGACCAGCACACATAAGAAGCTTAGATGTATTATCTCACTCTACAGACCAGCACATAAGAGCTTAGATGTATTATCTCACTCTACAGACCAGCACATATAGAGCTTAGATGTATTATCTCAGTCTACAGACCAGCACATATAAGAAGTTTAGATGTATTATCTCAGTCTACAGACCAGCACATATAACAGCTTAGATGTATATCTCACTCTACAGACCAGCACATATAGGAAACTTAGATGTATTATCTCGGTCTACAGACCAGCACATATAACAGCTTAGATGTATATCTCACTCTACAGACCAGCACATATAAGAGCTTAGAGTATTATCTCAGTCTACAGACCAGCACATAAGAGCTTAGAGTATTATCTTAGTCTACAGACCAGCACATATAACAGCTTAGATGTATTATCTCGGTCTACAGACCAGCACATATAACAGCTTAGATGTATATCTCACTCTACAGACCAGCACATAAGAGCTTAGAGTATTATCTCAGTCTACAGACCAGCACATATAAGAAGTTTAGATGTATTATCTCAGTCTACAGACCAGCACATAGGAAGCTTAGATGTATTATCTCAGTCTACAGACCAGCACATAAGAGCTTAGAGTATTATCTTAGTCTACAGACCAGCACATAAGAGCTTAGATGTATTATCTCAGTCTACAGACCAGCACATATAGGAAGCTTAGATGTATTATTTCACTCTACAGACCAGCACACATAGGAAGCTTAGATGTATTATCTCGGTCTACAGACCAGCACATATAAGAAGCTTAGATGTATATCTCACTCTACAGACCAGCACATAGGAAGCTTAGATGTATATCTCACTCTACAGACCAGCACATATAAGAAGCTTAGATGTATTATCTCAGTCTACAGACCAGCACATAAGAGCTTAGAGTATTATCTTAGTCTACAGACCAGCACATATAGGAAACTTAGATGTATTATCTCAGTCTACAGACCAGCACATATAACAGCTTAGATGTATATCTCACTCTACAGACCAGCACACATAGAAGCTTAGATGTATTATTTCACTCTACAGACCAGCACATATAGGAAACTTAGATGTATTATCTCACTCTACAGACCAGCACATATAGGAAACTTAGATGTATTATCTCAGTCTTGTCTCAGGCATTTGGCCCCCCCCCCCCCTCTTTATAACCACAGGTAGTATCTGGGATCTGGGTACTTTTATCTTAATTGTAGGGAGCCAGGGAGTGGCCCCCTCCATGAAACATTAAGAGCCAGAGGGCCCCCTACAGGAAACATAAAGAGAACCAGGGTTTTATCCCCTCCAGAAACAGCCATCAAGAGTCATGTTTTGGCCCCCTCCAGGAACATCAAGAGAACCATGGTTTGGCCCCTTCCGGGAACATCAAGAGAACCATGGTTTGGCCCCTTCCGGGAACATCAAGAGAACCATGGTTTGGCCCCTTCCGGGAACATCAAGAGAGCCATGGTTTAGCCCCTTCCAGGAACAGCAAGAGAGCCATGGTTTATCCCCTTCCAGGGACATCAAGAGAGCCATGGTTTAGCCCCTTCCAGGAACAGCAAGAGAGCCATGGTTTAGCCCCTTCCAGGAACAGCAAGAGAGCCATGGTTTAGCCCCTTCCAGGAACAGCAAGAGAGCCATGGTTTAGCCCCTTCCAGGAACAGCAAGAGAGCCATGGTTTAGCCCCTTCCAGGAACAGCAAGAGAGCCATGGTTTGGCCCCTTCCGGGAACATCAAGAGAACCATGGTTTGGCCCCTTCCGGGAACATCAAGAGAGCCATGGTTTGGCCCCTTCCGGGAACATCAATAAGAGTAATGTTCTAAGTGTACTACTCTATGGTAGTGAATGCTGGAAAATCACCAAAACCATAGAAAACAAGTTGAATTCTTTCCAGACTAAATGTTTACGTAGAATTAAAAAAATATTTTGGCCAAACACCATAAGAAATAACATCTTATTGGCAGAAATGCAGATGAAACCACTGACAACAATTATTGAGGAAAGACGCTGGCGATGGTTGGGACATGTGCTCAGAATGACTGACAACTCACTACCAAAAATAGCACTAAGATGGACACCACAGGGGAACAGAAGTAAGGGTAGACCAAAAGAGACATGGAGAAGAACAACAGAAAGGATGTTGAGCAATAGAGGGCTCACCTGGGCAAGAGCAGAAAAAAAGGCGAAAGACAGGCATTTGTGGAAAACCCTTGCGGAAGCCCCATGTGCCCTGGGCACTTAAGGTTCAGAGAGAGAGAGAGAGAGAGGAACATAAAGAGACCCATGGTTTGGTCCCTTCCAGCAACATCAAGAGAGCCATGGTTTGGCCCTTTCCAGGAACATCAAGAGATCTATGGTCTGGCCCCTTCCAGGAACATGAGAGCTATGGTTTGGCCCCTTCCAGGAACATGAGAGCCATGGTTTGGCTACTTCCAGGAACATAAAGAGAGTCATGGTTTGGCCTGTTCCAAGAACATCAAGAGAGCCATGGTTTGGCCCCCTCTAGTAACATCAAGAGAGCCATGGTTTGGCCCCCTCTGGGAATAGCACAAGAGCTGGAATTGGCTCCCTCTGGTTTCAGGAACTAGCCAGAATACTCATTGACTGCAATATGTCGTTGCAGACTTCAGAAGCGGACGATCACGATCGTAGACGAGTAGACCAAAGTGGTGAACATGATGTACCGCCACTTGCACCGAGCCTCTGCTTGATTCATGAGAAACGTGCCACTGATGCAGGTTGACAGCGCAGGCCAAGACGAGCACTAAAGTGCCCTAGTATGCAGAAAGTTGTCGCTATCCAAAATTATAGGCAAAAACAAAATATAAGAATTCATATCATGTGATATACTCACTGCTGTAATACACTACACATCACGAACTTCTACAGTCCTATGTAACCGTGACTTGTATAGCCCTAGACTATGGCATCAGTTAAACAAGAATTTGTGATTTCTTCACATAAATGGTAGTAGAATTCGTTATACACTATGTCTACCTGATATTTGTAATGCCTAATAATCGTAGATCTACTATTTCCACTAGTACTTCTGAGCTTCAAAACTTGAGCTTTCACTTCCACTATTTCTAAATCTCCATAGTACTGTTAGTATTACAATGATAGACAGTCGAGGTCCGTCTCTTTCGTCATTATAGAAGTCGACTTAATGCCTGCTTGGAGTCTGGTGGTGTTTTTTAGTGTCTGCCTGCTATTTACTGTCAGACTAACTCTCCCAGGAACAGCTTTCACACAGCGGCTAACACAATTAGCAGCTTTATAGATCATGATGGCTCTATTGGTGCAAATGGTGACATAATGGCAATGAAGAATAGTTAGAACAAAGACAGTGACATATCCAATAACCCCGATTTTACGTTACTGCAGCAAGACAACAAAATGTGATTCCTGGCATCTGCTGACACTACTGGAATCCTACCACATTCTAGACTTACTGTCCTATACTACAAACTACTTACCGATAACAATTAAAACACAGACTAAGTCCCTACACACTAAGCTACATTATACTCTAAACTGCCTCTATTAGTTAGAAGTCTCCTTAAGACGTAGGACTCTTTTTATGGTACCAGACGTTGCAGATGTCGTAGATGCAACACTTGTCCGTTTGTTATTGAGGCTAGCCAGATCTCCTTCCAGAAGTCCACGTTATCAGTTCAGGAGGCTTCACCTGCACTTCATGCAATGTTATTTATACTATTATGTGCAAATAGTGCGATATGAAGTATATAGGGGAGACCAGTTTATACTTAGGAGACCATTTTCATCAACATCTTAATGATATTTCCAAGAGGGCATGGATCGTGTGGCATAACACTTTTGCCAAAGAAACCACAGAGAAAAATGGGACATCTCTGTTAGTGCAATCCACTCTTATTCTTCTGATGTACTATCTTGGAAGGCTCTAGAACAGCGCCTTATTTTCCAGGCCGGCTGTCTCCACCCAGCTGAAATTAATAATATATTTAGCTTCATCTAAACTTCTTTATATTTCCACCTATTTTCTGCTATTTATACTGTACTTTCTTGTCTTAGCCCTGCGCATTTCGCTGCAGTTCTTCGTTCATCAATTTCACATTATCCCAGCTTCCTTTCTTAACCCCACCCCCACCTTCTTCTCTTGTAGCCTAGAGGTATTTATTGCCTCCTGATCTCTTTCCCGAGCCCACCCTTCCCACACACCCACATCGTTCTCTCCATTTCACTGCCGCTAACATCTGATTGATTCAATTTGTTTTCCTTTGTGGTCTCCCAGCCTCGTCTTTAGGGCGCATTCTGTTGTATTGTGTACAAGGAGGGATGCCATATACCTAAGTTTTTCATTTTCATATTTCTTCTTTTATGTTGTGTTTGTTTTTGTATGTAATCCTTGAAAAAGGCTTATGCCGAAATATTGGATGTTGTATATTTTTCATTTTTTTTCTCATTCTCCTCATTCCCTCTATCGCTTTATAAAACTGTACCATACACCTTCATCTACCTGTACTACTAGAACTAGTTTTACTGCAGTCATCTCTTTCATTTTTATTGCCCTTAACACACACAGAACTCAGACTCTCTGTAACAAACATAAGACTCTCTCAAAATCTCTCTTCCTAAGTGATAATCTAACCAGTCTCTACTTGCACGAGCTCCATGGCCAGCACGAGAAGTACAGGCTACAGCTTAAAGGGGGAATGAAATTGTAACTATTAGTTAAGACATCTACGGGACATAACTGTTAGAACCCAACTTTTAAATACCAAGATGATTTACCTAGCCTCTGCATTAAAAAATCACTATACTGTCATACCAGTTCAGCAGAGTCCTCCACAGGAATCAACAACCAGAACAGATATAGCAGCACAAGAAGACTCCACCACCAGTGTTACCGGCCCTGACAGTGGCACCACCAACGTTGGACATTAAAACCCTGCTACCACCATCGCCAAATTCATCATCAACCCCAGCGCTGACTTCGCAGACATAACCCCATCTGAGCTTACAACCACTGGGCCTGAACCACCCACGAATGTTCAGACACTGACAGAGCACTCGGCCAATAATACACGGGCTATTATAGGCACCCTACACCACACTGATGCTCAAGGGACTGGTTGACAACACACAGCTCTACTATCCACAGCTGTTGAGCAAATACTGGTCACATGTAGCCAGAACATAATGGGTGACATTAGAGAGCTTTTCCGCTGTTGGCGATATTCTTCGGCTGCCGTGCGTGGAGCGGTGCTCCTCCCGGCCAACGAAGAAAGGTACAAATGGGGTTGCCGCGCAGCATCACTGCGGAAAAGGTGAAAGAAAGGATAAAGCGAAGCAAACAGTCAAATCACGGCACCTCTGGTCTGGAGGTCGGCCACGTCCTGAGTGCAGTCCTATCGGGTGAAATGCATGAACCGGCTTGTCCCAGAGGTTAAGACACTGCTGGCGAGACTCTTCGAATGCCGCGCATGGAGTGAAGCTCCTCCAGGTCAAGGAAGAAAATGCGGAAAAGAAATAAAGGTTGCTGTGCAGTGCCGATGTGAAAAGGTGGTGGAAAGGATAAAGTGAAGTTTAATCGGTATGTCCAATAGTATCGCTGACATACCATGGCACCTCTGCTCTAGAGGCCGGCCACGTCCGAAATACACCTACACTGGTGAAATATGCCTAAACCGGCACACACCAGGGGTGGAACTTGATGGCTAGACATGTCATGCCACCTCCGCTCTAGAGGTCGGTCACGCCTGATATACACCCATACTGGTGAATTTTGCCTAAACTGGCTCACACCAGGGGTGAATCTTGAAGGCTATGCATGTCACAGTACCTCTGCTCTAGAGGTCGGTCACGTCCCAAACACACCCATACTGGGATAATATGCCTAAACCGGCTCAACCCCGGGGGTGTAAGTCACTAGTGGCGAGGATTCGTCCTCCTGGACAAAAGCTCCATCCTGGTCACAACTAGGAAGGGTAGCGGCCACGACCGCAAAATGCTGAAGTCGGAGACACTGGACCAGGGCTGTCTAGATAGGCAACCACCTCTCACCCGGCGGGGATGTTTGCGTATCCTAATCACGCTGAGGTTTTCCGGTGAGAAAGTCCAACTTTGGACTGGATGGGCAACCACCTCTCACCCGGCGGTGATACATGGGTATCTCAAAACACGTCGAGGTTTTCCGGTGAGAAGGTCCAACTCTGGCCTGGGTGGGCTACCGCCTCTCACCCAGCGGGGATGCACTGATATCCTAAACACGTCGAGGTTTTCCGGTGAGAAAGTCCAGCTCTAGACTAAACTGGTGCAACGAAAACCACGGTGTCATGCAATCCGCTTCAGAGACCCACCAAGAATACAGGCTAAAGCCCTGCGATACTCTGAACCCCCTGTGGTCCTCTCGTGAATCTCATGTGGTCCTTTCGGGGACCACACAGGAGACCACCGGACCTAACGAGGACCACAGGCGTAAATTCAGTAGGATCACAGTGCGGTTTTGGTGGTAGAAGCGAACGAAGAAGAAGAAGAGAGCTTTTCAAGAACCACATTACTGACACGGCAGCGACAATCAAGAAGTCACTCAGCCTGGAGAGTGACAGACTGAGAGCAGAAATTCTGCCTGTGAGAGACGAAAATGAAAAAAAAAAAAATGAGGCTCATGACCTCAGGGTTGCAGAACAAGCTAAACGAGCCACAGGAAACAAGACTCAAATGGCGACTGCAGATACATATGATCTAACGGTGCATTCACGTGCTTATCTATTAGCTGCCAACTAAATAGACAACAGCAAGATGCTGAACAAAAACAGCAATATATCACCTACAAAATCCAGCACAAGAAAACGTAGCATATCCTGTCGATGTAAACATAAGCAATAGGTTTCAAGTCTTACGAGATGACCATACATTAAATAATTGTCAGCAAGCGAGGACACACAAATATCTCAGACAGGGAATCCATGCACCAGCTATGCGCTCATGAAGTTCATCAGAAACAATATACTCAGCAACAATACAGTAGCAACATCAAAGAGCACACAACTCACTTAATAGTTGGGGACTCCCTGCTTCATGGAATTTTTGATGAACGAATGTCAAAAAACGTCAAAAAGATAAAGAGAGAGACAACGTACTTTCATAGAACATGCAATGAGAAGAGGGGGCATTGAAAATATTATAACAACAGGGAAAATAGAAGGAAGAAGATCAAGAGGAAGACCAAGAGAAATGATACTGGACAGTCTGACGGGATGGTGTAAGAGGAGATCACCAACTGAGCTGATGGCCTGCATGAAGGATCGTGTACTCTGGAGAAGCATAATAGCCAACGCCAGTCGGCACGGCACATGATGATGATGATGGATGTCAGTTAAGACGGATGACTTGTCTCTGCCGTGCCAGTATCAGGAGGTAGTATTGTAAAACTAATTAGTATCAGGAGCTTGTAAAACAAACTAGTATCAGGAGCTGGCATTGTAAAACTAACTAGTATCAGGAGGTGGCATTGTAAAACTAACTAGTATCAGGAGGTGGCATTGTAAAACTAACTAGTATCAGGAGCTGGCATTGTAAAACTAACTAGTATCAGGAGGTGGTATTGTAAAACTAACCAGTATCAGGAGCTGGCATTGTAAAACTAACTAGTATCAGGAGCTGGCATTGTAAAACTAACTAGTATCAGGAGGTGGCATTGTAAAACTAACTAGTATCAGGAGGTGGCATTGTAAAACTAACTAGTATCAGGAGGTGGCATTGTAAAACTAACTAGTATCAGGAGGTGGTATTGTAAAACTAACTAGTATCAGGAGGTGGTATTGTAAAACTAACTAGTATCAGGAGCTGGCATTGTAAAACTAACTAGTATCAGGAGCTGGCATTGTAAAACTAACTAGTATCAGGAGGTGGTATTGTAAAACTAACTAGTATCAGGAGGTGGTATTGTAAAACTAACTAGTATCAGGAGGTGGCATTGTAAAACTAACTAGTATCAGGAGCTGGCATTGTAAAACTAACTAGTATCAGGAGGTGGTATTGTAAAACTAACTAGTATCAGGAGGTGGTATTGTAAAACTAACTAGTATCAGGAGCTGGCATTGTAAAACTAACTAGTATCAGGAGCTGGCATTGTAAAACTAACTAGTATCAGGAGGTGGTATTGTAAAACTAACTAGTATCAGGAGCTGGCATTGTAAAACTAACTAGTATCAGGAGGTGGCATTGTAAAACTAACTAGTATCAGGAGGTGGCATTGTAAAACTAACTAGTATCAGGAGGTGGCATTGTAAAACTAACTAGTATCAGGAGGTGGTATTGTAAAACTAACTAGTATCAGGAGGTGGTATTGTAAAACTAACTAGTATCAGGAGCTGGCATTGTAAAACTAACTAGTATCAGGAGCTGGCATTGTAAAACTAACTAGTATCAGGAGGTGGTATTGTAAAACTAACTAGTATCAGGAGGTGGTATTGTAAAACTAACTAGTATCAGGAGGTGGCATTGTAAAACTAACTAGTATCAGGAGCTGGCATTGTAAAACTAACTAGTATCAGGAGGTGGTATTGTAAAACTAACTAGTATCAGGAGGTGGTATTGTAAAACTAACTAGTATCAGGAGGTGGCATTGTAAAACTAACTAGTATCAGGAGCTGGCATTGTAAAACTAACTAGTATCAGGAGGTGGTATTGTAAAACTAACTAGTATCAGGAGGTGGTATTGTAAAACTAACTAGTATCAGGAGGTGGTATTGTAAAACTAACTAGTATCAGGAGGTGGTATTGTAAAACTAATTAGTATGAGGAGCTTGTAAAACAAACTAATATCAGGAGCTGGCATTGTAAAACTAATTAGTATCAGGAGGTGGTATTGTAAAACAAACTAGTATCAGGAGCTGGCATTGTAAAACTAATTAGTATCAGGAGGTGGTATTGTAAAACAAACTAGTATCAGGAGCTGGCATTGTAAAACTAATTAGTATCAGGAGCTGGGATGTCCTTAAGGTTTGGCTCACGTTTGTATACCAACAGGGGTAGATCAGAGAAATGTCGCGAGTGTTATTATAATTTCTGTGTGTCTCACTTTATCAAATGCTTTAGATAAAAGGGATGGCGACTGCAGTAAAACTGGTTAATATAAATAAGGTAGATAGAGGTGTATGGTGCAGTTTTACAAAGTGAGGGAGGAAGTGAGCAAGGTGATAAAAAAACGAATATAAAGTATGAGAATGTATAAATGAAAAACATACAACATCCGATATTTCGGTGTGAGCCTTATTCGAGGATACATGCAAAAACAAAATACAAACATATATAACTTATCTGAAGCGTCTTGCTCTCAGCAAAGCGGAAATGTGTATGGAAGAAGGAGGAAAAAACATACTGTTTCGCCATCTCCATCTCCTCCAGACCGAGCCTGAGACACGTGAACTTTTTGGGGAACCCCCATTGGTGGCTTACAGACGTGACAAAAACCTCAGGGACCTTTTAATTCGTAGTCATCTTAAGACACACACTTTTTATGGTACCAGACGTTGTGGACGCCGCAGATGCAACACTTGTCCGTTTGTTGTCGAGGCCAGCCAGATCTCTTTCCCTAAATCCACGTTGTCGGTACAGGAGGGTTTCACCTGCACTTCACGAAATGTCATTTATGTTATCATGTGCAAACGTTGCGGTTTGAAGTACATAGGGGAAACTGGCTTACGGTTAGGAGATCGATTTCGCCAGCATCTCAATGATATTTCTAAGAGGGCCTGGACACCTGTGGCTAAACATTTTTGCCTTGGTAACCACAGGGGCAAACAGGACGTTTCGGTTAGTGCGATCCGCTCTTGTTCCGCAGATGTACGATCTCGGAGGGTCCTAGAACAGCGCCTTATTTTCCAGACTGGCTGTCTCCACCCAGCTGGAATTAACAATGTCTTCAGCTTTCTGTAACTTCTTTATTTTTCCACTGGTCTTTTTTATACTCTAATTTCTTTCTCTATGCTACCCCTCCCTACCACCATCCCATTTCCTTCTCTGCCAACATATTGGTCTTGTCCCATTCACCAGTTGTACATTTCCTCCTTGTAGGCGTTTAAGTTCTTCATTCATTATCTCTCGCGTCCTCTTTTCTCTCCCCTTTCCCCCCCCCCCCCCCCGACACCTCTAGCGGATATCATGTTTCTATTGCCTTCCCCCAACCCCTTTCTCCCACTTGCTCTCCTCCTCTCTCTCTCCGCATCTTCGCTATGATTGGCTATATCGGGAATCTTTTGTCTGTAGGCAACGTTTTTTTTTTTCCTCCTTCTTCCATACACATTTCCGCTTTGCTGAGACCAAGACGCTTCAGATAAGTTATATATGTTTGTATTTTGTTTTTGCATGTATCCTCGAAAAAGGCTCACGCCGAAATATCGGATGTTGTATGTTTTTCATTTATACATTCTCATACTTTATATTCGTTTTTTTATCACCTTGCTCACTTCCTCCCTCACTTTGTAAAACTGCACCATACACCTCTATCTACCTTATCAAATGCTTTACAGTAGTCTATGAAGCATAAGTATAGGTCCATCTTTATTTCTATTGATCTCTCCATCAGTGTTCTTATTATATATATGGCGTTACCTGTACCTTTTCCTTCAATGAAGCCACACTGTTCTTCAGTGATTTCTGGTTTTATGCTCCTAACTCTTCTCATGACAATATGAAGAAAGATTTTGGTAACATGGCTCATAAGACTAATGGTTCGATGGTCTTCACATTCAGCTGCACATTGTTTCTTTGGTAGGGCAATGACAACTGATTGTAAACGGTCTGATGGGACATAGTTACTGTTATAGATGTCATTCAGCAATCTGGTAATTATTTCTATGCCAAGCTCTCCTAATGCTTCCAATTCTTCCTTGGTGATTTCATCTGGTCCTGATGTTTTGTTGTTCTTCATGTGTTTGATGGCTTCTTCCACTTCTGCTTTTAATATGGGAGGCTCTCCATTACTATTTCGTTTCTATTGTCCTCATAGACGAGAGATTGCTGAGAGAAACCAACTTCCAGCCTTTCTTTGCTGGCGCCGCGTCCAAACAGGAAATACAGTTACATGCACAGCGCATGCGTAACCTTTCATCGGAAGTAAACATTGTGAGACAACATGGGTAAAACTAAACGAAAACATCCTTCATTTAGTGGAAGAGGGAAGTCTCAGTCTCATGATCGCCAACGTCAGCATCAAAATAAAATAAACAGTGCAGTCGCTGATGACTTCGGTGAGCCAAGACAGCAAGGTTAGGAATAGTTCGTACAGAATAACAAAGATCACATATTTTCGATAACGTAGTACCTTTTACATTAAATGTGTTCTCGTCTCCTACCTCAAATACCTTTCGGTGTTGAATGGACAAATAGACGTCTTGATATGACTCGATGATTTGCATCATATAACGGGATATTTAATGCTGCTGTAATTTCCTCTTTCGTGGGCGGCTTCTTTCTCTGTTACCTACAAATCTTAGTGTGAACGTTTTCGGTGATAATCTGGTGGTAACCGTGTAACATAGCCAAGTCATTTAACTTTGCCGTTTCTGGATATAGTGTAATACTGGTGTTACTCCAACCTTTACCCTGAAGGTGTCATTTCTTATTTGGTCTCCTCTTGTCACATTTAGTATTCTCCATAATAGTCATTTATATATGTATGTAGTTAGTTTCTGTACTGAGTGCATGGATAAGAGCAAAATGTAAATGTTTTATTTTATTTGATGTCTCTCAGCTTTCCAGTGTTTATTATGTTATATGAGCAAAATATCTGTAGAATGTCTGGAACAGAGTGAAAGTTGTATGATAAAGGGCAGAATGTCAGATGGGCCTGTGTGACCAATTCTTAACCCTTTGGAAGTAAAGATCAATCAGTCAATCTCATTTCTGTCATCATGATTTTTTTCTTTTGTTCTTGGCTGTTAGTGTCCATGTTTGACACTGATAGCATAGAGTTGGGAGGAATGTTGTGTTGCACAGTGCTCGTTTTGTTTCAGTTGTGATGTATTTGTTTTCCAGGAAAGGAGTCAGTTGTCCAGTGATGTGATTTGTTTTACTGCACCTGTTCTCAATCTCAGCATTAGTTGTCCCTGAGGATGATATTATGCTACCTAGGTATTTGAAATGTTTCACTTGTTTCAAGGGCAGGGTATCTAGGAAGATCTTTACTTGGATTTCTTCTCTTACTATGGTCATTTTTTTCAGCACTGATCTTCATGTTGTGGCTTTTGTATGCCCCTTGCTAAATTATCCAAGTTCTGCTGTAGGTCTTTCTCTGATGTGGCTGTAAGTGCTTGATTGTCAGCAAAAAGGAACTCACTTGTGATCTTCCTATGGAACACCTCATTGATGTCAAAAGCAGATTTGTGGATTGAGTTGTCTTGATGTTGGATATAATGTTACATTGTTGCATGTTGTTTTTGAACCATGTGATAATAAACTAGACTGGAATATCAGTAATTGCAGATTATTAAAACAGCATCATTAACACAGCTTTGTCCACTGAAATATATGTGTTATTATAAAAGTTTTATTAACACAGCTTTGTCCACTGAAATATATGTTATTATAAAAGTTTTATCAACACAGCTTTGTCCACTGAAACATATGTGTTATTATAAAAGTTTTATTAACACAGCTTTGTCTACTGAAACATATGTGCTATTATAAAAGTTTTATTAACACAGCTTTGTCTACTGAAATATATGTTATTATAACAGTTTTATTAACACACCATTGTCCACTGAAACATATGTGTTATTGTAACAGTTTTATTAACACAGCTTTGTCCACTGAAATATATGTGTTATTATAAAAGTTTTATTAACACAGCTTTGTCTACTGAAATATATGTTATTATAACAGTTTTATTAACACAGCTTTGTCCACTGAAATATATGTGTTATTATAAGTTTTATTAACACAGCTTTGTCCACTGAAATATATGTTATTATAACAGTTTTTAACACAGCTGTGTCCACTGAAGTATATGTAACTGGAAAGTCTCTGCTTTGTGGTAGCCAAGCAAGATAGCATGCACTAAACACAGATTAGCTAGAGTGCTCACTTGTATTGTGCCAGCAAAGCAAGTGAGAAACTGTTCAACTTGCAGTAGGACAGCTGCCTACTAGAAAGAGTTATTTCAGTTAGTCCTAAGTTCTGAAGTTATTCCAGTGTGCAGGATATTCTGGTCCACAGGAACAAGCAGACATTGTGATAATTTTGTAGAAAAGTAGCATTTATCTTAAAGATGAGAACTTTTCAGGCAGTATATTCTTCTAAACTGTAGCATTTATCTTAAAGATGAGAACTTTTCAGGCCATGTGTTCTTCTAAACTGTTTTATCTTAAAGATGAGAACTTTTCAGGCCATATATTATTCTAAACTGTATATTCTTATAGGGCATTCTCAACCTTTTTAACACAGCGAGCACCGTCCACCATTCTGATTTTGATGGAAATGAAAATATAATTTCTTTCAGTTCACAAATTGTGTTGTTCTCTCCCTCAAGCTGCTTATTAAGCTCGCTCAGACGCTGAAAGAGATCAACCATGAAAGCTGTATTAATACTGAAATCATCCTCGAATATTTCAGGAAATTTTACTGCAAACCCATTTGAAGAAATATATGCTTTGATTTCTTGGAAAACTTTCCAGACCCTTGTAGCAGCATCGCCGCGACTTAACCAGCGAATGTCAGCATGAAGGATTAGTTCTGAATATGGCGTCAGTGAATCATGCAAGAAGACTTTCAGCAGACGGTTGTTAAGTGGTTGTGCAACAAGAAAGTTGATCAGCTTAACAATCATTTTGAAGTGTTCTGAAATTTCAGGAACAGATTTCAAATGGCGAGCTAGGTTTTCAATATTAATTAAACAGTGATAGTGATTGAATGGAAGAAAACGTTTATCATTTTTCGGAAGACTGACGAATCCTTCATTTTTATCAACCATTGATGGTGCTCCGTTTGTAACCACACATAGGAGCTTTGATATGTCGATGATATTGGAAATTGGTAACAGCAATGTAAATGTCTTTACCCGTAGTTGTACCTGAAAGCGGTAAAACTTTCAAAAAATAAATTATCCACAGTTCCGTGATCATTTACGCAGCCTACAAAACACATCGATTGTGCAATTGATAATATCTCTGACGATTCATCAACAGCAAGTGAAAAATACGTGCATTCAGATAGTTCTGACAAAGTTTTCTCCTTAATTTGAGGTCATCTTGCCCAGCAGTGGTGTGATTACTAAGAGGCACATATTGTTGCAGTATTACTAAGAGGCACATATTGTTGCAGCATTACTAAGAGGCACATATTGTTGCAGTATTAATAAGAGGCACATATTGTTGCAGCATTACTAAGAGGCACATATTGTTGCAGCATTACTAAGAGGCACGTATTGTTGCAGCATTACTAAGAGGCACGTATTGTTGCAGCATTACTAAGAGGCACGTATTGTTGCAGCATTACTAAGAGGCACGTATTGTTGCAGCATTACTAAGAGGCACGTATTGTTGCAGCATTACTAAGAGGCACGTATTGTTGCAGCTTTACTAAGAACAGCTCTGTAGTTTTAGGTATGCTCTTCCCCAGACTGCTCACTCTATCACAGCTTCCCCACTTGAAAATGCCACGCCATGCTTGATAAGTTTATGAGACGCTGATAAAGACACCTTGGGTGAACTGTTATTTACGTGGCCGCCAGGTAAAAGACATTTCTGTTGAGGCTTGAGTTGTGATTTGAGCTCTTTTAATTTACCTTGCATCTGAGCCAGTAAGGAACTCTTCGGCGAGCGCACTATGATGTCTGCTATAATGTCTTTGACAGTTTGCTTTTCCGAATCCCGATAAAGAAGCATGGCACACAAGACAAATCGCTCATGTATTGTTGTCATTATTTACAAGAAGAAATTCCCTTCCCCAGTTCTCCTGAAAAGATTGTTTCTTTATTCTTGGTTCGATGTGTACTGGTATGCTAGAACCTTCTTTAGATGAAGAAGCTTCCAAGTTGTTCGAATCTTCTAAACTGTGTTTATGCAGAACAAATCTGTCCATGACATATATTTTGGGTTTTAATGTAATGTAACAAGAAATTCGACTGCCCTATTAAAATTGTCACTGCTGAACTGAACGTATGAACATTTTATTTCAACACTGCAGCCTTGATAATTCTTCTAAAAAAAGTAACCACTTCAAAACCGAAACTAGGACACTCCCTATTTCTCTCCCCATTCTCGGCTCCTCGGCAGAAAATGGCAAAAGTCTGCACTGAGGGGATCGCAAACAAACAATAGTACACTCCCGATCATCTTAGACTGCGTCATATCTGTGGGTGAAAATCTCTCTTTTAAAAAAAAAACATGAAACCGGGTTTGCTGGCATCTACGTTCACCTCTCAAAACTCTAAGTTTGGGAAAAATGTTTTGGGTAGAGAAGGTGCTTGCGAGCAGTTATTTACTCTAAAGGCAAGAGCACCATTTTTCATTTAAAGAGCACAGAGGTGCTCATGAGCAGTGGGTTGAGAACACCTGTTCTAAACTGTAGCATTTATTTTGAAGATGAGAACTTTTCAGACCGTATATTCCTCTAAACTGTAGCTTTTATTTTGAAGATGAGAACTTTTCAGACCGTATATTCTTCTAAACTGTAGCTTTTATTTTGAAGATGAGAACTTTTCAGACCGTATATTCCTCTAAACTGTAGCATTTATTTTGAAGATGAGAACTTTTCAGACCGTATATTCTTCTAAACTGTAGCATTTATTTTGAAGATGAGAACTTTTCAGACCGTATATTCCTCTAAACTGTAGCTTTTATTTTGAAGATGAGAACTTTCCAGACCGTATATTCCTCTAAACTGTAGCTTTTATTTTGAAGATGAGAACTTTCCAGACCGTATATTCCTCTAAACTGTAGCTTTTATTTTGAAGATGAGAACTTTCCAGACCGTATATTCCTCTAAACTGTAGCTTTTATTTTGAAGATGAGAACTTTTCAGACCGTATATTCCTCTAAACTGTAGCATTTATTTTGAAGATGAGAACTTTTCAGACCGTATATTCCTCTAAACTGTAGCTTTTATTTTGAAGATGAGAACTTTTCAGACCGTATATTCTTCTAAACTGTAGCATTTATTTTGAAGATGAGAACTTTTCAGACCGTATATTCCTCTAAACTGTAGCATTTATTTTGAAGATGAGAACTTTTCAGACCGTATATTCCTCTAAACTGTAGCATTTATTTTGAAGATGAGAACTTTTCAGACCGTATATTCTTCTAAACTGTACCATTTATTTTGAAAATGAGAACTTTTCAGGCTGTATGTTCTTCTAAACTGAAGTTTAAAATATCACTTCTAGATACTGTGTCATCTGAGACCTCGAAACAAAAATTTCCTGTTCCTCTTGCCATGTGGGACCTTGGACAGTGCGACCCAAAGAAGTGTACTGGCAGAAAACTAGAGCGCATGGGCTTAGTGAGAGTACTCCGTTTAAGTCAGAGGTTTAATGGTCTTGTTCTCTCCCCTGTAGGAACAAAATGTGTGGCTCCAGAAGACAAGTAAGACATTTATTATTTTTCTGAAGATGTGTAGGACTTATACATTGATTTATTTTTTCTTATATGAGAATACAGGAAGGGCATTCATTGCTGTTCTCTTATTTAAAAAGTCAAGTTGGACATACTGTATTAACTGCTAATCTGTTATATAAGAAGTACAAGTTACTACATTAACTGGTATTTTTTATTACTACGAGGGTCGTACCGAAGGTCGTGAGCAAAAGTTTTTTTTTAAATCAGAATTTATAGATAGAGGAAATATAAATGAATCACTTTAAGCTACATCTTTTTCTTGACTTTTCAGCATAATCTCCATTTCTCTGCACACATTTTTCCCATCACTCTACAAGTTTGAAAATAGCCTCCCAGTAGAATTCCGTTCCAGCTGACTGACGGCACAGATGCACTGCTTTCATGATGTTCTCTCCTGTGAGACCCAGCGGGCACAAACTTTTTTTACACCCTAGGGTTTCAGTCATTTCCTGTACTGCATTGTGACCTATTCCAAGATTTACAGTGATTTCAGAAACTGACACGTCTGTCTTCTTTAATGATGTCGTCAACACTTTCCACATTGCGTTCAGTGGAGGCAATTTGAGGGCGACCGCTGCGAGGTATATCTTGGATGCTCATGTTTCCATGTTTGAAATGTTTCATCCACCTAACACTGCAAGCACCCATAACAAGTTGAAGTCTTTGGTGAATTTCAGCAATGGGGATTTTCTTTTTTTAATGAGGAACTCATCAACAGCACGTTGACGATATGAAACTTCAGCACCAGCCATTTTGTTTATGCTCAGCATAGTCATGTGACACGTGATGGTGACATCATGTGACCTCTACATGAAATTCAAAGGATGCAGGTTAAGGTGATACATTTATATTTTCTCTATCCATAGATTTTTTTTTCGGACTATTACCTGTTTACCAAACTCAAAAAGGAGCTCAGTGGTCACAAATTTGCTTCAAATGAAGGCGTCATTCAAGCTGTAGACCACTTTCTACTGGCATAAAATGCTGACTTTTACAAAGAAGGGATCCGTATGCTCCAGGATTGCTGGACTAAGTGCATAAACTTGTAAGGGGTCTGTGTTGAGAAATAACCCAAAAAATTGTCCACAAATAATCCGTTGTACATTATGCTGAGTACTTATCAGTCACTCCTTGAACTAAATTTACTACACTTATATAAAAAGGTCAAGTAAGAATGACTACACTCGCTGCCACTCTCTTATATAAAAAGTAATTACGTATGACTACACTCGCTGTCACTCTCTAGGTCACTTGCTAGGCGTTTCTAGTCTCCTACCGTGAGGACGTGTTTTTTCCCAGCTCCGAATTCTTAGATATTCTATGTGGTTCTACAAGGAAATGTGTATTGAACTTAGATATTCTATGTGGTTCTACAAGGAAATGTGTATTGAACTTAGATATTCTATGTGGTTCTACAAAGAAATGTGTATTGAATTTAGATATTGTGTGTGGTTCTACAAGGAAATGTGTATTGAAACTTATATCAGTGTTTTCATCTTGTGATCATGATTACGATGAAATATGCGAGAAATATAAATTGTTTTTTCTTGGTTAATTCCAGAAACATTGTAAGTTGTATTCATCCTTTATAAATCACCTATTTTCGCTGTCCTGCACACGTGGTGAAGCATGGCCTGGCCTAGGTAATCCATTGACTAAACAAAGCCAGTGTCAGACAATGGGCGTGGCACACTATTGTTCCCCTGTTGTAAGTACCTACACATAAGATGATAACGTGTGAGGAAGAGGAACTATGAGAGATTACGAGGCCGGGTAGTCGACGTGATGGACTACGGTCCACGGCTGCTATAAACTACACACGTAATAAAAAGAAGGCACTGGAGGCTAAACTCCGAGGGTGCATCAACCAGCCAGGTGTGACAATAAAGAAGTCTAATGAGGGACAATGTGTTACCATCTCCTTTCACAATACTCCTCAATACGAAAGTATAAAGCAAGCCATGTATGAACGGTATCACACCCAAAGTGAAAAACGGACAGACAAAGATGGGGCAAATGTAGAAAATATAATAAAAGCGCCGGCCCTTACCATTCACTTATACCACACCAAAAACAAAGTGTTGGTACAGGGTACAGCGGAGGCTGTTGTTTCCCGGTTGTCTGATGAGTTCAGTCTTTTGCAAGAATCAGTCACCAGGACAGAAATATCAGCTAACGTGCGTCAAGCTCAAGTCACTCTTCTAGCAGTACTTGACTCGATGCACCAGAAGTTTGTCTAGAGAACATGGCAGGAGACCAGCTGAACAATCCTGACGCCGAACATGCAGGCGTAGTCGTATCAAAGTCGACATCTACACATACTGATGACCACACAGGCCAGCAAGTAACTCCCCTTGTGCCGAAATCACAAGATCCTGGTCTACCCTGCTAATCTCCATTTCTCTGCACACATTTTTCCCATCACTCTACAAGTTTGAAAATAGCCTCCCAGTAGAATTCCGTTCCAGCTGACTGACGGCACAGATGCACTGCTTTCATGATGTTCTCTCCTGTGAGACCCAGCGGGCACAAACTTTTTTTACACCCTAGGGTTTCAGTCATTTCCTGTACTGCATTGTGACCTATTCCAAGATTTACAGTGATTTCAGAAACTGACACGTCTGTCTTCTTTAATGATGTCGTCAACACTTTCCACATTGCGTTCAGTGGAGGCAATTTGAGGGCGACCGCTGCGAGGTATATCTTGGATGCTCATGTTTCCATGTTTGAAATGTTTCATCCACCTAACACTGCAAGCACCCATAACAAGTTGAAGTCTTTGGTGAATTTCAGCAATGGGGATTTTCTTTTTTTAATGAGGAACTCATCAACAGCACGTTGACGATATGAAACTTCAGCACCAGCCATTTTGTTTATGCTCAGCATAGTCATGTGACACGTGATGGTGACATCATGTGACCTCTACATGAAATTCAAAGGATGCAGGTTAAGGTGATACATTTATATTTTCTCTATCCATAGATTTTTTTTTCGGACTATTACCTGTTTACCAAACTCAAAAAGGAGCTCAGTGGTCACAAATTTGCTTCAAATGAAGGCGTCATTCAAGCTGTAGACCACTTTCTACTGGCATAAAATGCTGACTTTTACAAAGAAGGGATCCGTATGCTCCAGGATTGCTGGACTAAGTGCATAAACTTGTAAGGGGTCTGTGTTGAGAAATAACCCAAAAAATTGTCCACAAATAATCCGTTGTACATTATGCTGAGTACTTATCAGTCACTCCTTGAACTAAATTTACTACACTTATATAAAAAGGTCAAGTAAGAATGACTACACTCGCTGCCACTCTCTTATATAAAAAGTAATTACGTATGACTACACTCGCTGTCACTCTCTAGGTCACTTGCTAGGCGTTTCTAGTCTCCTACCGTGAGGACGTGTTTTTTCCCAGCTCCGAATTCTTAGATATTCTATGTGGTTCTACAAGGAAATGTGTATTGAACTTAGATATTCTATGTGGTTCTACAAGGAAATGTGTATTGAACTTAGATATTCTATGTGGTTCTACAAAGAAATGTGTATTGAATTTAGATATTGTGTGTGGTTCTACAAGGAAATGTGTATTGAAACTTATATCAGTGTTTTCATCTTGTGATCATGATTACGATGAAATATGCGAGAAATATAAATTGTTTTTTCTTGGTTAATTCCAGAAACATTGTAAGTTGTATTCATCCTTTATAAATCACCTATTTTCGCTGTCCTGCACACGTGGTGAAGCATGGCCTGGCCTAGGTAATCCATTGACTAAACAAAGCCAGTGTCAGACAATGGGCGTGGCACACTATTGTTCCCCTGTTGTAAGTACCTACACATAAGATGATAACGTGTGAGGAAGAGGAACTATGAGAGATTACGAGGCCGGGTAGTCGACGTGATGGACTACGGTCCACGGCTGCTATAAACTACACACGTAATAAAAAGAAGGCACTGGAGGCTAAACTCCGAGGGTGCATCAACCAGCCAGGTGTGACAATAAAGAAGTCTAATGAGGGACAATGTGTTACCATCTCCTTTCACAATACTCCTCAATACGAAAGTATAAAGCAAGCCATGTATGAACGGTATCACACCCAAAGTGAAAAACGGACAGACAAAGATGGGGCAAATGTAGAAAATATAATAAAAGCGCCGGCCCTTACCATTCACTTATACCACACCAAAAACAAAGTGTTGGTACAGGGTACAGCGGAGGCTGTTGTTTCCCGGTTGTCTGATGAGTTCAGTCTTTTGCAAGAATCAGTCACCAGGACAGAAATATCAGCTAACGTGCGTCAAGCTCAAGTCACTCTTCTAGCAGTACTTGACTCGATGCACCAGAAGTTTGTCTAGAGAACATGGCAGGAGACCAGCTGAACAATCCTGACGCCGAACATGCAGGCGTAGTCGTATCAAAGTCGACATCTACACATACTGATGACCACACAGGCCAGCAAGTAACTCCCCTTGTGCCGAAATCACAAGATCCTGGTCTACCCTGCTACTGTCATGTGCATCTCAAACCACAGGGATTTTCCCTATCAAAGGAAAAGTAAGACACTTCCTTCCCTCCCTCCGCTAGTCTACGGGACACCTTTGGCCAAGGTGGAGTGCCCATTTAGCCCCCTCAATCAGGGTTACGTGAAGGGGAGCAGGCGGTAGTTATTACAGGTCATAGTCCCCAGACTACAGTGGTAAGCAGATGATCTCAACTACAATCACAGACTTGTAAACAGTCACTTCCAAGAAGGAAAAGGAATGGCAAGCTACCTTCTTACACTTCCAAGAAGGAGAAGGAATGGCAAGCTACCTTCTTACACTTCCAAGAAGGAGAAGGAATGGTAGGCTACCTTCTTACACTTCCAAGAAGGAGAAGGAATGGTAGGCTACCTTCTTACACTTCCAAGAAGGAAAAGGAATGGTAGGCTACCTTCTTACACTTCCAAGAAGGAAAAGGAGTGGTAAGCTACCTTCTTACACTTCCAAGAAGGAAAAGGAATGGTAGGCTACCTTCTTACACTTCCAAGAAGGAGAAGGAATGGCAGGCTACCTTCTTACACTTCCAAGAAGGAGAAGGAATGGTAAGCTACCTTCTTACACTTCCAAGAAGGAGAAGGAATGGTAGGCTACCTTCTTACACTTCCAAGAAGGAGAAGGAATGGTAGGCTACCTTCTTACACTTCCAAGAAGGAGAAGGAATGGTAGGCTACCTTCTTACACTTCCAAGAAGGAGAAGGAATGGCAAGCTACCTTCTTACACTTCCAAGAAGGAGAAGGAATGGCAGGCTACCTTCTTACACTTCCAAGAAGGAGAAGGAATGGTAGGCTACCTTCTTACACTTCCAAGAAGGAGAAGGAATGGTAGGCTACCTTCTTACACTTCCAAGAAGGAGAAGGAATGGCAAGCTACCTTCTTACACTTCCAAGAAGGAGAAGGAATGGCAAGCTACCTTCTTACACTTCCAAGAAGGAGAAGGAATGGCAAGCTACCTTCTTACACTTCCAAGAAGGAGAAGGAATGGCAGGCTACCTTCTTACACTTCCAAGAAGGAGAAGGAATGGTAGGCTACCTTCTTACACTTCCAAGAAGGAGAAGGAATGGTAGGCTACCTTCTTACACTTCCAAGAAGGAAAAGGAATGGTAGGCTACCTTCTTACACTTCCAAGAAGGAAAAGGAATGGCAAGCTACCTTCTTACACTTCCAAGAAACCTAACATGGCCAATCTGAAGATTACAGATTACAGTACAGATATGTTATGCCATCGCTCTCTAGATGTATATGTGCAGAGGCACATTGGCCATTTTAGAAATATGTCAGCAGATTTATATGTTCTCATAGAGTCATAGCCAGAATATATGTTCTCGTAGTCATGGTAAGAATATATGTTCTCATAGAGTCATGGTCAGAATTCTCTCAAAGTCATGGTCAGAATATATGTTCTCATAGTTGTGGTCAAAATGTATGTTCTCATAGAGTCATGGTCAGAATATATGTTCTCATAGAGTCATAGTCAGAATATATGTTCTTATAGAGTCATGGTCAGAATATACATTCTCATAGTCATGGTCAGAATATATGTTCTCATAGAGTCATGGTCAGAATATACATTCTCATAGAGTCATGGTCAGAATATATGTTCTCATAGAGTCATGGTCAGAATATACGTTCTTATAGAGTCATGGTCAGAATATACATTCTCATAGAGTCATGGTCAGAATATATGTTCTCATAGAGTCATGGTCAGAATATACATTCTCATAGAGTCATGGTCAGAATATATGTTCTCATAGAGTCATGGTCAGAATATACGTTTTTCATAGAGTCATGGTCAGAATATATGTTCTCATAGAGTCCTGGTCAGAATATATGTTCTGGTAGTGACTTTTAGATTACACGTACAGTGACATGTTCATATTATATATTCTCTTAGAGGTATATTCAGATTATTTGTTCTGTCAAAGATTGATTCAGATGATAAAAGTCCAGCAGAAATAAGTTCAGATTGTATGTTTTAATACTGACTTTTTTCAGATGACACACAATAGTTAGTGTATAAGTATATAACAATACACGAAGCACTGCAGTAAAGCTGTGATACCAGAATGTATAAACTAGGAAAAATGTAGGAACTGATTTATTACTTAACAACTACAAAGTTGTGACGTTTCGGCGTGAGCCTTAATCATACAAAAACATACAGGACGAAGAAATAGAGAGAGGAGATAAAGTACAGATTCACATGAATACTATTAAAAACAAAAAAAATTTAAAAAAGAGTACTTAGCTGTAAATTGTAAGGTGTGACTTGTCTGGCTACAATCTCCTTTGATGATAAGCTCTTGATGCAGAGCTAGCGAATGACTGCTCGATGAGAAATTTTATCCATTTTCTCAATTTCTGCCACCTCTTACCACTTCAGTAGCCTGTAAAAAAAAAAAATTGGTTGGAGATAATTTCTCGAAACTTGGTGTTTAATCTTACATTAACCTGATTTACAAATGCACCTAATATCAACTGCGTGTTTCAAGTATTTGTACCTTATGCCGAGAACTTATCAGTCACCCCTCATAATAGAGACCTGTTCAGATTATATTTCAAACAGAGATATATTCATATTTTATGTTCAGACCATATGTTTAGATGTGTCCCAACAATGAATAATTTAGTTCTTCTTACTGAATATACTTACTGCCCAGGACAATAATAGAACAACATGGCATGGCTGTAGTAGATTGTAGCTGGGCCAAGCTTGAGGAAACTCCATTTTCAAAAATGAAAGGTGACCATGCAAGACTGTTGCCATACCTTGTTGCAGCTAACCCAGTCAACTATGGCCGACCATGTAAACTGTCCTGTGTTGAGGCTTGTGCTGCAACTCTCTATATAACAGGTACATTTATTAGTGCTATGTAGAAAAACATCTTTTGTCAGCATGTCTACAAGGGTGAATCAACAAGTTACTTTCATTTTTTATTTTCAGTTGAACAAATTTGATTTAAAACTCTTTATTACTTTTCAACAGTACTCAAAACATTCAGTGCAGGTCTGTCACGGCTTGACTGTGTTCAGTGCAGGTCTGTCACAGCTTGACTGTGTTCAGTGCAGGTCTGTCATGGCTTGACTGTGTTCAGTGCAGGTCTGTCACGGCTTGACTGTGTTCAGTGCAGGTCTGTCACAGCTTGACTGTGGTCAGTGCAGGTCTGTCGCAGCTTGACTGTGTTCAGTGCAGGTCTGTCGCAGCTTGACTGTGTTCAGTGCAGGTCTGTCACAGCTTGACTGTGGTCAGTGCAGGTCTGTCGCAGCTTGACTGTGGTCAGTGCAGGTCTGTCGCAGCTTGACTGTGGTCAGTGCAGGTCTGTCGCAGCTTGACTGTGTTCAGTGCAGGTCTGTCGCAGCTTGACTGTGTTCAGTGCAGGTCTGTCACAGCTTGACTGTGTTCAGTGCAGGTCTGTCACAGCTTGACTAATGCCTGGATTTCTTGAGAAAAAAAAAATCTCCTCACTGTTATCTTTTGTAACTGCTAGAATCCTGTAGTAAATTGGATTTTTGTTATCTGTGCAAACTGAGGTGTTGAGATGAGCTATTAATAATGTAAACTGGTCATATTTGTGTACAGATTTGTAGTGGTTGTTCAACCTGTGTGGTTCTTTGTTACATGGTATACACTGTACAACAATGTATCATCTGTTGTGTCACGTGTGTAGCAGTCAAGTAGATCTGCTCAGTAAATAGTGACATTATGTAACATGGTGAATGAAGAATACAGATAGTTCAAGTCTCATTTAGTTGCAACACAGAGACACATACTAGCACAGTACAGTACAATATGTGAGCAAGACCTGTATATAGTTTGCTATACTCAGAAGTGTTTGGAAGCTCTTGGTAACCACTTTGAGCACATCTTGTATTTATTGAAATCTAAAGTGACCTATATTCATCTGTATATGTCTATACACAAACTGTGTCCGGTAAGTACTGAGACATTTTATTCAGCCAATCAGCAGGGCCAGGGGGGTGTCTGCCCAGAGATCAACAACACCTGGATTATTCACCACGACAATGCACCGAGCCATGCATCACTGCTAGTGAGAGAGTTTCTGGCGAAACAAACAGTGGCAATGCTGTGCCAACATCCCTGCAGCCCGGACTTGGCCTTGGCTGATTTCTTTTTGTTTCCCCGGCTCAAATCATGCTTCAAAGATCACCATTTTGGGACTACTAATGATTTGCAAGCTGCCGTGAGAGTTCTTTGAAGGAGATCCCTGTTCAAGGCGTCCATTCGAGCTACAATGCATGGCAGAACTGCTGGCAATGATGCATTGATGCTCAAGAATGTTATTTCAAGGAATTTTAAGTATATGTATCTTGAACAAATTGATTTTTATGGAATCAGTCTCATTACTTACTAGACACACCTTGTGCTTCAGCTCATTCTTTGGTTGAGGAGACTCACTAGTGTGCCACTCAGAACTCTGTCTCTTTGTCTCCAGATCATACTCAGAGACCCACATTTCATCATCGGTTATCACTTTCTCCAAAAAATCAAGTTCATTCTTCACATAATCCGAAAGCTCACAAGAAATGAACACACAGTTTTTCTTCTGCTTGTCGCTCAAAACCTTAGGAAATAATTTGGCACAAATTTTCCACATGTGCAATTCTTTCATGACAATTTAATGCACATTTGATTTTGTAAGTCCTACTTGATCTGCTATCAGTCTAAGACTCAGATGTTGGTTAGAGTCCAAAACCACTTTCATCATATCAGCATTGTCAGAAGTGTGAGACGTTAATGGGCGCCCTGTGCGTTGTTCATCCTCGGCGCTCTCTCTTCCTTCGTTGAAGTTTTGTGCCACCAAAACACTTGTGCTTTCGATAAAGCATTCTTCATGTAGGCTTTCTGTATCATAGCAAGCGTCTCGGTTGCAGATTTTTCAGGTTTAACACAAAACTTTATTGCTTATTGCTGCTCGACACTTCCCTGCATTTTGACCGTTACACGACGTTTAAACAAGCTGTCCACTTCGCAGCGATCCACACTCTGTAAAAGCTCAGAGCCAAATGACGAGATATCGACCCTTTATCTAACATTCCCCACTAACCTTCAGGCCTGGAGAATCCGTCACCTGGCCATGCTGATTGGCTGAATAAAATAAGTCTTGTTACTTACTGGACACACATTATATGTATAATTTTCTGTCTTTCTATCTCTTGTCTCTCTCCTCTATCTCTCAAGGTATACGTGTGTGGGTGGGGAGGGTTACATATATCTGATGGAAGCTGCCATCAGACCAATATAAGTTAAGATTATGTATTTCCAACATAGAACTAAAGAGTTTTATATAGCCAAACTTGAGACGAAGGTGAAAAGCTGTTGTTTGTGTGCATGTCCTCAGGTTTTCCACATTTGGCAGAAAGATTACTGTCAAAATTCAAGTGGGGAATGTCTTTTTACAAAGTGAACCAAGACCTACTGGAGACTTACAGTAAGTGCAAAACGAGCACTGAAGTTGTGACAGAGCAGGAGAGAGTGTTGTCAGCTCTCAGGAGTGATAGTGAGCAAAACAAACACAAAGGTGAGGCTAATATATAGAACAGTAGAAGGTTTAAGCTAATATGTAAAACATTACAAGGGTGAGGCTAATATATAGAACAGTACAAGGTTTAGGCTAATATATAGAACAGTAGAAGGTTTAGGCTAATATATAGAACATTACAAGGGTGAGGCTAATATATAGAACAGTACAAGGTTTAGGCTAATATGTAGAACATTACAAGGTTTAGGCTAATATATAGAACATTACAAGGTTTAGGCTAATATATAGAACATTACAAGGTTTAGGCTAATATATAGAACATTACAAGGTTTAGGCTAATATATAGAACAGTACAAGGTTTAGGCTAATATATAGAACAGTAGAAGGTTTAGGCTAATATATAGGACATTACAAAGGTGAAGTTAATATATAGAACAGTACAAGGTTTGGGCTAATATATAGAACATTACAGGGATGAGGCTAATATATAGAACAGTATAAGGTTTAGGCTAATATATAGAACATTACAGGGGTGAGGCTAATATATAGAACAGTACAAGGTTTAGGCTAATAAATAGAACATTATAAGGTTTAGGTGCAGTACAAGGGTGAGGCTAATATATAGAACAGTACAAGAGTTAGGCTAATACATAGAACAGTACAAGGGTGAGGCTGATATATAGAACAGTACAAGGGGTAATACATAGAACAGTACAAGGGTGATGCTAATATATAGAACAGTACAAGGGTGAGGCTATTATATAGAACAGTACAAGGGTGAGGCTAATGTATAGAAGAGTACAAAAAAAAAAAAGGTAACGGTAATCCTGTCATGCCGTAATGGCACATAGGGATATGATGTTAGTGCCCATATTTTCTTTGACCTGTCAGCACACTAGAGGGTGATATGGTCAGTATCATGCCTGGCTGCCTTTCCTTCCCCAACTCCAGAGGAAGTCAGGTACCCATTTCTACAGCTGGGTGACTGGGGTGCCTCCAGCTGGATTTGAACCCCCGACCTTCGCCATGAGAGACCAGTGCACTAACCACTTTGCCACTCAGACAGACAGTACAAGGGTGAGACTAATGTACAGAACAGTACAAGGGTGGGGTTTAATATATAGAACAGTACAAACAAAAGTATACAAGGGTGAGGTACTAAAATAAACACAAAGATTAGAGTAATAAATAAACGTGCACATTTAAATACAGGAAATCCTTGTTCCAGTCTTTCTAAACATTGCATTGTAGATTTCTTTCTCATCTTACACTTTACATCATAAATTTCTGTTTCTCTCACCTTACACTTTACATGATAAATTTCTGTTTCTCTCACCTTACACTTTACATGATAAATTTCTGTTTCTCTCTTCTTACACTTTACATGATAAATTTCTGTTTCTCTCATCTTACACTTTACATGATAAATTTCTGTTTTTCTCATCTTACATTTTACATGATAAATTTCTGTTTCTCTCTTCTTACACTTTACATGATAAATTTCTGTTTCTCTCATCTTACACTTTACATGATAAATTTCTGTTTCTCTCACCTTACACTTTACATGATAAATTTCTGTTTCTCTCACCTTACACTTTACATGATAAATTTCTGTTTCTCTCTTCTTACACTTTACATGATAAATTTCTGTTTCTCTCATCTTACACTTTACACGATAAATTTCTGTTTCTCTCACCTTACATTTTACATGATAAATTTCTGCCTCATCTTACACTTTACATGATAAATTTCTGTCTCTCACCTTACACTTTACATGATAAATTTCTGTTTCTCTCACCTTACATTTTACATGATAAATTTCTGTCTCATCTTACACTTTACATGATAAATTTCTGTCTCTCATCTTACACTTTACATGATAAATTTCTGTTTCTCTCATCTTACACTTTACATGATAAATTTCTGTTTCTCTCATCTCACTCATTTCTTTCACTAGCTTATGGATGTCAGTCTTGTTCTCTTGACCAGTAACTCTGTTATTCACATCAGCATATCTTAGTAGATTCCATGTTCATTGCTATTGTTTGAAGTCACTTGTTTGAAACCACACAAGTATTGCACCTATGATGATCTACGGTTCAAACAAACCTGGTTTCCTTCCCTAAGTCCACATCAGTTCAGAACGGGTTTACAACACTTTTCACATAATTATTTATGTCATTATGTGCAAGCGTTGTGATATGAAGTACAAGTATATAGGGGAGACTGGTTTATGCTTAGGAGATCAGTTTTGCCGGCATCTGAACAACATATCCAAGAGGGCACTGACACCAGTTACCAAGCACTTCTGCCAAAGAGACCATCAAGGAAAACAGGACATCTCTGTAACTGCAATCCACTTCTGTTCTTCTGATGAATGATCTTGGAAAGCTCTAGAACAATGCCTTATTTTCCAGACTGGCTGTCTCCACCAGCTGGAATGAACAATAAATTCAGCTTTCTTTAAACTACTTTTCTGCCTTGTTGCTGCCTCTTTCTGTTTCTGCTACTCGTGCCTAACCTTCTTAATCCCACTCACTTCACTTCATTCCCTCATTCTTGCTTGAGGCGATTTATTTTCCAGCCCTTTCTATCATTTCTCTCTAGCCCATGGTAGGGTTTGTTAGCTCCCTTGTCTAGGGATGCTTAGCAAACAGTCTTGTCCTCACAATGTACTCTGTTCTTCTGAACATTTCTCCATCCACCCTTCCACATTATGTCCTCTCACTCGTTTATCATCTGCACTATCTGGGTGACTTTGAGCCATGGGTATCTGATGGTGGCAAGCTATTGTTATTTGTGACATAACACCATGTTGTTTACCATATGATACCCTTAGTGACAACCCCTTTCAACATTTCTCATCTAACCGTTGGCTTTTACTTTGTGCTCTACTTCATCTGATATGGGTGCATTTCATGCCTGACATTCTTACTTGTACAAGGAAGAGGCCAAAAACCCGAGTCTATATATTTTTTCATGCATTTTCATGTTTTTATCTGTTGTTTTTGTATGTGATCATTGAAAAAGGCTTTTCCTGAAATATTGGATTGTTATATGTCCTTCATTTATATGTACCCATCTTGCTTTCTACCATTCTTGTTTCTGTCCATTTTCCTCATTCTTTCTGTCTTTTTGTAAAACTGACCATATACCTCCATCTATTTTCATTACTAGAACCAGTTTTACTGCAGTTGTCCTTTCTTTTTATATATATAAAGTCTATACTTGTACTTTTGGTATATGATCTATCTTAATATATGATCTATCTTAATTTTTATCTGTTTGATATATTCACTAGACTGGAGTGAGATTGATCTTAATTCTTATGTTTGATATATTCACTAGACTGGAGTGAGATTGATCTTAATTCTTATGTTTGATATATTCACTAGACTGGATTGAGATTGATCTTAATTCTTATGTTTGATATATTCACTAGACTGGAGTGAGATTGATCTTAATTCTTATGTTTGATATATTCACTAGACTGGAGTGAGATTAATCTTAATTCTTATGTTTGATATATTCACTAGACTGGAGTGAGATTGATCTTAATTCTTATGTTTGATATATTCACTAGACTGGAGTGAGATTGATCTTAATTCTTACGTTTGATATATTCACTAGACTGGAGTGAGATTGATCTTGATCAGAAAAACTTTAATCCAAATAGACCCTTGTGTGTGTCATCATCAAGGTACAGTAGTTGACTTTTGTTTTCTTGATGTTGTTATTGTTGTAGTGTTACCTCATATCTTGCTACTGTTATTTCAGTGTCATAGTATTGCTAAATATCTTTTTCCAGTGTCATAGTATTACTAAATATCATGTTATTTCAGTGTCCTAGTATTACTAAATATCATGTTATTTCAGTGTCATAGTATTGCTGATGGGTACATCTAAAGAAAGACCAATCCTTAGCAAAACTGGAACCCTATTAACATCAAGTAAAGACCAAAAGCAAAGATGAGGTGAACACTTCCAAGAAATACTTAAATCAACCACACTCAAAAGAATTGTTAAACCTTGAAACTGACTTACCAGCCCCACAACTAAATGTCAACCTAGATGAAATTACATTGCATGAAATTGAAACAGCAGTGCATTTAATGGCTAACAACAAAGCTGCAGGTGAAGATGAAATAATACCTGAAATGTTAAAAGCTGTCAGTGACAACATGAGACAACTACAGAGAATGTTTAATAAGATTTAGAAAGAAGAAAAGGTCCCTTCTAAATGGAAAAAAGGAATCATTGTTAAAATACCAAAAAAGGCAACCTTAGTGACTGTAACAATTGAAGAGGAGTAACCTTAATATCAGTTGTGTCAAAAGTATTTTGCAAGGTCACTTTGAATAGACTTAAAAAAAGATATAGTGGATACTGCAATGAGAGAAGAACAAGCAGGATTTTGAAAAGGGAGAAGCTGTCTCAACCAGATCTTTACTCTAAGAGTAATACTTGAAGAACATATTGAAAAGCAGAAACCATTAATACTGAACTTCATAGACTTTAAAAAGGCATTTGATAGCATACACAGATTCATTGTGGAGAATTTTAAGTCTATATAGAATATCATCTAAAATTGTCAACATTATTAAGGACTTCTACAATAGATATGTTTGTGCAGTCAAGACAGAAGAAGGGATGAGTGAATGGTTCCAGATTGAAACAGGTGTGAAACAAGGATATATAATGTCTCCTTTACTTTTTGGGATTACAATAGACTTCATAATGAAAAAATGCTGCATGGGTAACACAGGTATTGACTGGGTACATGGGACCCAACTAGAAGATCTTGATTTTGCTGATAACATAACTCTTATCAGTAACAATGTGAATTCCATGCAAGAAAAAACAGATAGCCTGTCTTCAATGGCTAACAAAATAGGACTTGAAATTAACAACGACAAAACAAAAATAATGAAACTTCCCATTAATCAAAATGTAAAAATTCACATAGAAGGGACAGATATTGAAGAAGTCAATCAATTTGCATACCTTGGCAGCTACATAGACCAGGATGGTGACACCAGAAAGGAAGTTAGAATTAGAAATGCAAAAGCAACATCAATCTTCAAGAATCTTGAGAACATATGGAATTAAAAAGTTATAAGCACAAAAACCAAGTTAAGACTATTCAGTTCAAATGTAATATCCACCCTCATTTATGCATGTGAAAGCTGGAAAACAACTAAAGAAATAGACAAAAAATTAGACTCCTTTGAAAACAAATGCCTAAGGAAAATACTCAGCATCAAGTGGATCAAATTCAAGAACAATGCAGAGATAAGACAGATGACTGAACAACAACCAGTCTCATGGGTGATCAGGAAAAGGAGATGGACATACGTTGGTCATGTGATGAGAAGAAACAGTCAGAGAATCCCAAAACAAGCTATCAAGTGGAACACAACAGGCCGAAGAAAAAGAGGCAGACCGTGTGGAACTCTGAAGAGGACATTGTTAAGAGAGGCCAAATTAACAGGCATAAAACCCCTTGATGAGGTTGAAAGACTCACCAAAGACAGGAAAAATTGGTGAACTACTTTGCGAGCCCTATGTGACGTTTAATGACAAGGGAAGGATATAAGATAAGAAGTATTACTAAACATCATGTTATTTCAGTGTCATAATTTTTACTAAATATGTTATTTCAGCATCATAGTATTACTAAATATCTTGTTATTTCAGTGTCATATTATTATGTAATATCTTATTTCAGTGTTATGGTATTATGTAATATCATATTATTATTTCAGTATCATGGTGTCAATATATATCTTGTTATTTCAGTGTCATAGTATTACTAAATAACTTATTATTTCAGTGTTATAGTGTCACTTAATGTTTTGTGATTATGACAGTGTTATAGTGTCACTTAATGTTTTGCTGTTATTTCAATCCTAACAACTTAATTAGAAAATTATAATAAGAATAAATAATGCAAATATCTTTTGTGTATTTTTAAAATTGAAAAAAAAAAGTATATAGCTACCTGTCATCCATAATATAGGGCTAAAAAGGTATTTTCCAATACTTTACAGTACTTGTTACAATTGTAGCACAGTTGAACAAAGCTTGTTACAATTTTAGCACACAGTTTAACAGTACGTGTTACAATTGTAGTACAGTTTGCATGTTGTATCCAAAGATCTTCCTGCTTTCTGAGACATGTACAAAAGATGATTGTGTATGAGAGGTCTTAAGCGCTCAGGACACTGGTGTCATATTGTAGGCTAAAGCCCCAGTCCACATGTTCAAGTCTTCTGCAAGTATAGGTTCTGACCATCTTATCAAGTACTTATGTTATTTATGTTTTAGCGCAAGTCTGAATTCTTAATGGAAGCTGAGCATTTGTAATATTTTGTATCAGTTCTTGATGGAAGCCGAAAATTGTAATATTTTTTATGAATTCTTAATCAGTGCTGAGCATTTGTAGTATTTTTTTTTTTAGTGTTTTTATCATTTTAAAACCTTTTTTTTAAAAAATTTATACAGAATCCATTTTTTTTTTTCCTTCAGTTCAGAAGGAGAAAGTGAAGAGGAAGACAACATAGGTGCGAGCGGTTTCAGCAGCAGGGACCAAACATTTAGAAAAGAAGTAGAAGAAGAAAGTGATGCTGAGGAAGATGAGGTTGAAGAAAGTGATGTTGAGCAAGATGAGGTTGAAGAAAGTAATGTTGAGCAAGATGAGGTTGAAGAAAGTGATGTTGAGGAAGATGAGGTTGAAGAAAGTGATGTTGAGCAAGATGAGGTTGAAGAAAGTAATGTTGAGCAAGATGAGGACATAGTAAAAGATGAAGCCAAATTATCAGACAAGAAAGTAAAAGATGAAGCCAAATTATCAGACAAGAAAACGAATTTAGAAACTGCAGAAAATTTTTGTAAGGGACAGACAAAAGATGTTTTGGTAGACGGCAGCCTCTCAGAGTTAAGAAATTCTGAAACTGCTAGCAGCATCAAAGTGAGCCATGACTGTAAACTAATTGTGAGGGAAGTCAGACATGATGTACATCACTCAAACTTGAGTTCATTGCTCGACTCATTACATGTTGAAGCAAAAATTGACAGTGATTAATTTTAGTTAAGTCTTTAATTAGAGGCAGGAAAACAGAGCGTTTATTAAAGTAATCATCATTTTCTGAAACGTCTTTCATTTCTGAGGTGAGATGTGGCTGTGCTGTATGTAGAACTGATGCGGAATGTGGCCATGCTGTATGTAGAAGTTATGTGAAATGTGGTCTTGTTGTATGTAGAACTGATGTGAGATGTGGTTTTGTTGTATGTAAAACTGATGTGAGATGTAGCTGTGCTACATGTAGAACTGATGTGAGATGTGGATGTGCTGTATGTAGAACTAATGTGAGAGGTGGCTGTGTTGTATGTAGAACTGACTTGTATATGGATCTCAGTATGACTATATATATGTCTGTAATTTTCATCATGTACATTAGTTTGCAATATAATCTGTTTCCAGCCGAGTTCTCATCCTGTCAGTTTTTGTGTAAATATATCTCACTATATTGTAACTTACATACTCTCTCAGATTTTGTGTGAATATATCTTGTCACTACTTAGAAACTTATACACTATCTCAAATTTTGTGTGCATATCTCTCATTGTGTCATAACTTTTATACTCTTTCTTTAAGAGAATTTTTGGTCATATCTTGAAAAAAAAAAAAAGGAAAATGATATGGAGAAAACAAAATGTACAGAATACAGCATAAAACATTGGCTGTTTTGGTATAGCATAAAATATTGGCTGTCTTGGTACAAAATAAAACACTGACTATCTTGGTACAACATAAAACATTGGCCATCTTGCAAATCACAGTACAATGCAGGAAAATCGAAGAGCAAATACTTTTCATATTTATTATATGAAAAAAAAACTGACAATATCTGTGAAATAGAAATAAAGTAAAAATACTATTTCTATGTTACATTTACAAATGTAGAATACTTACTTAGTTCATGGACAAAACAATCATACTGACAGGAAAAAAAGGATAAAAACTAAGTTTCTGGCACATATTATTCCTGAACTTTTCCATGTCACACAACTGCAGCTGTTAATGTCTACTGCAAATAAATATAACATTTCAGAATTAGCACACATCCTTTTTAAATAATGAAAATTGTGCAATTTTGTTAGTGTCACATTACATCACAGTGACACCCAGTCGCTATAGTGTCACATTACATCACAGTGACACCCAGTCACGATAGTGTCACAGTACAGCACAGCACAGTGACACCCAGTCACGATAGTGTCACAGTACAGCACAGTGACACCCAGTCACTATAGTGTCACAGTACAGCATAGTGACACCCAGTCACGATAGTGTCACAGTACAGCACAGTGACACCCAGTCACGATAGTGTCACAGTACAGCACAGTGACACCCAGTCACTATAGTGTCACAGTACTGCACAGTGACACCCAGTTTACTGTGTAATTCATCCTAAATAAAATTTGGAAAATCTACAGCTAACCTGTAATCATTAATCCTATAATCA
Source organism: Achatina immaculata (assembly GCA_009760885.1). Classification (NCBI taxonomy): domain Eukaryota; kingdom Metazoa; phylum Mollusca; class Gastropoda; order Stylommatophora; family Achatinidae; genus Lissachatina; species Lissachatina immaculata. Next base: position 1,356,385 of record CM019719.1, read on the forward strand.
CAGCAAGAAATAAGTTCAGTGTTGTCATATTGAAGGAAAATATCTCATTTGTGTTGGTATATGAAAGTAATAGACCAGGCTGAATATTTTCAGTTTTACAAATAATAAAATTTATTTTCAAATATTTTCATGTCCACAGCAGAGAACTTTTCTATTTCAATAATTTCTGTAAAATTTATATTTATAGGTTGGTGATAGAGTTCATGTAATTTTCCCATGTTTAGTTGTTAGAACATTTGATGTAATTATTTTCCTTGATAAGTTGTTAGAACATTTGATGTAATTATTTTCCCTGATAGGTTGTTAGAACATTTGATGTAATTATTTTCCCTGATAAGTTGTTAGAACATTTGATGTAGTTATTTTCCCTGATAAGTTGTTAGAACATTTGATGTAATTATTTTCCCTGATAAGTTGTTAGAACATTTGATGTAATTATTTTCCCTGATAAGTTGGTTAGAACATTTGATGTAATTATTTTCCCTGATAAGTTGTTAGAACATTTGATGTAGTTATTTTCCCTGATAAGTTGTTAGAACATTTGATGTAATTATTTTGCCTATAATAGGTGTCACTGTGATGTAGCTATTTTGTGGCCGATAATGCAAGTTTAGCTTCTGCCACTCTATCTCTAGAGCTTACACATTCATTTCCTAGTATATAAAACCTGAGAGGTTTCTCTTGCCATTCTTCAGCGTAGCCAATATTGATTCTTGGGCAGCTAACAATTTTCTCACTAGGAATAGTGTCCCCCTTTTCCAGCCACATCATGTTGGATGAAGTCAGATCGGTTTCGTTGAATTCTGATTTTCTTATCTGCAAAGCCTGACACAGCTTGGAAGGTCCGTTCGTCATATCTTTATCTTTTTGCTTTCTGGTAGAGTTCTTCCCTCTTGTTGCTCTCATGACCTCAATATTTTCCTGAGGTTCGAGTGCTCGTAAGAGAACGGCGCACCCATCTCCTGCAAGCACAAGAGAAAAATGTGCAGAATGCACACACATATACAATAATTTCAGAAGGGGCGAATATGACGGCAGAATCTCGGTTGAGTGCTGGACTGCATCTCAGTTACATAACCATCAGTTGCACAATCATTTCCTCACAGCATAAAACAAACTCGTTATTTCCTGGCTAACACTATTCATCTGAATAAAATAAATTAATAGCACTGTGGGCTACCAGTTGAACACCCCTGATACAGAAAAACTGGAGAACTTGAATAAATTGTAACTTTCAATGTTCAAGATCTACAAGGTTTGACAAATTTGCTTAGTTTTCCAGCGGTTGATTTGTGAAAAAAGGGACTGCCCTTGCTGTAACTTGTATTTTTCTTAAGCATTTGTTTTTGAAAGAGTCTACTTTCTTGTCTATTTCTTTAGTTGTTTTCAAGCTTTCACATGCATAAATGAGGGTGGATATTACACTTGAATTGAATAATCTTAACTTGGTCTTTGTGCTTATAACTTTTGAATGCCATATGTTATCGAGATTCTTGAAGATTGATGCTGCTTTTGCAATTCTAATTCTAACTTCATTTCTGGTGTCACCATCCTGTTCTATGTAGCTGCCGAGATATGCAGAATGGTTTACTTCTTCAACAGCTGTTCCTTCTACGTGTATTTGTCCCTCATGGTTAATGAGCAGTTTCATTATTTTTGTCTTCTCTTTATTAATTTCAAGTCCTATTTTACTAGCCATTGTTAATCTCAAGTCCTGTTTTACTAGCCAATGAAGACAGAGTATCTGTTTTTCTTGCACTGATTTCACATTGTCACTGATAAGAGTTATGTCACCTGCAAAATCAAGATCGTCCAGTTGTGTCCCATGTACCCAGTCAATGCCTGTTTAACCTGTGCAACATTTTTTTTTTCATTAAGAAGTCTATGGCAATTCCAAAAAAGCAAGGTGTTTCATGCCTGTTTCAATCTGGAACCATTCACTCATCCCTTCTTCCATGTTGACTGCACAAACATATCCGTTGTAGAAGTCCTTAATAATGTTAACAATTTTAGATGATATTCCATAGACATAAAATTCTCCATAATGAATATCTGTGTATGCTGTCAAAGGCCTTTTTAAAGTCTATGAAGTTCAGTATTAATGGTTTCTGCTTTTCAATATGTTCTTCAAGTATTATTCTGAGAGTAAAGATCTGGTCGAGACATCTTCTCCCTTTTCAAAATCCTGCTCTCATTGTAGTATCCACTATATCTTGAATTCTATTCAGAGTAACTTTGCAAAATACTTTTGACACAACTGATTGTAAGGTTACTTCTCTCCAGTTATTGCAATCACTAAGGTTGCCTTTTTTCCATTTAGAAGGGACCTTTTCTTCTTTCCAAACTTTATTAAATATTCTCTGTAGTTGGCTCATGTTGTCACTGTTAATAGCTTTTAACATTTCAGGTGTAATTTCATCTTCACCAGCAGCTTTAGCCATTTCAATTTCATGCAATGTAATTTCATCTAGGTTAACATTTAGTTGTGGGGCTGGTAAGTCAGTTTCAAGGTCTATCAATTCTTTTGGGTGTGGTCGATTAAGTATTTCTTGGAAGTGTTCGGCCCATCTTTGCTTTTGGTCTTTACTTCATGTACTAGTATGCCAGTTGTGCAAAGGATTGGTCTTTCTTTGAATGCAATATCTCTCTGAACCTTTAAGTGCCCAGGGCACATGGGGCTTCCGCAAGGGTTTTCCACAAATGCCTGTCTTTCGCCTTTTTTTCTGCTCTTGCCCAGGTGAGCCCTCTATTGCTCAACATCCTTTCTGTTGTTCTTCTCCATGTCTCTTTTGGTCTACCCTTACTTCTGTTCCCCTGTGGTGTCCATCTTAGTGCTATTTTTGGTAGTGAGTTGTCAGTCATTCTGAGCACATGTCCCAACCATCGCCAGCGTCTTTCCTCAATAATTGTTGTCAGTGGTTTCATCTGCATTGAATGCAATAGTACCTGTTAACCTCTTTTGTGTGTTATATAAAATTTTGCTGTCTCCTGTTTTTGCTGCTCTCTGCTTCTTTCACCATACTGAACTTTTACTTTATTGTCTAGTTCTTTGTATGCTGCTTTTGCCAAATCTCTTCCAAGAAGTCTTTACATTCAACATGGCTAAATTGGCTGCTTGTCTTTCATGTATGGATTTCCATGCTTTTCTACTTGTTGTTTGCAGTCCAGCACTTATTTTAGCTGCTGTGATTATGGCTGTGCTGTAAGAGTTCCATAAGTCATTTATATCTGTCTTCTCTACCTCACTGAATGCAGTAAACTGGCAAGTTCCAGATTAAAATTACAACAGAATGATAAATAATTTCTTTGAATGTTTTCAAAGCTTGTTAAGATGGTAGATGTCTTGGGGTGTTGTAGAAATTTACTAAGATGGTAGATGTCTTGGGGTGTTGTAGAAATTTACTAAGATGGTAGATGTAATTTGGTGTTGTAGAAATTTGCTAAGATGGTACATTTCTTGGAGTGTTGTAGAAATTTACTAAGATGGTAGATGTAATTTGGTGTTGTAGAAATTTGCTAAGATGGTACATTTCTTGGAGTGTTGTAGAAATTTACTAAGATGGTAGATGTAATTTGGTGTTGTAGAAATTTGCTAAGATGGTAGATATTTTGGTGTTGTAGAAATTTGCTAAGATGGTAGATGTATTTTGGTGTTGTAGAAATTTACTAAGATGGTAGATGTATTTTGATGTTGCAGAAATTTGGTAAGATGGTACATTTCTTGGAGTGTTGTAGAAATTTACTAAGATGGTAGATGTAATTTGGTGTTGTAGAAATTTACTAAGATGGTACATTTCTTGGAGTGTTGTAGAAATTTGCTAAGATGGTAGATGTCTTGGAATGTTTGTGAAGTTTGCTGAAATAGTAGATGGAATGTTGGTGAAGTTTGCTGAAATGGTACACACACAAGAGTTTAACATGGATTTCCTTTTCTTTAAAATCATGAAAGATCTACTGTGTCTGGTGTCACAGAATACAGGTAAAGGAGTCTGACTATATATCTAACCTCAGGATTTGGTTCTTGTAACATAATAACTTGAGAGTCTCTGGAGTTTATTTGGAACAGTTCTGACACCAAACTTGAAAGGACAAAAATGCTTTCCACAAGGTATACCCAAAAGTCACTTCTGGCCGCTGGTCAGATAAAACCTGTCATTTGATTGGCACCCACAACTGGGTTAAGTAAATTTGGGAGTATCTCCATGGTGCCTGGTGCTGCCAGTGGCCAGGCTAAAATTTGTCAGGCTTGGAAAGGGCGAGGAAGCTCATTTGTGAACTAGAAAGTCTTTTAGTTAGAGGCAAGAGAAAATGCTAAGATTTGCCCTGCAACCTTCTGCAGGATATATGGATGTTATGATGGGCACCAGTTCTGAGTGTATTTTATTAAGAACAAACATGACTGCGTCCACACATCACCTACATGACAGGCTGTGTCTACACATCACCTACATGACAGGCTGTGTTTACACATCAGCTACATGACAGGCTGTGTCTATACATCACCTACATGACAGGCTGTCTACACATCACCTACATAACAGTCTGGCTGTGTCTACAGATCAGCTACATGATTGTCTGTGTCCACACATCAGCTACAAGACAGGCTGTGTCCACACATCAGCTAAATGATAGGCTGTGTCTACACATCACCTACATGACAAGCTGTGCCTACACATCAGCTACATAACAGTCTGGCTGTGTCTACACATCAGCTACATAACAGTCTGGCTGTGCCTACACATCAGCTACATAACAGTCTGGCTGTGTCTACACATCAGCTACATAACAGTCTGGCTGTGTCTACACATCAGCAACATGACAGGCTGTGTCCACACATCAGCTAAATGACAGGCTGTGTCCACATCAGCTACATGACAGGCTGTGTCCACACATCAGCTACATGACAGGCTGTGTCCACACATCAGCTACATGACAGGCTGTGTCCACACATCAGCTACATGATTGCTGTCTGTGTCCACACATCAGCTACATGACAGGCTGTGTCCACACATCAGCTACATGACAGGCTGTGTCCACACATCAGCTACATGATTGCTGTCTGTGTCCACACATCAGCTACATGATTGTCTGTGTCCACACATCAGCTACACGACTGACTGTGTCCACACATCAGCTACACGGCTGTCTGTGTCCACACATCAGATACATGAGTGTCTGTCCACTCATCAGTTACGTGACTGTTTGTGTCCACTCATCAGTTACGTGACTGTTTGTGTCCACTCATCAGATACGTGACTGTCTGTGTCCACACATGAGCTACATGATTATCTGTGTCCACACATCAGCTACACGGCTGTCTGTCTGTGTCTACCCATCAACTACATGATTGTCTGTGTCCACCCATCAACTACATGATTGTCTGTGTCCACCCATCAACTACATGATTGTCTGTGTCCACCCATCAACTACATGATTGTCTGTGTCCACCCATCAACTACATGATTGTCTGTGTCCACCCATCAACTACATGATTGTCTGTGTCCACACATCAGCTACATGATTGTCTGTGTCCACACATCAGCTACATGATTGTCTGTGTCCACTCATCAGCTACATGATTGTCTGTGTCCACACATCAGCTACATGATTGTCTGTGTCCACACATCAGTTACATGATTGTCTGTGTCCACTCATCAGCTACATGATTGTCTGTGTCCACAAATCAGCTACATGACAGGCTGTGTCCACACATCAGCTACATGATTGTCTGTGGCCACACATCAGCTACATGACTCTCTGTCTGTGTCCACTCATCAGCCACATGATTGTCTGTGTCCACACATCAGCTACATGATTGTCTGTGTCCACACATCAGCTACATGATTGTCTGTGTCCACACATCAGCTACATGACTCTCTGTCTGTGTCCACTCATCAGCCACATGATTGTCTGTGTCCACACATCAGCTACATGACTCTCTGTCTGTGTCCACACATCAGCCACATGACAGGCTGTGTCTACACATCAGCTACATGACAGGCTGTGTCTACACATCACCTACATGACAGGCTGTCTACACATCACCTACATAACAGTCTGGCTGTGTCTACAGATCAGCTACATGATTGTCTGTGTCCACACATCAGCTACAAGACAGGCTGTGTCCACACATCAGCTAAATGATAGGCTGTGTCTACACATCACCTACATGACAAGCTGTGCCTACACATCAGCTACATAACAGTCTGGCTGTGTCTACACATCAGCTACATAACAGTCTGGCTGTGCCTACACATCAGCTACATAACAGTCTGGCTGTGTCTACACATCAGCTACATAACAGTCTGGCTGTGTCTACACATCAGCAACATGACAGGCTGTGTCCACACATCAGCTAAATGACAGGCTGTGTCCACACATCAGCTACATGACAGGCTGTGTCCACACATCAGCTACATGACAGGCTGTGTCCACACATCAGCTACATGACAGGCTGTGTCCACACATCAGCTACATGATTGCTGTCTGTGTCCACACATCAGCTACATGACAGGCTGTGTCCACACATCAGCTACATGACAGGCTGTGTCCACACATCAGCTACATGATTGCTGTCTGTGTCCACACATCAGCTACATGATTGTCTGTGTCCACACATCAGCTACACGACTGACTGTGTCCACACATCAGCTACACGGCTGTCTGTGTCCACACATCAGATACATGAGTGTCTGTCCACTCATCAGTTACGTGACTGTTTGTGTCCACTCATCAGTTACGTGACTGTTTGTGTCCACTCATCAGATACGTGACTGTCTGTGTCCACACATGAGCTACATGATTATCTGTGTCCACACATCAGCTACACGGCTGTCTGTCTGTGTCTACCCATCAACTACATGATTGTCTGTGTCCACCCATCAACTACATGATTGTCTGTGTCCACCCATCAACTACATGATTGTCTGTGTCCACCCATCAACTACATGATTGTCTGTGTCCACCCATCAACTACATGATTGTCTGTGTCCACCCATCAACTACATGATTGTCTGTGTCCACACATCAGCTACATGATTGTCTGTGTCCACCATCAGCTACATGATTGTCTGTGTCCACTCATCAGCTACATGATTGTCTGTGTCCACCCATCAACTACATGATTGTCTGTGTCCACCCATCAACTACATGATTGTCTGTGTCCACCCATCAACTACATGATTGTCTGTGTCCACCCATCAACTACATGATTGTCTGTGTCCACCCATCAACTACATGATTGTCTGTGTCCACCCATCAACTACATGATTGTCTGTGTCCACACATCAGCTACATGATTGTCTGTGTCACACATCAGCTACATGATTGTCTGTGTCCACTCATCAGCTACATGATTGTCTGTGTCCACACTCAGCTACATGATTGTCTGTGTCCACACATCAGTTACATGATTGTCTGTGTCCACTCATCAGCTACATGATTGTCTGTGTCCACAAATCAGCTACATGACAGGCTGTGTCCACACATCAGCTACATGATTGTCTGTGGCCACACATCAGCTACATGACTCTCTGTCTGTGTCCACTCATCAGCCACATGATTGTCTGTGTCCACACATCAGCTACATGATTGTCTGTGTCCACACATCAGCTACATGATTGTCTGTGTCCACACATCAGCTACATGACTCTCTGTCTGTGTCCACTCATCAGCCACATGATTGTCTGTGTCCACACATCAGCTACATGACTCTCTGTCTGTGTCCACACATCAGCCACATGATTGTCTGTGTCCACACATCAGCTACATGATTGTCTGTGTCCACACATCAGCTACATGACTCTCTGTCTGTGTCCACACATCAGCCACATGATTGTCTGTGTCCACACATCAGCTACATGATTGTCTGTGTCCACACATCAGCTACATGACTCTCTGTCTGTGTCCACACATCAGCTACATGATTGTCTGTGTCCACACATCAGCTATATGACTCTCTGTCTGTGTCCACACATCAGCCACATGATTGTCTGTGTCCACACATCAGCTACATGATTGTCTGTGTCCACACATCAGCTACATGACTCTCTGTCTGTATCCACACATCAGCTACATGACTCTGTCTGTATCCACACATCAGCTACATGATTGTCTGTGTCCACACATCAGCTACATGATTGTCTGTGTCCACACATCAGCTACGTGACTGTCTGTCTGTGTCCACACATCAGCTACATGATTGTCTGTGTCCACACATCAGCTACATGATTGTCTGTGTCCACACATCAGCTACATGATTGTCTGTGTCCACACATCAGCTACATGACTCTCTGTCTGTGTCCACACATCAGCTACATGATTGTCTGTGTCCACACATCAGCTACATGATTGTCTGTGTCCACACATCAGCTACATGATTGTCTGTGTCCACACATCAGCTACATGACTGTCTGTGTCCACACATCAGCTACATGATTGTCTGTCTGTGTCCACTCATCAGCTACATGATTGTCTGTGTCCACACATCAGCTACATGATTGTCTGTGTCCACACATCAGCTACATGATTGTCTGTGTCCACACATCAGCTACATGACTCTCTGTCTGTGTCCACACATCAGCTACATGACTGTCTGTGTCCACACATCAGCTACATGACTGTCTGTGTCCACATATCAGATACATGATAACCTGACATATTGGACTTGTTGGGACTGTATGACAGCATTCTTACACCACTCTTACACTGACTTATGCCAGTTACAACTCATGTGTCATAATCAAGGATATATGTTTTACCTAAATTTGGATACATTCCAACTATCCTGGAAACAGGTGTTTGTGGGCTAGCCTGCATGTACTACTTCTCCCAGCCACTCCCACATGTGGACACACACATATCTGAAGAATATCACTCTGTATAGTCATATCAGAAAATAAGTGCTGCTTTGTCATTTTCCCATACAATCTAGGGAATGATGACAGCCTGCTGGTAGGGCCAGACTCAAAGGGAATGATGACAGCCTGCTGGGAGGATTTAGGACAAGGATTAAAGACTATTCAGGGCATGATGATTGTCTGTTGGTAGGATTTAGGATACGGATTACAGACTATTCAGGGTGTGATGATTGTCTGTTGTTAGGATGTAGGATGATTACAGACTACTCAGGGTGTGATGATTGTCTGTTGGTAGGATTTAGTATGATTACAGACTATTCAGGGTGTGATGATTGTCTGTTGGTAGGATTTAGTATGATTACAGACTATTCAGGGTGTGATGATTGTCTGTTGGTAGGATTTAGTATGATTACAGACTATTCGGGGAGTGATGATAATCTGCTTGTAGGATTTAGGATACGGATTACAGACTATTCAGGGTATGATGATAGCCTGCTGGTAGGGGCAGATTATTCAGGGCATGATGATAGTCTGCTGGTAGAATTTAGGACAAGGATTACACTTGGTTAAGTTTAGCAACAAAATATGATTAAACAAGTACCATTAAGCTCAATACTACTGACTGCAACATTCAATACCTGTTAACATAAGTTGATTGCAACATTCAGTACCTGCTAACATAAGCTGATTGCAACATTCGTTAACATAAGTTGACTGCAATATTCAATATCTGCTAACATAAGCTGATTGCAACATTCAATACCTGTTAACATAAGTTGATTGCAACATTCAGTACCTGCTAACATAAGCTGATTGCAACATTCAGTACCTGCTAACATAAGTTGATTGCAACATTCAGTACCTGCTAACATAAGTTGATTGCAACATTCAGTACCTGCTAACATAAGTTGATTGCAACATTCAGTACCTGCTAACATAAGTTGATTGCAACATTCAGTACCTGCTAACATAAGTTGATTGCAACATTCAATACCTGCTAACATAAGTTAACTGCAACATTCAATACCTGTTAACATAAGCACTTATTTCAGTGTCAGTTTATATCTAATTTCAACATCTGAAATATTTCAGTGCCTTTTTTCCCCCACATATTTCAATTTCTAAATTTCACCAATATTAGATGAATATGAATTAGTGTAGATTATGAATTTTGTGTCAAGTTAGTATATATGGGCGTGTGATTGTAGGTCTGTAGGAGGAGTCTTGCACTTGCTTAATCAAACCACAAAAGTCATTGAGTAAATGCTGTAAAGTGAACTTGCTTGCATGTTTCTATTCTGAGGTGCTATGTGAACCCATGTCTCGTAACCACTGACAGTGCGTTCCAAAAAAGTGTTGACTGTGAGTGGCCACACACAATGTTACATAAAATCTGAGGTCAAGAAATTTTTAGAAGGAAATATACGAGGAGTGATCGATAAGTTCTCCGCATAAGCTACAACGGATTATTTGTGAACAACTTTTTTGGGTTATTTCTCAACATAGTCCCCTTGCAAGTTCATGCTCTTAGTCCAGAGATCCTGGAGCATACAGATTCCTTCTTTGTAAAAGTCAGCATCTTGTGCCAGTAGAAAGTGGTCTACAGTATGAATGACGTCATCATCTGAAGCAAATTTGCGACTACTGAGCTCCTTTTTGAGTTTGGTAAACAGGTAATAGTCCGAAGGGGCCAAATCTGGGGAATAAGGAGGATGTTCAAGAAGCTGGTTCATGAATGGAGCCATTGCCACCGCCGACTTCTGAACTGGAGCATTGTCTTGATGAAAGATGACTCCTCTCATCAATTTCCCTCAATGCTTTTTCCTTCAGTTTGACCCACAGTTGCTTCACAAGATTAGTGTAATAGGCCCCGGTGACAGTTCTGCCCTTTTGAAGATAGTCTACCAATAGCACACCTTCTGAATCCCAAAAGACAGAACCACCCTTGCTTTCTTTGGAGGTGGGGATCCATGATGTTTCCACTGCTTTGACTGTTCTTTGGTTTCTGGTTGAAAATGATGAACCCAAGTCTCATCCACAGTCACAAATTGCTGAAGAAACATTTCAGGATCTGCAGAAAAATGGCCAAGATTGTCTCTTGGCATGTTGAGATGCTGTCTTTTGTGATCAGCTCCAAGAAGTTTTGGGACCCATTGACCAGAGACCTTTGTCATTTGAAGATCATTGTGAATAATGGCATGAACATGTTCCTGGGAAATGCCCAACTCAGTAGCAATGTACTGCTAAGTTAGTCGTGGATCCTCCATTATCATGTCATGGATTCTGCTGGTGGTTTCATCGGTGGTTACCGTTCTTGGTCTTCCTGGATGGGGATCATCTTCCAGACTCTCCCTTCCATGTTTGAATTGAGCTGCCCATTTCTTCACTGTGCTGTAAGAAGGGGCACTCTCCCCTAGAGTCTCTACCCTATCCTCATGGATCTCCTTCGATGATAAGCCCTTGATGCAGAGCTAGCGCATGACTGCTGGATGAGAAATTTTTATCCATTTTCTCAATTTCTGCCACCCCTTACCACTTCAGTAGCCTGTAAAATAAAACTGGATGCAGTTAATTTCTTAAAACTTGGTGCTTAATCTTACATTAACCTGATCTACAAATGCACCTGATATCAACAACTGTGTGTTTCAAGTATTTGTACCTTATGCCACAAACTTATCAATCACCCCTCGTACATGTACCTGTAACATATATCCAACAAACAATGCATGGATAAAAAGTAATACTAGATTAATGGATCATGGTTGATCAGTAATGCCAGACTAATGAAACACAGATAAACAGCAATACTAGACTGGTAGAATATGGATAAACAGGAATATCAGACTGGTAGAACACAGATAAACAGCAATACTAGACTTGTAGAACACAGGTAAACAGTAATAATATGCTGGCAGAACACAGATAAACAGCAATACTAGACTGGTATAACAAACAGCAACAATAGAATGGCAGAACACAGATAAACAGCAATACTAGACTGGCAGAACAGAGATAAACAGCAATAGTAAACTGGTAGAACACAGATAAACAGCAATACTAGACTGGCAGAATATAAGATAACACTAATGAATATTACCTTGGCTGGATATGTTTAGACAACAATATACTCCATAAATGTTGTAAACATATGCTGTTCCTGACTGCATAAACATAGCCTTGTTACGCTCCGTACGTTTCCCACCATAACTATGAGCTGCTTTGTCTTCTATTCCTTAAACAAAACCAGAATGTACACTGTATGTACAAATAGCTGTTTTTCCTATTAGCCTGTACTTTATAATTAGTGTGCCATGCTAGAATACAATTTCAAGAAACAAAATGCCATACAGTAACATAAAGATTAATCAGACCATACTGTAAAACAAAATTTGTAAACATGACACACTACATTAACATAAAGACAGTAAACACCATACATCCTTGCCGTTAAATGTCACATAGGGTTTGCATGATAGTTCGCCAGGTTTTCTTGTTTTCGCCAAGTTTTTCAACCTCATCAAAGGATTTGGTGCCTATTGATTTGGCCTCTTTTAATGTCCTCTTTAGAGTTTCACATGGTTGATCTCTTTTTCTTTGGCCTGTTGTGTTCCACTGGATAGCTTGTTCTGGGATTCTCTGATTGTTTCTTCTCATCATGTGACCGATGCAAGTCCATCTCCTTTTCCTGATCACCCATGAACAGGTTGTTGTTCAGTCATCTGCCTTATCTCTGCATTGTTAAATGCCATACAGTAGCACAATATTCATAAACAGAACATCATACAGTAACATAACATTTATAAACAAACTGCCATATTGTAATATATAGTTCATAAACAGAACACACAGTACTATACAGTTTATAAATAGAACTCTACACAGTACTATACAGTTTATAAATAGAACATCACGCAGTAATATACAGTTTATATACAGAACTCCATACAGTTTATAAACAGAACTATATACAGTACTATATAGGTTATAAAAGAACTCCATACAGTAGCAGGAAACTGTTGTAGAGAGCAAAATAATAGCATAACTCCTCAGATCATCAGAGAAGTAGCCACCCACACCCCCCCCCACACACACACACAGCTAAGCATTCTGGCTCTTTAAACTTCTGATCTTCAAAGGGGTGTCAGCCCTCTGCGTCATGACTCCCAGAGGAACTGATGACAGCCTGCTGGGAGGATTTAGGACAAGGATTAAAGACTATTCAGGGCATGATGATAGTCTGTTGGTAGGATTTAGGATACGGATTACAGACTATTCAGGACGTGATGATTGTCTGTTGTTAGGATGTAGGATGATTACAGACTACTCAGGGTGTGATGATTGTCTGTTGGTAGGATTTAGTATGATTACAGACTATTCAGGGTGTGATGATTGTCTGTTGGTAGGATTTAGTATGATTACAGACTATTCAGGGTGTGATGATTGTCTGTTGGTAGGATTTAGTATGATTACAGACTATTCGGGGAGTGATGATAATCTGCTTGTAGGATTCAGGATAAGGATTACAGACTATTCAGGGTATGATGATAGCCTGCTGGTAGGGGCAGATTATTCAGGGCATGATGATAGTCTGCTGGTAGAATTTAGGACAAGGATTACACTTGGTTAAGTTTAGCAACAAAATATGATTAAACAAGTACCATTAAGCTCAATACTACTGACTGCAACATTCAATACCTAGTATAAATTGGCTGCAACATTCAATATCTGCTAACATAAGCTGATTGCAACATTCGTTAACATAAGTTGACTGCAATATTCAATATCTGCTAACATAAGCTGATTGCAACATTCAATACCTGTTAACATAAGTTGATTGCAACATTCAGTACATGCTAACATAAGCTGATTGCAACATTCAGTACCTGCTAACATAAGTTGATTGCAACATTCAGTACCTGCTAACATAAGTTGATTGCAACATTCAGTACCTGCTAACATAAGTTGATTGCAACATTCAGTACCTGCTAACATAAGTTGATTGCAACATTCAGTACCTGCTAACATAAGTTGATTGCAACATTCAATACCTGCTAACATAAGTTAACTGCAACATTCAATACCTGTTAACATAAGCACTTATTTCAGTGTCAGTTTATATCTAATTTCAACATCTGAAATATTTCAGTGCCTTTTTTCCCCCACATATTTCAATTTCTAAATTTCACCAATATTAGATGAATATGAATTAGTGTAGATTATGAATTTTGTGTCAAGTTAGTATATATGGGCGTGTGATTGTAGGTCTGTAGGAGGAGTCTTGCACTTGCTTAATCAAACCACAAAAGTCATTGAGTAAATGCTGTAAAGTGAACTTGCTTGCATGTTTCTATTCTGAGGTGCTATGTGAACCCATGTCTCGTAACCACTGACAGTGCGTTCCAAAAAAGTGTTGACTGTGAGTGGCCACACACAATGTTACATAAAATCTGAGGTCAAGAAATTTTTAGAAGGAAATATACGAGGAGTGATCGATAAGTTCTCCGCATAAGCTACAACGGATTATTTGTGAACAACTTTTTTGGGTTATTTCTCAACATAGTCCCCTTGCAAGTTCATGCTCTTAGTCCAGAGATCCTGGAGCATACAGATTCCTTCTTTGTAAAAGTCAGCATCTTGTGCCAGTAGAAAGTGGTCTACAGTATGAATGACGTCATCATCTGAAGCAAATTTGCGACTACTGAGCTCCTTTTTGAGTTTGGTAAACAGGTAATAGTCCGAAGGGGCCAAATCTGGGGAATAAGGAGGATGTTCAAGAAGCTGGTTCATGAATGGAGCCATTGCCACCGCCGACTTCTGAACTGGAGCATTGTCTTGATGAAAGATGACTCCTCTCATCAATTTCCCTCAATGCTTTTTCCTTCAGTTTGACCCACAGTTGCTTCACAAGATTAGTGTAATAGGCCCCGGTGACAGTTCTGCCCTTTTGAAGATAGTCTACCAATAGCACACCTTCTGAATCCCAAAAGACAGAACCACCCTTGCTTTCTTTGGAGGTGGGGATCCATGATGTTTCCACTGCTTTGACTGTTCTTTGGTTTCTGGTTGAAAATGATGAACCCAAGTCTCATCCACAGTCACAAATTGCTGAAGAATATCACTCTGTATAGTCATATCAGAAAATAAGTGCTGCTTTGTCATTTTCCCATACAATCTAGGGAATGATGACAGCCTGCTGGTAGGGCCAGACTCAAAGGGAATGATGACAGCCTGCTGGGAGGATTTAGGACAAGGATTAAAGACTATTCAGGGCATGATGATAGTCTGTTGGTAGGATTTAGGATACGGATTACAGACTATTCAGGACGTGATGATTGTCTGTTGTTAGGATGTAGGATGATTACAGACTACTCAGGGTGTGATGATTGTCTGTTGGTAGGATTTAGTATGATTACAGACTATTCAGGGTGTGATGATTGTCTGTTGGTAGGATTTAGTATGATTACAGACTATTCAGGGTGTGATGATTGTCTGTTGGTAGGATTTAGTATGATTACAGACTATTCGGGGAGTGATGATAATCTGCTTGTAGGATTCAGGATAAGGATTACAGACTATTCAGGGTATGATGATAGCCTGCTGGTAGGGGCAGATTATTCAGGGCATGATGATAGTCTGCTGGTAGAATTTAGGACAAGGATTACACTTGGTTAAGTTTAGCAACAAAATATGATTAAACAAGTACCATTAAGCTCAATACTACTGACTGCAACATTCAATACCTAGTATAAATTGGCTGCAACATTCAATATCTGCTAACATAAGCTGATTGCAACATTCGTTAACATAAGTTGACTGCAATATTCAATATCTGCTAACATAAGCTGATTGCAACATTCAATACCTGTTAACATAAGTTGATTGCAACATTCAGTACATGCTAACATAAGCTGATTGCAACATTCAGTACCTGCTAACATAAGTTGATTGCAACATTCAGTACCTGCTAACATAAGTTGATTGCAACATTCAGTACCTGCTAACATAAGTTGATTGCAACATTCAGTACCTGCTAACATAAGTTGATTGCAACATTCAGTACCTGCTAACATAAGTTGATTGCAACATTCAATACCTGCTAACATAAGTTAACTGCAACATTCAATACCTGTTAACATAAGCACTTATTTCAGTGTCAGTTTATATCTAATTTCAACATCTGAAATATTTCAGTGCCTTTTTTCCCCCACATATTTCAATTTCTAAATTTCACCAATATTAGATGAATATGAATTAGTGTAGATTATGAATTTTGTGTCAAGTTAGTATATATGGGCGTGTGATTGTAGGTCTGTAGGAGGAGTCTTGCACTTGCTTAATCAAACCACAAAAGTCATTGAGTAAATGCTGTAAAGTGAACTTGCTTGCATGTTTCTATTCTGAGGTGCTATGTGAACCCATGTCTCGTAACCACTGACAGTGCGTTCCAAAAAAGTGTTGACTGTGAGTGGCCACACACAATGTTACATAAAATCTGAGGTCAAGAAATTTTTAGAAGGAAATATACGAGGAGTGATCGATAAGTTCTCCGCATAAGCTACAACGGATTATTTGTGAACAACTTTTTTGGGTTATTTCTCAACATAGTCCCCTTGCAAGTTCATGCTCTTAGTCCAGAGATCCTGGAGCATACAGATTCCTTCTTTGTAAAAGTCAGCATCTTGTGCCAGTAGAAAGTGGTCTACAGTATGAATGACGTCATCATCTGAAGCAAATTTGCGACTACTGAGCTCCTTTTTGAGTTTGGTAAACAGGTAATAGTCCGAAGGGGCCAAATCTGGGGAATAAGGAGGATGTTCAAGAAGCTGGTTCATGAATGGAGCCATTGCCACCGCCGACTTCTGAACTGGAGCATTGTCTTGATGAAAGATGACTCCTCTCATCAATTTCCCTCAATGCTTTTTCCTTCAGTTTGACCCACAGTTGCTTCACAAGATTAGTGTAATAGGCCCCGGTGACAGTTCTGCCCTTTTGAAGATAGTCTACCAATAGCACACCTTCTGAATCCCAAAAGACAGAACCACCCTTGCTTTCTTTGGAGGTGGGGATCCATGATGTTTCCACTGCTTTGACTGTTCTTTGGTTTCTGGTTGAAAATGATGAACCCAAGTCTCATCCACAGTCACAAATTGCTGAAGAAACATTTCAGGATCTGCAGAAAAATGGCCAAGATTGTCTCTTGGCATGTTGAGATGCTGTCTTTTGTGATCAGCTCCAAGAAGTTTTGGGACCCATTGACCAGAGACCTTTGTCATTTGAAGATCATTGTGAATAATGGCATGAACATGTTCCTGGGAAATGCCCAACTCAGTAGCAATGTACTGCTAAGTTAGTCGTGGATCCTCCATTATCATGTCATGGATTCTGCTGGTGGTTTCATCGGTGGTTACCGTTCTTGGTCTTCCTGGATGGGGATCATCTTCCAGACTCTCCCTTCCATGTTTGAATTGAGCTGCCCATTTCTTCACTGTGCTGTAAGAAGGGGCACTCTCCCCTAGAGTCTCTACCCTATCCTCATGGATCTCCTTCGATGATAAGCCCTTGATGCAGAGCTAGCGCATGACTGCTGGATGAGAAATTTTTATCCATTTTCTCAATTTCTGCCACCCCTTACCACTTCAGTAGCCTGTAAAATAAAACTGGATGCAGTTAATTTCTTAAAACTTGGTGCTTAATCTTACATTAACCTGATCTACAAATGCACCTGATATCAACAACTGTGTGTTTCAAGTATTTGTACCTTATGCCACAAACTTATCAATCACCCCTCGTACATGTACCTGTAACATATATCCAACAAACAATGCATGGATAAAAAGTAATACTAGATTAATGGATCATGGTTGATCAGTAATGCCAGACTAATGAAACACAGATAAACAGAAATACTAGACTGGTAGAATATGGATAAACAGGAATATCAGACTGGTAGAACACGGATAAACAGCAATACTAGACTTGTAGAACACAGGTAAACAGTAATAATATGCTGGCAGAACACAGATAAATGGAAATACTAGACTGGTATAACAAACAGCAACAATAGAATGGCAGAACACAGATAAACAGCAATACTAGACTGGCAGAACAGAGATAAACAGCAATAGTAAACTGGTAGAACACAGATAAACAGCAATACTAGACTGGCAGAATATAAGATAACACTAATGAATATTACCTTGGCTGGATATGTTTAGACAACAATATACTCCATAAATGTTGTAAACATATGCTGTTCCTGACTGCATAAACATAGCCTTGTTACGCTCCGTACGTTTCCCACCATAACTATGAGCTGCTTTGTCTTCTATTCCTTAAACAAAACCAGAATGTACACTGTATGTACAAATAGCTGTTTTTCCTATTAGCCTGTACTTTATAATTAGTGTGCCATGCTAGAATACAATTTCAAGAAACAAAATGCCATACAGTAACATAAAGATTAATCAGACCATACTGTAAAACAAAATTTGTAAACATGACACACTACATTAACATAAAGACAGTAAACACCATACATCCTTGCCGTTAAATGTCACATAGGGTTTGCATGATAGTTCGCCAGGTTTTCTTGTTTTCGCCAAGTTTTTCAACCTCATCAAAGGATTTGGTGCCTATTGATTTGGCCTCTTTTAATGTCCTCTTTAGAGTTTCACATGGTTGATCTCTTTTTCTTTGGCCTGTTGTGTTCCACTGGATAGCTTGTTCTGGGATTCTCTGATTGTTTCTTCTCATCATGTGACCGATGCAAGTCCATCTCCTTTTCCTGATCACCCATGAACAGGTTGTTGTTCAGTCATCTGCCTTATCTCTGCATTGTTAAATGCCATACAGTAGCACAATATTCATAAACAGAACATCATACAGTAACATAACATTTATAAACAAACTGCCATATTGTAATATATAGTTCATAAACAGAACACACAGTACTATATAGTTATAAATAGAACTCTACACAGTACTATACAGTTTATAAATAGAACATCACGCAGTAATATACAGTTTATATACAGAACTCCATACAGTTTATAAACAGAACTATATACAGTACTATATAGGTTATAAAAAGAACTCCATACAGTAGCAGGAAACTGTTGTAGAGAGCAAAATAATAGCATAACTCCTCAGATCATCAGAGAAGTAGCCACCCACACCCCCCCCCACACACACACACAGCTAAGCATTCTGGCTCTTTAAACTTCTGATCTTCAAAGGGGTGTCAGCCCTCTGCGTCATGACTCCCAGAGGAACTAATAACTGCTTCACAAAGCTGAAGATGCTACTTGGATGTTCAAGATTCTAACTCACCAGCATTTCTTGCTGTTTATTTGGTGGATCTGATATTTTCTTATATTCTTGCTGTTTATTTGGTGGATCTGATATTTTCTTATATTCTTGCTGTTTATTTGGTGGATCTGATATTTTCTTATATTCTTGCTGTTTATTTGGTGTCTCTGATATTTTCTTATATTCTTGCTGTTTATTTGGTGTCTCTGATATTTTCTTATATTCTTGCTGTTTATTTGGTGTCTCTGATATTTTCTTATATTCTTGCTGTTTATTTGGTGTCTCTGATATTTTCTTATATTCTTGCTGTTTATTTGGTGGATCTGATATTTTCTTATATTCTTGCTGTTTATTTGGTGGATCTGATATTTTCTTATATTCTTGCTGTTTATTTGGTGGATCTGATATTTTCTTATATTCTTGCTGTTTATTTGGTGGATCTGATATTTTATTATATTCTTGCTGTTTATTTGGTGCATCTGATATTTTCTTATATTCTTGCTGTTTATTTGGTGTCTGATATTTTCTTATATTCTTGCTGTTTATTTGGTGGATCTGATATTTTCTTATATTCTTGCTGTTTATTTGGTGGATCTGATATTTTCTTATATTCTTGCTGTTTGTTTGGTAGATCTGATATTTTTTTCTATTACTGCTGTTTGATGCATCTGAAATTTTCTTATAATTTTGCTGTTTGTTTTTTTGGATTTGATATTTTCTTTTATTCTTGCTGTTTGGTGGATCTGATATTTTCTTATATTATTGCCGTTTGGTGGATCTAAAATTTTCTTATAATCTTGCTGTTTGTTTTTTTTGTATTTGATATTTTCTTATATTCTTGCCATTTGTTTGGTGCATCTGAAATTTTCTTATATTACTGCCGTTTGTTTGGTGGATCTGAAACTTTCTTATATTACTGCTGTTTGTTTGGTTGATCTGAAATTTTCTCATATTCTTGCTGTTTGTTTTTTAGATTTGATATTTTCTTATATTCTTGTCATTTGTTTGGTGGATCTGATATTTTCTTATATTCTTGCTGTTTGTTTGGTGCATCTGATATTTTCTTATATTCTTGCTGTTTATTTGGTGGATCTGATATTTTCTTATATTAATGTAATCAAATCCTGTCTTGTCCTTGATCACACTTCATGTCTGTCGCCCTTGCTCGCCCAGTCCATCATGCTCGACGATTTGTATGACTTAGCAGAAACACAAGCCACTCTTGCTTCCCACTGAGATGGTACGGGGTCCAGCATAAAGCATGGCTGGATT
Organism: Achatina immaculata; assembly: GCA_009760885.1. Lineage (NCBI taxonomy): Eukaryota > Metazoa > Mollusca > Gastropoda > Stylommatophora > Achatinidae > Lissachatina > Lissachatina immaculata. The sequence continues at coordinate 1,376,823 of CM019719.1, forward strand.
TAACTGAAGTAGTGTGCAGAAATTGATGAATACATGTGAAAAAAAAAAAACGTGACACCAGAGATGAAGCAGACAAATGATCATTTTTAACAATGGGTTCTTGGCAAACACAACATGGCACATTCACTGTTGAAACTTATTTTAAAAGTGGAGAATCGTCTATTACTGTGCAACGAAAGTTTTGTCGCCGCCATTTTGAGTTGCATCCCCGTGATAATGTTCTCGATCGGAGGATAAACCAATTTTTTTAGGTGGGTCAAAAAATTTAAGGAAACCTCTAATTGCCTTAATAACAAGTCTACCGGTTGTCCAAGAACTCATCAGACACCTGAATGAATTCAAGAAGTCTGCAATGCATTGCTGAGTAGCCCTCAGCGATCAGCTGTTAGGAACGCTTTGGCACCTGGAATCCTCTTACTGTTAATAGTGATCTTCATGTGCAGACGCTAACTGAATACTTCATTCCAGACTTGGCCAATAAAAATATGAGACTAATATGGTTTCAACAAGATGGAGCAACTGCCTATACAGACCATCAGTCCATGGCCATGCTCTGACATGCATTTCCCAATCGTGTTATTTCCAGATCTGAGGATACTCACTGGCCAGCAAGGTCACCGATTTATTGGCCGCAGACTTCTTTTTGTGGAGGTATCTCAAGAACACGGTGTATGCTAGTCGACCACAGTCAGTTGCAGACCTAAAAGATCGAACCTGACAATGCATTCAAAATATCCCTTTGAACAAGTTAAATGGTATTATGCAGGAATTTTCCAGACGCCTGGCTGAATGTATCAAATGTAATGGCGGTCATCTAACCGGCATAATTTTCAAAACCTAAATATAATTGTCAGTAATAATAAAAATACCATTTCACTTTTTTTTACCAAAAACATGTATAGCAATTATTTATTTTCCATTTAAAAAATCCAGCTATGCTTTATATCAGACCCTGCACAAGAAGTTATCTTCCATTAAATTGCCTTGACCCTTGTTACCTTATCGTTTAGTGGTTAGGTCTTTGCGACTTGTGTTCATGGGTCACTGTTCCATTGTTCTCCATGTTCATGTTTGTACCACGAGACTTTTCTACTGTTTCTGCGAGACTTTAAATAAATTTAATTAAGCAAATTTAAAAAAAAAAGTACAAAACTTATTTTACTATAACACTGTTCATTCACTACACTCCTCTAAATAAACATTTCTTGTATTTAAAAAAAAAACCCATCCACCCACACAACATCTTACAAAATACTATCAGTACTACTCTTCCACCAAAAAAATACTATCAGTACTACTCTTCCACCAAAGAAATACTATCAGTACTACTCTTCCACCAAAAAAAATACTATCAGTATTACTCTTCCACCAAAGAAATACTATCAGTACTACTCTTCCACCAAAAAAAATACTATCAGTATTACTCTTCCACCAAAGAAATACTATCAGTACTACTCTTCCACCAAAAAAAATACTATCAGTACTACTCTTCCACCAAAAATATACTATCAGTACTACTCTTCCACCAAAAAAAATACTATCAGTACTACTCTTCCACCAAAAAAAATACTATAATTACTACTTATCCACCAAAAAAAATACTTTCAGTACTACTCTTCCATCAAAAACAATACTTTCAGTACTACTCTTCCACCAAAAAAATATACTATCAGTAATACCCTTCCACCAAAAAAATTACTATTAGTATTACCATCCCACCAAAAAGATTTACTATTAGTAATACTCTTCCACCAAAAAAATTTATTATTAGTATTACCCTCCCACCAAATCTTATATTCTTGTCATTTGTTTGGTGGATCTGATATTTTCTTATATTCTTGCTGTTTGTTTGGTGCATCTGATATTTTCTTATATTCTTGCTGTTTATTTGGTGGATCTGATATTTTCTTATATTAATGTAATCAAATCCTGTCTTGTCCTTGATCACACTTCATGTCTGTCGCCCTTGCTCGCCCAGTCCATCATGCTCGACGATTTGTATGACTTAGCAGAAACACAAGCCACTCTTGCTTCCCACTGAGATGGTACGGGGTCCAGCATAAAGCATGGCTGGATTTAACTGAAGTAGTGTGCAGAAATTGATGAATACATGTGAAAAAAAAAAAACGTGACACCAGAGATGAAGCAGACAAATGATCATTTTTAACAATGGGTTCTTGGCAAACACAACATGGCACATTCACTGTTGAAACTTATTTTAAAAGTGGAGAATCGTCTATTACTGTGCAACGAAAGTTTTGTCGCCGCCATTTTGAGTTGCATCCCCGTGATAATGTTCTCGATCGGAGGATAAACCAATTTTTTTAGGTGGGTCAAAAAATTTAAGGAAACCTCTAATTGCCTTAATAACAAGTCTACCGGTTGTCCAAGAACTCATCAGACACCTGAATGAATTCAAGAAGTCTGCAATGCATTGCTGAGTAGCCCTCAGCGATCAGCTGTTAGGAACGCTTTGGCACCTGGAATCCTCTTACTGTTAATAGTGATCTTCATGTGCAGACGCTAACTGAATACTTCATTCCAGACTTGGCCAATAAAAATATGAGACTAATATGGTTTCAACAAGATGGAGCAACTGCCTATACAGACCATCAGTCCATGGCCATGCTCTGACATGCATTTCCCAATCGTGTTATTTCCAGATCTGAGGATACTCACTGGCCAGCAAGGTCACCGATTTATTGGCCGCAGACTTCTTTTTGTGGAGGTATCTCAAGAACACGGTGTATGCTAGTCGACCACAGTCAGTTGCAGACCTAAAAGATCGAACCTGACAATGCATTCAAAATATCCCTTTGAACAAGTTAAATGGTATTATGCAGGAATTTTCCAGACGCCTGGCTGAATGTATCAAATGTAATGGCGGTCATCTAACCGGCATAATTTTCAAAACCTAAATATAATTGTCAGTAATAATAAAAATACCATTTCACTTTTTTTTACCAAAAACATGTATAGCAATTATTTATTTTCCATTTAAAAAATCCAGCTATGCTTTATATCAGACCCTGCACAAGAAGTTATCTTCCATTAAATTGCCTTGACCCTTGTTACCTTATCGTTTAGTGGTTAGGTCTTTGCGACTTGTGTTCATGGGTCACTGTTCCATTGTTCTCCATGTTCATGTTTGTACCACGAGACTTTTCTACTGTTTCTGCGAGACTTTAAATAAATTTAATTAAGCAAATTTAAAAAAAAAAGTACAAAACTTATTTTACTATAACACTGTTCATTCACTACACTCCTCTAAATAAACATTTCTTGTATTTAAAAAAAAAACCCATCCACCCACACAACATCTTACAAAATACTATCAGTACTACTCTTCCACCAAAAAAATACTATCAGTACTACTCTTCCACCAAAGAAATACTATCAGTACTACTCTTCCACCAAAAAAATACTATCAGTATTACTCTTCCACCAAAGAAATACTATCAGTACTACTCTTCCACCAAAAAAAAATACTATCAGTATTACTCTTCCACCAAAGAAATACTATCAGTACTACTCTTCCACCAAAAAAATACTATCAGTACTACTCTTCCACCAAAAATATACTATCAGTACTACTCTTCCACCAAAAAAATACTATCAGTACTACTCTTCCACCAAAAAAATACTATAATTACTACTTATCCACCAAAAAAATACTTTCAGTACTACTCTTCCATCAAAAACAATACTTTCAGTACTACTCTTCCACCAAAAAAAATATACTATCAGTAATACCCTTCCACCAAAAAAAATTACTATTAGTATTACCATCCCACCAAAAAGATTTACTATTAGTAATACTCTTCCACCAAAAAAATTTATTATTAGTATTACCCTCCCACCAAAAAAAATACTATCAGTATTACCCTCCTACCAAAAAAAAATACTATCAGTATAACTCTCCCACCAAAAAAAAAAACTATAAATCTCCCATTAAAAAAATTACTATAAGTATAACCCTCCCATAAAAATAATATCAGTATAACTCTCCCATCAAAAAGAACTATCAGTATAACCCTCCCACCAAAAAAATACTATCAGTATTAACCTCCCATAAAAAAATACCATCAGTATTACCCTCTCATGAAAAAATACTATCAGTATTACCCTCCCATAAAAAATACTATCAGTAATACCCTCCCATAAAAAAATACTATCAGTATTACACTCCCATAAAAAAATACTATCACTATTACCCTCCCATAAAAAAATACTATCAGTATTACCCTCCCATAAAAAAAATACTATCAGTATTACCCTCCCATTAAAAAAATACTATCGGTATTACCCTCCCATAAAAAAATACTATCAGTATTACCCTCCCAAAAAAAATACTATCAGTATTACACTCCCATAAAAAAATACTATCACTATTACCCTCCCATAAAAAAATACTATCAGTATTACCCTCCCATAAAAAAATAATATCAGTATTACCCTCCCATAAAAAAATACTATCAGTATTATCTTCCCATAAATAAATACTATCAATCTTACCCTCCCTTAAAAAAAACACTATCAGTATTACTCTCCCATAAAAAAATATTATCAGTATTACCCTCCCATAAAAAAAATACTATCCGTATTAACCCCCCCCCCCCCGGTGTGGTACCCAGGATCTGCAAAGAATAGGACCATGATCGTAAAAGGCGACTAAGGAGGGCTCGGCATAGGGCCAGCAACCCTATCTGGTAAAAAAAAAAACTATCAGACTGCTACAGAAATGGAAGCAAGGGATAAAACAAATGCAAGTGGAAGGAGAAATGCTTATCAGGAAACTGAGTCCATGAATGTTGTGGATGAAAGCCAGCCACTGGAAGCCCCCAGCCTGACTGCAGATCTCCTGGAACCTAAACACATCACCCTCTCACAAAAAAAAAAAAAACATCAGCAAAAGCACCCCATTCTCCAACCACCCCCCCCCCCCCAAATCAATAAACTAGAACATAGCTTTCTTCTCTTAGTAAACTAGACCACAGCTTTCATAATAAACTAGACCATAGCTTTCTTCTTCAGCTATATATGTACAGTATATATCTATACACAGGTATTTTCTTGTGTGATTTTCACAAGACTAACTTGTCTATTTTCCATGATGTTCTAATTCTCCACATTTACTGAACATCCGAAAAGTAACTAAAGATCTTGTTACTCAGTTGTGCCCACCTTTCCTCTCTCTTATAATATCACCAACACCAAAACCACATAAAATCTATGTTTACTGAATAAGTATTTTGTTAGATAAACACACAAACACTTACAGAGAAAACTTAGCTTAGATAAACACTTACAGAGAAAGTGACAAAACTAAGGCTTACCTAAATAAGCTTCTGTCTCTACAATTCTTCCAGAGACACGATGGCTTCCAACCATGCGAACCAGATGCTGCCCAAGAAGAGCACAAGCCAGATCTTCACATGGAACATCAAAAAATGATCTCAACAGTCTGAGACAACATGGTGATGTGTCCTTACTTAGGTCTCCAGTCTGTGGATCTTGCACAATATTGTCACTTTCTGTTTTTGAAATACTAGAAAATGTGTCCTCCTTACTTGATAATTTACTATATTTACTTGCTGAAAGCTCTGAAATACATACATTTTTTTACAAATTATAAACAACACAAGTCACCAATTATTACAAATAAAAGAGGGCATACATGAAAGAAGTGATGTTATCTTTACTTCATAAATTCTCTTGTCTTGTCTGCCTCAACTGTTTTAAGTTTTTTCAGTATCAAAACTTCAAAATCTGACCTTACAGCCACAAAAGTTCTATAGTTATATGTAGCCCAAATGTGTAGAGAGAATTCTTACAATTTTTTGTAAATCTGCAGCTCCACTACAGTTGAATAGAAATGTTGGTGTCATACACTTTTTAGAAGATAAATCATACACAAAATGTTTTCTCTACACAACATACAACTATGTTTTCTTTACACAACATACAGCTGTCTTTTATCTGCACAACATACAACTGTCTTTTATCTGCACAACATACATTTTCTCTACACAACATACAGCTATGTTTTTTCTACATAACACACAACTATGCTTTCTGTAAGTTTGTACAACTTGTCCATGAAACATGGGAATGTGTTTATGCCATAAACCTGGTTTAGAGCAACATGAATTGATAACTCCAGTTATCTTTGACAAAAAAGAAATTTGAAGCAACAGAGATGTGATTCTGGAGAAAGATGGACAGATGGGAAAAAAATAAAGTGGAGACCCTCAAAGAAGTTTCCAGTGATGAAGGGCAGAATGTAAGATGGGCCTGCGTGCCTAATTCTTTACCCTTTAAAAATAAAGATTATTCATCCATTCATTCCAAAAAATCTAGTTAAAATGATAAGAAAAAGACATCAAAATTTCTTGGACATGTTACAAGAAGATAGAAGTTGGAGAACTTGGATATGTTATGAGAAGATAGAAGCTGGAGAGCTTGGAATGTTATGAGAAGATAGAAGTTGGAGAATTTAGTAAAGACCAGAAAATTCAAGGGAAAAAAGGAAGAGTGGAAAAATATCTCAGTGGACTGACCATGTAGCATGGAAAGATAAGCATTTAACTGACCAGAAACACCAAGGATCACATAAGATGAAGAAGTATGACCACTAATGCTATCTGGCATGGCCTATAATAATAGCCAGAGCTGCTTCATGATCATAACTGTTTTCTTCTCAGATGTAAGCTGTTGTTTCTGGCCATTGCCATAAAATAATACCTCATAGTTTACCTACTTCACTTTCAATATGAGGGCTGTTCAAAAAAAGGTTCAGAATTGTAAATAGTGTCCCAACCAGCACAGACAGTGTTATGCAGGTACTGAACATCTCTCTAACGGCAGGTTTTAACAGCAAACTGCAGTTTTTTTTTTCTGTGCTGCTAGCAGCATCAGACATGGAGTCACACCAGTTTAAAGGAGCACACCCTCAAGATGTCAGATTTTTTGACAGAGTAAAAATGAAAGAGCTGGAAGAACAATATGAAAATTTGCTGGAATCTTGGTAAAACTTGTTCACAGATATTTCAATTGCTTTCTCAAACTTATAGGAAGGACTGTATGAGCCAGACAGTGGTTTAGGTGTTTTAAAGAGGCCAGAAAGTCAGTAAGCGAAGATTCCAGGACACATTAATTAGTGTGTAAGTATACAACTATACACGAAGCACTGCAGTAAAGCTGTGATACCAACATGTATAAACTAGGAAAAAAGTAGGAGCAGCTTTATTACTGAATGACTACAAAGTTGTGATGTTTCAGCATGAGCCTTAATCATATTAAAACATACAGGACAAAGAAATAGAGGAGATAAAGTATAGATTCACATGAATACTATTAAAAAAATTAATTAAATAAAAATAAATAAAAAATTAATAATAAGCCAGACCTTAAGGACATCCTCGTCCATAGTCACTTGAAGCAGAGCTTTACATATGTTGGTACCAGAAAATGTAACCGCCCCCACTGCGTTACCTGCCCTGTAGTCTGGGAAACAAAAACGATCGCCTTTTCCAAAACTATCCTCACTCTCCATGAGGGATTCACATGCCAGTCCCATAATGTGATATATGTCATTGTATACAAAAGATGCAGGATAACGTATATTGGTGAGACTGGCCTCAGATTAGGAGACCGCATGCAGAAACATCTCTACGATATCACCCAGCATGCTTCGAAATGAGTCCCAAATCATTTCAATGGCCCCAACCACAGAGGCAAATCGGATTTTCTGGTAACAGCCATCAATGTCACACAGATGACACAAGCTGCCTAGCGCTTGAGAACCGCTACATTCAGGATTATGGGGCGCTGGAACCACACGGGTTAAACTCTCTATTCAGCTACACCTAACACCCTCCTCTTCAACAATTATAATCCCTCTCCACTAAGCTCCACTCCTTTCTCACTTGTTACACATAGTTCAGAACCTCCTCACAGCATCACATTACAACCCACCCCCCCCCCCCCACCCTAACTATAATCATCTATTTCACCTTCTCCTGGCTAGGTTAACATTGTACCACTCTCTCTCCCCACCCACCACCCCCAGTTATGACCCACCGACCACATATCACAGGTCTCCATTTAAACATTTGTATCCTACAATGCTCATTTCTGACACACACAGTGTCGAACTAGACCACAGCTTTCTTCTTCAGCTATATATGTACAGTATATATCTATACACAGGTATTTTCCTGTGTGATTTTCACGAGACTAACTTGTCTATTTTCCATGATGTTCTAATTCTCCACATTTACTGAACATCTGAAAAGTAACTAAGATCTTGTTACTCAGTTGTGCCCACCTTTCCTCTCTCTTATAATATCACCAACACCAAAACCACATAGAGCTAAGTGCTCTATTCATTATTAATTTTTTATTTTTTTTTTAATAGCATTCATGTGAATCTATACTTTATCTCTTCTCTCTATTTCTTCGTCCTGTAAGTTTTTGTATGATTAAGCCTCATACTGAAATGTCACAACTTTGTAATGTTAAGTAATAAAGCTGCTCCTACATTTTTCCTAGTTTACACATCCTGGCCTAGATGATCTTCCACATCAACAGATGACGATCATGTTGTTTGTCATAGTTTGTGCTGTGATTCATGGAAATTGCCACTGAACTATCCAAGAAGTTGCAGGTTAAGTGGGCATAAGCATAACATCTTGCCATCTTTTACTGGAAAACTTTTGGTGTGTCATGTCAATGCAAAATTTGTGCCTCATTTATTGGCAGATGAGGAAAGGGTCTCCTAGACCTAAAAAAAGCACTGACAAGTTGGTGAAAGCTCAAGGTGATGCTGACTGTATTTTCTGACTGGAAATGAATGAACATGAATTTGTACCGTGCGATCACATGCAAACAAAGCTATGTGCAATTGAGGGATTCTGTGTGCAGTAAGAGGCCTGAAATGTGGGAAAACAAGACCTGAGTGTTGCACCACTACCATGCTCTAGCACCACATTAGATATTCATTGTGCCACAGCCAGCCCATTCCCCTGACTTAGCCCAAGCAGAGTTTTACCTGTTTCTCAAACTTAAACCACTTTGAAAAAACATCATTTCATAGAGAAGATACAAGAACTCAGAAATATTAGGAGTTGTGTATTGCCAGCAGAGGTGACTACTTTGAAGGGGACAGTGTTTAAATTTTGGTAAAATTAGCATTATATTCTTTATAACTTGATTTCAGTCTTTTATTGAACAACCCTTGTTTTACTACACCTTAATTTCCAACTTGTCTACAAACTGAATAAAACAATTTGCCATCATAAAAAAATATCTAATCATTCTCGTTCACAAATTCATCCGTCGACTTCTTGGTCCAACAATGATCAGCAATATTTTTCTGAAACCTTTGTGTAGTATCTGGGAACTAAACCTGAACTACTGTGCAGCATCCGGGAACTAAACCTCAATTACTGCGCAGCATCTGAGAACTAAACCTCAACTACTGCGCAGCATCTGAGAACTAAACCTCAACTACTGCGCAGCATCTGAGAACTAAACCTCAACTACTGCACAGCATCTGGGAACTAAACCTCAGCTATTGTGTAGCATCTGGGAACTAAACCTCAACTATTGTGAGCATATGGGAACTAAACCTCAACTACTGTGTAGCATCTGAGAACTAAACCTCAACTACTGTGCAGCGTCTGGGAACTAAACCTCAACTACTGTGTAGCATCTGAGAACTAAACCTCAACTATTGTGAGCATCTGGGAACTAAACCTCAACTACTGTGTAGCACCTGAGAACTAAACCTCAACTATTGTGTAGCATCTGGGAACTAAACCTCAACTACTGTGTAGCATCTGAGAACTAAACCTCAACTACTGTGCAGCGTCTGGGAACTAAACCTCAACTACTGTGTAGCATCTGAGAACTAAACCTCAACTATTGTGTAGCATCTGGGAACTAAACCTCAACTACTGTGTAGCATCTGAGAACTAAACCTCAACTATTGTGTAGCATCTGGGAACTAAACTTCAACTACTGTGTAGCATCTGGAAACTAAACCTCAACTACTGTGTAGCATCTGGGAACTAAACCTCAACTACTGTGCAGCATCTTGGAACTAAACCTCAACTACTGCGCAGCATCTGAGAACTAAACCTCAACTACTGCGCAGCATCTGAGAACTAAACCTCAACTACTGCACAGCATCTGGGAACTAAACCTCAGCTATTGTGTAGCATCTGGGAACTAAACCTCAACTATTGTGAGCATATGGGAACTAAACCTCAACTACTGTGTAGCATCTGAGAACTAAACCTCAACTACTGTGCAGCGTCTGGGAACTAAACCTCAACTACTGTGTAGCATCTGAGAACTAAACCTCAACTATTGTGAGCATCTGGGAACTAAACCTCAACTACTGTGTAGCACCTGAGAACTAAACCTCAACTATTGTGTAGCATCTGGGAACTAAACCTCAACTACTGTGTAGCATCTGAGAACTAAACCTCAACTACTGTGCAGCGTCTGGGAACTAAACCTCAACTACTGTGTAGCATCTGAGAACTAAACCTCAACTATTGTGTAGCATCTGGGAACTAAACCTCAACTACTGTGTAGCATCTGAGAACTAAACCTCAACTATTGTGTAGCATCTGGGAACTAAACTTCAACTACTGTGTAGCATCTGGAAACTAAACCTCAACTACTGTGTAGCATCTGGGAACTAAACCTCAACTACTGTGCAGCATCTTGGAACTAAACCTCAACTATTGTGTAGCATCTGGGAACTAAACCTCAACTACTGTGTAGCTTCTGAGAACTAAACCTATTGTGTAGCATCTGGGAACTAAACCTCAACTATTGTGTAGCATCTGGGAACTAAACCTCAACTATTGTGTAGCTTCTGAGAACTAAACCTCAACTATTGTGTAGCATCTAGGAACTAAACCTCAACTATTGTGTAACTTCTGAGAACTAAACCTCAACTATTGTGTAGTATCTTGGAACTAAACCTCAGCTATTGTTCTTCTTCACTTCAACTGACTTGGCAAAACAGATGATGATCCATCATCTACTTTCGTTAGCTGGAGGTAGAGAAAAGTAATAAAAAATTGTTACAAATATATAGAGAATAAACTTTGCTGATTGTTTACCCACAAGCAGGAAGAAATCAGCAACCTAAAGCAGATTTATAATTATGCAAGGAAGTGCTGAAAAGTCAGCCCGACTTAGAGCCAGGAAACTTGCATGTTAGTCCACATACTCACCTTGAAGTTCAACACCTTTGGCACATCATTTGTCAAGTTTCTTTAACTCTTCCTAAGAAAATCTGAATCATTCAAAAATGTCCTCCCTTTCAAAAGGTTGAAACATGAAATGTTCAGATGGAGCAAGATCAGGTGAGTGGAGTGGCCGACAGATGCACCTATATCCTAAATTCTTCATAACATCCAACATTTCTGTGCAGGTGCAATTTCCTACAAAAAGAGAATAACTTCTTTCCACAGCTGCCCTTGCCATTCTTCTTTCAGGTCATCCTTTAACTGGCACACCAAGTTACAGCAGTATTCTGCATTAACTGTTTGGCACTTTGGGTGACAGTCAATCATCAAGATAGCTCCTTATCCCAAAAAAAAAACAGTGGCCTTGACTTTTACTAGTGACTTTTTTGTTTTGAATTTCTTCAGCTGTGGAGTATTGATTGTTGTCACTGTAAGGACTATTGTCTGGTCTCAGGGTCTTAGTGCTGTCACTGTAAGGACTGTTGTCTTGTCTCAGGGTCTTAGTGCTGTCACTGTAAGGACTGTTATCTGGTCTCAGGGTCTTAGTGTCATCACTGCAAGGACTGTTGTCTTGTCCCAGGGTCTTAGTGTCATCACTACAAGGACTATTGTCTGGTCTCAGGGTCTTAGTGTCATCACTGCAATGACTGTTATCTGGTCTCAGGGTCTTAGTGTCATCACTGCAAGGACCGTTATCTGGTCTCAGGGTCTTAGTGTTGTCACTGTAAGGACTGTTATCTTGTCTCAGGGTCTTAGTGCTGTCACTGCAAGGACTGTTGTCTTGTCCCAGGGTCTTAGTGTCATCACTACAAGGACTATTGTCTGGTCTCAGGGTCTTAGTGCTGTCACTGCAAGGACTGTTGTCTTGTCTCAGGGTCTTAGTGTCATCACTACAAGGACTGTTATCTGGTCTCAGGGTCTTAGTGTCATCACTGCAAGGACTGTTATCTTGTCTCAGGGTCTTAGTGCCGTCACTGCGAGGGTTGTTATTTTGTCTCAGGGTCTTAGTGCTGTCACTGCAATGACTGTTATCTTGTCTCAGGGTCTTAGTGCTGTCACTGCAAGGACTGTTGTCTGGTCTCATCTTAGTAGTGTAACCATGTTTCATCAACAGTGATGAGGCCTGTCAAAAAAGTTAGCACAAGACTGCTCTAAATGCTGCAAAATTAACCTGGAGGTGTCCACTCAATTTTCTTTCTCACCAACATTCAAACAATTCAACACCCACTTGGTCAACATTTTCTTTCTCACCAACATTCAAACAATTCAACACCCACTTGGTCAACATTTTCTTTCTCACCAACATTCAAACAATTCAACACCCACTTGGTCAACATTTTCTTTCTCACCAACATTCAAACAATTCAACATCCACTTGGTCAACATTTCTGCACACCCAAAAGCTCATGAATTATAAACCCAATGTGTTCTCTCAATATCTCTAGAAATGTTTCAGCCAAAATTCAGCAATTTGCCAAAATCAAATCATGAACATGATCAACAATTTCGGAGCTGACACTGTTGAAGGCCTTTTAGATGTTGCTGCATCGTCAGTCTCAAAATCTCCATGCTGGATGTTAGCACAGCACTTCTTCACAGCTGAGTATGATGGACACCTGTCACTCAATGTTTGCTGCATACACTCATGTGGGTACTTGTCACTTAACGTTTGTTGCATTTGCTCATGTGGGTACTTGTCACTCAATGTTTGCTGCATACACTCATCTGGGTATTTGTCACTCAATGTTTGCTGCATATGCTCATGTGGGTACTTGTCACTCAATGTTTGTTGCATACAGTCATGTGAGTACTAACAGATGCCTTTCAAGTTAACACTGGAGTGAGACAGGGATGCCTGCTGTCACCATTTCTATTTATCCTGGCCATAGACTGGATTATGAGAAAATCAACAGAAAATAGGAGAAATGGTATTCAATGGACGCTCTGGACTCAACTTGACGACCTAGACTTTGCTGACAACCTGGCACTTCTCTCCCAGACTAAGCAACAGATGCAAGAGAAAACCATATTAGTGGCAGAAAATTCCTCAAGACTAGGCCTTACCATCCACAAGGGAAAGAGTAAAGTTCTTAGAGTAAATGAGGTCAACGAAATGCCCATTATATTGGAAGGAGAGGAACTGGAAGAGGTGGGAAAGTTTACTTATCTGGGAAGTGTGATAGACAAGCAGGGAGGAACAGAAGCTGATGTAAAAGCAAGAATGGGCAAGGCAAGAGTAAAATTCCATCAGATGAAGAAAATATGGGGAACTTCAGCCTTGTCAATTAAATTGAAGATCAGAGTATTTAACACCATGATAAAGCCCATTCTGCTATACGGTTCAGAAACGTGGAGAACTACTGTTACGATCATGAAACGAATCCAGACATTTATTAACACATGCCTTAGAAGGATTCTACAAATACGATGGCCAGATACCATAAGTAACCAAGAACTGCAGCAGCGAACAGGCCAGCAACCAGTGGAAGACGACATCCTACAAAGAAGATGGGAATGGATTGGACACACCCTACGGAAATCCACATCCAGCACTACAAAGCAAGCCCTAACATGGAACCCACAGGGTAAAAGGAGGAGAGGGAGACCAAGGAACTCCTGGCGCCGAAGTCTGGACACGGACATCAAAATAATGAACCAGACATGGAGACAGTTGGAAAGAGTGGCCCAGGACCGAACTGCCTGGCGAGCTCTTGTTGGTGGCCTATGCTCCACGAGGGGTCAGAGGCATAGATATATAGACAGATAGTCATGTGAGTACCTGTCACTCAATGTTTGCTGCATACACTCATGTGGGTACTTGTCACTTAACGTTTGTTGCATTTGCTCATGTGGGTACTTGTCACTCAATGTTTGCTGCATACACTCATCTGGGTATTTGTCACTCAATGTTTGCTGCATATGCTCATGTGGGTACTTGTCACTCAATGTTTGTTGCATACAGTCATGTGAGTACTAACAGATGCCTTTCAAGTTAACACTGGAGTGAGACAGGGATGCCTGCTGTCACCATTTCTATTTATCCTGGCCATAGACTGGATTATGAGAAAATCAACAGAAAATAGGAGAAATGGTATTCAATGGACGCTCTGGACTCAACTTGACGACCTAGACTTTGCTGACAACCTGGCACTTCTCTCCCAGACTAAGCAACAGATGCAAGAGAAAACCATATTAGTGGCAGAAAATTCCTCAAGACTAGGCCTTACCATCCACAAGGGAAAGAGTAAAGTTCTTAGAGTAAATGAGGTCAACGAAATGCCCATTATATTGGAAGGAGAGGAACTGGAAGAGGTGGGAAAGTTTACTTATCTGGGAAGTGTGATAGACAAGCAGGGAGGAACAGAAGCTGATGTAAAAGCAAGAATGGGCAAGGCAAGAGTAAAATTCCATCAGATGAAGAAAATATGGGGAACTTCAGCCTTGTCAATTAAATTGAAGATCAGAGTATTTAACACCATGATAAAGCCCATTCTGCTATACGGTTCAGAAACGTGGAGAACTACTGTTACGATCATGAAACGAATCCAGACATTTATTAACACATGCCTTAGAAGGATTCTACAAATACGATGGCCAGATACCATAAGTAACCAAGAACTGCAGCAGCGAACAGGCCAGCAACCAGTGGAAGACGACATCCTACAAAGAAGATGGGAATGGATTGGACACACCCTACGGAAATCCACATCCAGCACTACAAAGCAAGCCCTAACATGGAACCCACAGGGTAAAAGGAGGAGAGGGAGACCAAGGAACTCCTGGCGCCGAAGTCTGGACACGGACATCAAAATAATGAACCAGACATGGAGACAGTTGGAAAGAGTGGCCCAGGACCGAACTGCCTGGCGAGCTCTTGTTGGTGGCCTATGCTCCACGAGGGGTCAGAGGCATAGATATATAGACAGATAGTCATGTGAGTACTTGTCACTCAATGTTTGCTGCATACGCTCATGTGGGCATTTATCACTCAATGTTTGCTGCATACACTCATGTGGGTACGTGTCAATGTTTGCTGCATACGCTCATGTGGGCATTTATCACTCAATGTTTGCTGCATACACTCATGTGGGTACGTGTCAATGTTTGCTGCATACGCTCATGTGGGCATTTATCACTCAATGTTTGCTGCATACACTCATGTGGGTACGTGTCAATGTTTGCTGCATACGCTCATGTGGGCATTTATCACTCAATGTTTGCTGCATACACTCATGTGGGTACATGTCAATGTTTGCTGCATACGCTCATGTGGGCATTTATCACTCAATGTTTGCTGCATACACTCATGTGGGTACGTGTCAATGTTTGCTGCATACACTCATGTGGGTACGTGTCAATGTTTGCTGCATACACTCATGTGGGTACGTGTCAATGTTTGCTGCATACGCTCATGTGGGCATTTATCACTCAATGTTTGCTGCATACACTCATGTGGGCATTTATCACTCAATGTTTGCTGCATACACTCATGTGGGTACGTGTCAATGTTTGCTGCACACACTAATGCGGGTACGTGTCAATGTTTGCTGCATACACTCATGTGGGTACTTATCACTCAATGTTTGCTGCATACACTCATGTGGGCATTTATCACTCAATGTTTGCTGCATACACTCATGTGGGTATTTGTCACTCAATGTTTGCTGCACACACTAATGTGGGTATGTGTCACTCAATGTTTGGTGCATACACTCATGTGGGTACTTGTCACTCAATGTTTGCTGCATACACAAATGTGGGTATGTGTCACTCAATGTTTGGTGCATACACTCATGTGGGTACTTGTCACTCAATGTTTGCTGCACACACTAATGTGGGTATGTGTCACTCAATGTTTGCTGCATACACTCATGTGGGTACTTGTCACTCAATGTTTGCTGCACACACTAATGTGGGTACTTGTCACTCAATGTTTGCTGCACACACTAATGTGGATACTTGTCACTCAATGTTTGCTGCACACACTAATGTGGGTATTTATCACTCAATGTTTGCTGCACACACTAATGTGGGTATTTGTCACTCAATGTTTGGTGCACACACTAATGTGGGTACTTGTCACTCAATGTTTGCTGCACACACTAATGTGGGTATTTGTCACTCAATGTTTGGTGCACACACTAATGTGGGTACTTGTCACTCAATGTTTGCTGCACACACTAATGTGGGTACTTGTCACTCAATGTTTGCTGCACACACTAATGTGGGTACTTGTCACTCAATGTTTGCTGCACACACTAATGTGGGTACTTGTCACTCAATGTTTGCTGCACACACTAATGTGGGTACTTGTCACTCAATGTTTGCTGCACACACTAATGTGGGTACTTGTCACTCAATGTTTGCTGCACACACTAATGTGGGTATTTGTCACTCAATGTTTGCTGCACACACTAATGTGGGTACTTGTCACTCAATGTTTGCTGCATACACTAATGTGGGTATTTGTCACTCAATGTTTGCTGCACACACTAATGTGGGTACTTGTCACTCAATGTTTGCTGCACACACTAATGTGGGTACTTGTCACTCAATGTTTGCTGCACACACTAATGTGGGTACTTGTCACTCAATGTTTGCTGCACACACTAATGTGGGTATTTGTCACTCAATGTTTGCTGCACACACTAATGTGGGTACTTGTCACTCAATGTTTGCTGCACACACTAATGTGGGTATGTGTCACTCAATGTTTGCTGCACACACTAATGTGGGTACTTGTCACTCAATGTTTGCTGCACACACTAATGTGGGTATTTGTCACTCAATGTTTGGTGCACACACTAATGTGGGTATTTGTCACTCAATGCTTGCTGGTAAAAGGGATGGCGACTGCAGTAAAACTGGTTTAAATAAAAAAAGGTAGACAGAGGTGTATGGTGCAGTTTTACAAAGTGAGGGAGGGAGTGATTAAGGTGAGGAAAAAAAACGAATAGAAAGTATGAGAATGTATAAATGAAAAACATACAACATCCGATATTTCAGCGTGAGCCTTATTTGAGGATACATGCACAACGAGACAAAAACATGAAGAACTTATCTGAATGTGTCTTCCTCCAAGTAGAAAACAGAAATGTGTGTAGTAGAAGGGAAAAGGAAAGACCATGCTGCATACAACAAAGGATGCCCGATAGAGCCAATCGTAAAGAAGAGGTGGACAGAGAGGAGGAAAACAAGTGGGAGAAGGGGGGGGGGGAGGCAATAGAAACATGATAGCCATGTTGGGGGGGGGGGGAGAGGGAGGGAAAAGGGGACGCGGAGAGATAATGAATGAAGAACATAAACACCTGTGGGGAGAAAATGTGAAACTGGTGAATAGGACAAGACCCTACAGACACCAATATGTTGGCAGAGAAGAAAATGTGGTAGGGAGGGGTAGCATAGAGAAAGAAAGTAGAGTTTAAAAAAAAAAAAAGGGCCAGTGGAAAAATAAAGAAGTTACAGAAAGCTGAAGACATTGTCAATTCCAGATGGGTGGAGACAGCCAGTCTGGAAAATAAGGCGCTGTTCTAGGACCCTCCGAGATCGTACATCAGCAGAACAAGAGCAGATCGCACTAACAGAAATGTCCTGTTTACCCCTGTGGTTGCTAAGGCAAAAATGTTTAGCCACAGGTGTCCGGGTCCTCTTAGAAATATCACTGAGATGCTGGCGAAATCGATCTCCTAACTGTAAGCCAGTCTCCCCTATGTACTTCAAACTGCAACGTTTGCACATAATAGCATAAATAACATTACAAGAAGTACAGGTGAAACCCTCCTGAACTGATAACGTGGACTTAGGGAAGGAGATCTGGCTAGCCTCGACAACAAACAGACAAGTGTTGCATCTACGCCGTCCGCAATGTTTGGTACCATAAAAAGTGTCATCTGTCTTAAGATGACTATGAATTAAAAGGTCCCTGAGGTTCTTGTCCTGTCTGTAGATTATTTAATAAATATTTGTTAATATTATATATAATAATATTATTATTTAATATTATTAATTATATTATGTATTAATATCAGGGTTATGATAGATGGTATAGATTAAGGATTATGATACATTAATAATAAGGATCATGATAGATGATACATCAACATTAAGCATTGCTACAAATACTGGTCACATCGGCAGAATCAGTTCAGTTTTCATGCATCATTTCATAACAAAATATAACATCACAACAAAACATAACAGTCATTTTGACTATTGACTTATTTACTGTCCAAATCCCTCTTTAGTCTATGTCCTTAGTATATAAGTAAAGGTAGTAAAGGTAACCCCGTCATGCCATAGAGGCACATAGGGATATGGTGTTAGTGCCCATATTTTCCTTGACCTGTCAGCACACTAGAGAGTGATATGGTCAGTATCACGCCTGGCTGCCTTTCCTTCCCCAACTCCAGAAGAAGTCGGGTACCCATTTCTACAGCTGGGTGACTGGGGTGCCGCCGGCCGGATTCGAACCCCCGACCTTCGCCATGAGAGACCAGTGCCTTAGTATATGCCTCCATAAAATAACCAGCACTCTCTCAACACATGGCTCGTAAACCATCAAGTACTTCAATGACATAGTTAGAAAAGCAACTTGTTAGATATTGTTAGAAATTATTTTAATGTTTGTTAAAAAAAAAAACATGTTAGAAGATCTGTATTTACAATGTATTTTTATTTATGTATATGTCTGCGTGTGTATGTGTGCGTGAGTGCTATTTTATTAGGTTAATTACTTCTTCTCTTTTACTTTGAATGTACTAGTTAAATCTTACACTTTTTTGATATGTTTTTCCTAATTTAATTTGTATTTTTGTACTAAATCAAGTGTGTGGGAAGAATGAAAGATGGAGTGATGAAGGGCAGAATGTAAGACGGGCCTGCATGCCCAATTCTTTACCTTTTAAAAATAAAGATTATTCATTCATTCATTTAGTCTGTTATGTCTCTATCTAAAGTTATTATATCATCATCTTGATGCTTTTACTTTCATTTCAGGGAATTTCAGTTTTCCCACTTTGTGCATTTTCTTACTTACATTTTATGTATTTTCACACTTACACTTTATGGTATAACATAACCATAAACAAACTATTATTTGCAGATGACCAAGCTCTAGTTGCTGACTCAGAAGAAGGCTTGCAAGATCACATTAATAGATTGAATGATGCGTGCAAAGAACACAATATGAAAATTAGCCTAGGCAAAACAGAAATCATGACTATCGCAAGAGTAGACACAACATAAACATTACACTGAAAAACCATACTGTGAAGCAAGTAATGCATTTCAAATACCTCGGAAGCATTTTCTCAACAAAAGAAAAAAATAGACACAGAGATCGAAAACAGATGTAACAAAGCGAACCAACTTATTGGACAAATGGCTCCCATACTAAACAACAAGCATGTCTCACTGGAAACCAAAAGAACTATATATAAGACAATCTTCATACCAACTTTGTGCTACCAATGCCAGGCATGGACGCTGACAGCAAAAGAAAAATGGAAAATTACAACCGAAATGAGATTCTTGAGAAGAATTCTTGAAATATCAAAAATGGACAGAATCAGAAATGATGTCATTAGAAATAAAGTAGGAGTTGAACCCATTCTGAACTATATTAAAAAACAGCAAATAAAATGGTTCGGTCACATATCATGACTACTAACAGAACATGTACCACACGGAGCAATGTTTTACAGACCACACAAAGGCAGAGGAAGGGGCCATCCATGCAAACGATGGACTAATGGTATAGCAGAGTCCCTGAACATCTCAATGTACGAAAGCCATTGGGAGACAATTGCACTTCACCTCTACACCTAACAATAAATGAGGAAAGACAAGACAAGACAAAACAAGACTTTAGGTGTTTTCATATTTACACTTTACGTATTTTCACACTTACACTTTATGTATTTTCACACTTACACTTTACATATTTTCACATTACGTTTTTATCATTGTGCTTTCAATGTGACCAAAACATTTTTACCGTATGCTTTTTTTAAAATGAAATCTCTGTTCAATTTCAACTGATTCTGTACCTTCTCTGAAAGCTGATAGTACAAAAATTTACAACAAAAGACAGTCAGCCATTGGCTTCTTTCTTACAAAAGAAACATTAATTATCCAGCAGACTTGAGTCGAATCTGACAGTAACGTTATACACAATATGAAACTGTACCCAGTCTGACAGAAGTGACCAATGGAATTTCTTATATTCAGAAACCTATATAGTTACCAAGGTCCCAACTGTACTGTTACAAACAATTTATCAAACCGTCCCTAGTTCTCCATTCCAACAAGCAAAAGTTTATCTCTTAAGTCATCGAGTCCATTTTTTGTACTCGTTAAAATTATATCCAAATAAAATCTCATGTTTTAGAAAAGAAATTCCTTTAGATCTATGAAAGCATTTTTTAGAAATAGGAGACATGGAGTAATCTTTGTCTATGTTCAAACTTGACTGATGAAGATATTAGGGATTTATCTTATTTCTAAGTAAAAATGTTGAAGACATTAGGAATTTATATTATTTCTAAGTAAAAATGTTGAAGATATTATGAATTTATCTTATTTGTATGTAAAAAAAAATGCTGAAGATATTAGGAATTTATATTATTTGTATGTAAAAAAAAATGCTGAAGATGTTAGGAATTTATCTTATTTGTAAGTAAAAAAAAAATGTTGAAGATATTAGGAATTTATATTATTTCTAAGTAAAAATGTTGAAGATATTAGGAATTTATCTTATTTGTAAGTAAAAAAAAATGCTGAAGATATTAGGAATTTATCTTATTTGTAAGTAAAAAAAAATGTTGAAGATATTAGGAATTTATATTATTTCTAAGTAAAAATGTTGAAGATATTAGGAATTTATCTTATTTGTAAGTAAAAAAAAATATTGAAGATATTAGGGATTTGTCTTATTTCCATGTAAAAAATGTTGATGATATTAGGAATTTATCTTATTTCTAAGAAGAAATGTTGAAGATATTATGAATTTATCTTATTTCCATGTAAAACATTCCCCAACCATTTTCATATTTTATTCATGTTTGACAATTGTTGTTCTGCGAAATGCTGTCTTATGTGACCGAATTTTGTCAACATATCTCAGAAAAGCAAGATTCGCTCAAGTCTTTGCCAGGCAAGAAATGCTAGAAGAGGTCTGCTTGGCATCCACTATGACAAGAGAATTTCTGTTTTTGTGGATTGGGAATCTCACCTCGATGCGTTAAATCTTCACTTCACAAGAACAAGCTTTGATGACCGGACATAGGAGATCGCGTTGATGTGACAGCTTTTCTGATGCCAGAATCAACTTTCTTACTCATCTCCAAGCTTGGAACGTGGTGATGAAATGAGGTAGATATAGGTGTATAGTGCAGTTTTACAAAGTGAGCGAGGAAGTGAGCAAGGTGAGAAAAAAAAAAAACGAATATAAAGTATGAGAATGTATGAATTTAAAACATACAACATTCGATAGTTCGGCGTGAGCCTTATTCGAGGACACATACAAAACGAAATACAAACATATATAACTTATCTGAAGTCTTGCTCCAAGTGAGAAGCTGAAATGTGTGTGGAAGAAGGAGGAGAAAAAAAAAAAATGCACCCACGCTGCCTACAGACAAAAGATTCCCAATATAGCCAATCATAGCGAAGAAGCGGAGAGAGAGGAGGAGAACAAGTGGGAGAAAGGGGTTGGGGGAAGGCAAAAGAAACATGACAGCTGCTAGAGGTGTCGGGGGGGGGGGGGAAGGGGAGAGAAAAGGGGACGCGGAGAGATAATGAATGAAGAACACAAACACCTACAGGGAGGAAATGTAGAACTGGTGAATAGGACAAGACCAATATGTTGGCAGAGAAGGAAATAGGATGGTAGTAGGGAGGGGTAACATAGAGAAAGAAATTAGAGTATAAAAAAGACCAGTGGAAAAATAAAGAAGTTACAGAAAGCTGAAGACATTGTTAATTCCAGCTGGGTGGAGACAGCCAGTCTGGAAAATAAGGCGCTGTTCTAGGACCCTCCGAGATCGTACATCTGCGGAACAAGAGCGGATCGCACTAACCGAAATGTCCTGTTTGCCCCTGTGGTTACCAAGGCAAAAATGTTTAGCCACAGGTGTCCAGGCCCTCTTAGAAATATCATTGAGATGCTGGCGAAATCGATCTCCTAACCGTAAGCCAGTTTCCCCTATGTACTTCAAACCGCAACGTTTGCACATGATAACATAAATGACATTTCGTGAAGTACAGGTGAAACCCTCCTGAACTGATAACGTGGATTTAGGGAAGGAGATCTGGCTGGCCTCGACAACAAACGGACAAATGTTACATCTACGGTGATGAAATGGTTCCACTGTTCTATCCCTTACACGCTCTGTTCCGTCCCAGCTGAAGATGAGTCCTGCATACCATCATTAAGAGTTCATTCTCTACTTGTCTTGAACGAGATTACTATTACCTGTAATTCCATCGCAGTTTTCTCTTTTTCTGGCCATGATTCAAGCGCCGAAGTTGAGGACAGACGACCTTCTTGCTTCTGCCAGCCGCTCACAAACTTGTCAACAGAGGTGTCTTCTGTTTACCAGCAGTCAAAAATCTGTCATATAGTGGCCTTGTGTATCCGAAGTAATTATTATTTCCCCAAGCTTTCTCTAACGGAGCTGGATGATGATGATGATGATGACATATTCTGAAAGCATTACACTTTCAGTTTGTCCTTCCTACTGATGTTTTTTTTTTCTAATTCGGTCCATTAACTAACGCCTAAACTTAAATATTTTGGACACATTAAACGTCATGATAATCTAGAGAAGACTGTCTTGGAAGGATACATAATGGGAAAAAGAAAGAGGAAGACCAAAGCGAAGATGGCTACAAGACATCGTTGATCTGCAAATGGATGCATCAGCAGCAGGCCATCTTGCTCACAACCGATAGGCCTACATGAGTGCTGTTAGGGAGACAAAGTCCCGCAAGGGACACAAATAAATGAATAAACTAACGCCTGTGTGTAAGATGTCACATTGCGTACATCGTCATACAGCACAGGCAAGTTTTATCTGATTTCGGTCGCAGCTTTCGCCAAATAACTAATGTGGACTATAGCATGTCTTCGTTCCACATCGTTGTCAGCAGAACCAAGTCCACCACCATGTGTAATTCTCCTCCCTCTTAACTGAAGCCTATCGTAGAGAAAAACACAACTTCCTAGCTCTGTTTACACTCCATATCTCTTTCTCCCTTACACACACACACACACACACATTTATAACTCTTAACCACATACATGCTCTCTCACACACACACACACTCTCTCTCTCTCTCATGTAATAACTCTTGACCACTCTCTCTTTATTTTATAACTAACGACCAGTTTCTCTCTCTCTCTCTCTCTCTCTCTCTCTCTCATGTAATAACTCTTAACCACTCTCTCTTTATTTTATAACTAACGACCAGTTTCTCTCTCTCTCTCTCTCTCTCTCTCTCTCTCTCTCTCTCATATGTAATAACTCTTAACTCTTCCAGTGCCGTAGACCTTCCCGTCTATGCCCTACAAAAAGCGCGGGTATTGATATGTATAAGGGATAAGTGTAAAAATGAATGTAAGAAATTATTTCCACGTTATAAGTATATGTATTATACATCCAAATATCTGTACATTTATGAAGATTTCGTAAATGCAGAATGTTTTAGGAAAAAAGAAGTAATGTGATATTTTGACAATAGTTATCATCTGAAATGTCTATATCGATTTGTCGATGTCGTATTGTAATTATATGTGCCAAAAATCGCTTTAAATGTCTAAAATAACCTTCTAGCAAATTCTCAGACGTCTAACATGTCTAGATCTACTTATGATACATTCAAGAACAGTGCTCTAGTCGTAGGGGGTCATGTTGGCCGCTGATGCCACACAAAGAAAAAAAAACCTGAAAACTTCGGTCGAAAACATTGAATTTAATTCCATTTGACCCCCGTTGTTAATAACGCTTTGCGAAAACAATCCTGGGTAAATTTGACGTGTACACATAACATTACTATTCATTCATTTCCATGTCCTTTGGGGAACTTTGCCTCCCAAACCGCACTCCTGTAGGCCTCTCGGTTGTGAGCAAGATGGCCTGCTGCTGATGCATCCATTTGCAGATCATCAACGATGTCTTGAGCCATCTTCGCTTTGGTCTTCTTCTCTTTCTTGTTCCCATTATGTAGCCATCCAAGACGGTCTTCTCTAGATTATCATGACGTTTAATGTGTCCAAAATATTTAAGCTTTCTCCTCTTTACTAGCTAACCTTCTTCAATATTAAGTTCTTGTAGTATGGATATATTTGTTTTTTTTTTGTGTCCATGATATTTGAGAACTCTTCTGTAGCATTTACATTCATAGGCATTTATGTGTTTGTTAGCTGTTTCCTTAAGTGTCCAGGTCTCACAAGGCATATGTTGCAATGGGAAAGATGCATGCCCTTAAAAATCTTATTTTTGTAGTTCTGTCTGTTCCTCTCCACGTATTCTTTAGTTGTTTTACTTTCTGAAGAGCGATAGATGTCCTCCTTTTAATTTCCCTCATTGTATCTCCATTATTAGTTAGTAGTGATCCAAGATATTTAAAACTCTCCACTTCTTCCAGTTTTTCCTCATTGATACATACTTCAGCTGCTTTGTTTGTTTTGTCAGTTGTCATCAATTTAGTTTTCTTCTTTAGGTTTTGCTCTTCGCTGTTCTTACGGACTGACATAATTAGTTTTTCCATTCCTTTTTGTGTTGTTAACAGTAATACTGTATCATCAGCATATCTAATCTCTGGTATTTCATAACTCCAATTGTTATGGCATCATAATATTCTGTCTATACATCTTTTCTAGCATTCCTCATTATATTTTCAGTATACAAGTTAAATAAGTAAGTCGACAATATGCACCCCTGACGGACTCCTTGTTTTATGTCAAACCAAGTTGTTGTTTCACCATTTATTCTTACTGCTGCTTGTTGGTCTAGATACAACAGTGATGTTAATTGTATCAAATGTGTTGGAAATCTCATTTTTTCCACAATTCCCAAAGTTTCTGGTGTTGTACACAATCAAATGCCTTTCAGTAATCTATAAAAGATAAATATAGATTCACATTAAACTCTCTGCATTTCTCTATTATTAATCTTATGTTGAATATATGATCTCTTGATCCTCTTCCTTGCCTGAAACCAGCTTGGACCAGATTGACATCTACTATTTTCTTACAAAGTCTACCCATTTATGATTTTTAACAGAATTTTACTGGCACGGTTAATCAACACTGTTCTGTATTTCAGTTCTTTAGTTTGTGCATAATTTCAAGTTAACCTTTTTTTTTTTTGTTAGTTTTATGAATACAGTTCTTTTCCATTCTTTTGGCCAAATACCTGAATGCCATATCTTTTTACATAGTGCATGATAGATTGTTGCACATTCCTTTCCTCCTGCTTTAATAAGTTCAGCTGTTATCTCATCACATCCTGTTGATTTACCATTTTTCAGATTCTTTATTGCCCATAAAACGTCTTCTATTGTCGGTTCAGGTTCATTCTCCACCACTAATAATTCACACTGTTGATTTCTTCTTTCACAGTCAGTTGTTTCATACATTTCTCTCCAATATTCCTTCCATCTTTCTAGAATTTCCTCTGTCTCTGTCAAGGTATTCCCATCTCATCACAAATAGCATTTAGCTTAGGTGTGACATTTCTCGTCAATGTCTTCATTTCTTTAAACATTTTACTATCTCTTCCACACTTCTAATGTCCTCTATTCTTTCACAACAATCTTGTATGTATTTTTTTTTGTTGGTATTTTCTTATCCCAAGGCACTTGACAAGGTGAAACATAATGAAATTATTAAAATGCTTGAAGATATCAATTTAGACGGCAAAGACCTGAGGATTGTAAAACATCTATACTGGCAGCAAGAAGCAGCAGTTCGAGTTGAAAATAGAACTGTAAAATATTAACCTATAAAACAAGGGGTGCGACAAGGATATGTACTATCTCCAGACCTTTTTTATCTGTACAGCGAGAATATTCTAAGAACGATCATCTCAGAACCAGGCATAAAAATTGGAGGATACAATAAAGTCGCCAAAGAAAGTGAACAGAAAGGCCTTACTTTGAACATCAAAAAAGACAGAGACTATGGTTATATCTAAGAAACAGAATCCACCAGCATGCAGTATTAAATTAAACGGAACTATTCTAAAGCAGGTGCAGAAATTCAAGTACCTTGGAGCAGTAATAACTTCAGATGGGAAATGCAGAACAGAAATTAGGAACAGAATAGGCCAAGCAAAGACTGCATTTCAGAGAATGAGAAACATATTAGCTAATACATCCTTATCAATGAATGTTAGAAAACGAGTCCTAAAATGCTATATTGAACCTATCTTGTTATATAGAAGTGAATCATGGACAATAGGCAAGTCTGCACACAAATCATTGGAAGCAGCAGAAATGTGGTTTATTAGAATAATGTTGCGAATCCCCTGGACAGCAAAAATAACTAATGAATAATGTATGAGAAGAGCTGGAGAGACAAAAAAAAACCTTGTCAAAAAGATAAGAAAGAGACAATGTACTTTCATAAGACATGCAATGAGAAGAGGGGGCATTGCAAATGTTATAACAACAGGAAAAATAGAAGGAAGAAGATCAAGAGGAAGATCAAGAGAACTGATACTGGACAGCCTAACGGGATGGTGTGAGAGGAGATCACCAATTGAACTGATGGCCTGCATGAAGGATCGGGTATTCTGGAGAAGCATAATAGCCAACCCCAGTCGGCACGGCACCTGATGATGATGATGATTTTCTTATATTTCTTCGTAGTTCTTTTGTTAAAGATCTATATTCCTCTTTGTTGTTGTTTGTCATTTTCCATTGCGTCTTCATTTCTCTACATTATTTTATCAGTTCGAATGTGCCTGCTGTGATCTATCCATTCTTTTGTGTTTTTTTTTTTACTGGAACCATGTCTTTAGCTGTTGTTATTAAGATATCTCCTGCCTGCGTAGCCAGTTCATCTGGTGTCATCTCCTCCTGTACATCCATCAGGATTTCGAAACGGTTCTTATTTCTATACCGTATTGTTCTGGTATTTTTGTAAGATCAAAGCGGAGTGGTCTTGATCCCCTAACTGCCTTTTTTATATTTACATTCTTGTCTGCTGTTAATAACTCATGGTCCGTGTCACAATCAGCACCTGGTAAAGTTTTTGCTGATGTTATACTTGATCTCCACCTTCTTTGCACTAAAATGTAATCTATTTGATTCTTGGTTTTCCCATCAGGTGATGTCCATGTGTAAAGTCTTCTTGGATGTTGTCTAAAAAGTGTGTTAGCGGTAATTAGCTCATTTTCCTCACAAAACGCCATTAGATTGTCACCTGCCTCATTTCTATATCCTATGTTAAATTTCCCCACAACATATCCTTCGTCTTCTGCTCTTTCTGTACCAATCTTTGCATTAAAATTCCCCATTATTAATACAGTATCATTTTTCCGTACCTGGTCTAACGTCGTTTGTATTGTGTTATGGAAGTCTTCAACTCCCTCTTCCTCTGCTGCTGATGTAGGTGCATATATCTGGATGATAGTGCCCTTAAGTCTGATTGTAAGGATTCTATCACTTACTGGATTGTAACCTATTAATGCTTTTGATGTTGATTTGTCCAAGGAAAATGCCACTCAATTCTTTCCTCCTAATTCTCCATCAGAGTGTATAAATATATCATTCTCGCTCTTGAAGTGTCCTGATCCTTTCCATCGATGTTCGCAGATTCCCTAAATTGTATCCCCGTTCTTTTCATCTCGTCACTTATTATTTGATACTTTCCCTCATACATGCTTCTTACATTCCATGTTCCTAGATTGATGCAGGGGTCCTTAGTAACACCGTCAGGATTTTGTCCGTCATCACAATTATTAGTACTGACCTCTGTCTCACACTCATCCCCAGTATTAAAATTAGATCTAGCTGGCCTGGGGGACTCACCACCAGATCTTTTTCCTATCTGACTTTTCATGTTGCTGTTTGGGTTTCCTGGTATATTTCTAGAAGATAGTTTACCATTGCTTTCATTCCGGTCAGTGACTGTACTAGCCAGTGATTGTAGCCATTATCCCTACATTGAGATCATCTGCCTACCATCGTAGAATGGTGACCATAACAACATTATCTATCGGCTGCTCTCCCATTTTATCCACCACCTGCTCCCATGGCTTCACGTCACCCTGATTGGGGGGCTATACGGGTACTCCACCTTGCCCAAGGGTGTCCCGTAGACTGACTGAGGTAAGGAGGCGTCTTACTTTTCCTTTGATACCATTACCCCATTGAACACATGACATGCGATCTAAAGATTCAACCGATTTTACACCGAAACAAACCAGAGACCTATCCAAAGGCCCAAGGCAGGAGCATGGAAACCGGATGCGGCCACATGCAACAAACGCGGACGTTGCCGTCCGTGCCACGCAAAAAGTGCGGGTCTTGATATGGGGTATAGGCCCCATAGAGTGAATGTAACAAATTATTTCCACTTTAAAAGTATACGTATTATGCATTTAAATAGTTGTAAATGTAAGAAGATTTCATAAATGAAGAGTTTTTTTTTTAAGGAAAAAAGACGTAGTGTGATAATTTTAGCTGGTAATTGTGTATTGCTTACCATCGGCGATGTCTAGTTGTACACTATTTACCATCGGCGATGCTTAGATGTACACTATTTACCATCGGCGATGCTTAGATGTACACTATTTACCATCGGCGATGTCTAGATCTACTTAGATTTTCATCCGATCTCGTCGTATGGTGGCATTCTCACTAAAACAATGTCTGAAACAACCTTCTAACTACTTCTACAGTCCATTTAATAGGTCTAGGTCTACTTTGGGTACATTCAGGAACAGTGGTCTGGTCATATGACATGTCCTTATGCCTTCGAAATCATAATAAGTTGTGACATTTCTCGATTAAAAACATCGATTTCACTCGGTTGTTAGCCACGCTTTGGACTGAACTATGAAAGGTCACCAGACATACACAGATAAAACGTGTAAATTAAAGAGTTACACCGGTTTTACACTGAAACGAACCAAACCTCGCCATAACGAGGATGGCACTAACTTGACTAAGCGGAAGACAATCTTATAGCGAGGATGGTATAGCATGGCATGGCACTGTGTTGACATGTCTTTTTCGTGTGACTCTTTTTTCCCCCTTTGATGCTATCTTCTTTTTTTTTTTCTTTCTGTGCATCATACTTTTTTCTTTAACTCTGATATTCTCCTGTTTCTCATTTTCTCTCTTTCCCTTTCCTATCTTTCTGCGTTATGTTGTCCCTTACTCATCTGCTGCAAGAAATGTAGACTCGAGTCGATCGACTAATTCTAGTCAGACTAAAAAATCACTTTGAAAACTCGACTTGGACGCGATTTCAAGCTGAAGATTTAAACCCTTGTCTATGACACGTCACCATCGTCACATCACCAGCCTCAGTAATCAGGCTCAGTCACCACCAATCTATCCATATTATTACACACATCACCAGTCTCAGTCACCAATCTATCTATATTATTACACACATCACTGGCCTCAGTCACCACCAATCTATCCATATTATTACACACATCACCAGTCTCAGTCACCAATCTATCTATATTATTACACACATCACCAGTCTCAGTCACCAATCTATCTATATTATTACACACATCACTGGCCTCAGTCACCACCAATCTATCCATATTATTACACACATCACCAGTCTCAGTCACCAATCTATCTATATTATTACACACATCACCAGTCTCAGTCACCAATCTATCTATATTATTACACACATCACCATCCTCAGTCACCAATCTATCTATATTATTACACACATCACCAGTCTCAGTCACCACCAATCTATCCATATTATAACACACATCACCATCCTCAGTCACCAATCTATCTATATTATTACACACATCACCAGTCTCAGTCACCACCAATCTATCTATTTTATTACACACATCACTGGCCTCAGTCATCACCAATCTATCTATATTATAACACACATCACCAGCCTCAGTCATAAGTCTATCTGTATTATTACACACATCACCAATCTCACATCAATGGCATCAGTCACCAATTTATCTATGTTATACCACACATCACCAGCCTCAGTCACCAATCTATCCATATTATTACACACATCACCAGCCTCAGTCACAAGTCTATCTATATTATTACACACATCACTGGCCTCAGTCATCAATCTATCTATATTATTACACACATCACCAGCCTAAGTCACCAGTCTATCTATATTATAACACACATCACCAGCCTCAGTCACCGGTCTATCTATATTATTACACACATCACCAGCCTCAGTCACCGGTCTATCTATATTATAACACACATCACCAGCCTCAGTCACCAGTCTATCTATATTATAACACACATCACCATCCTCAGTCACCATTCTATCTATATTATAACACACATCACCAGCCTCAGTCACCAGTCTATCTATATTATAACACACATCACCATCCTCAGTCACCAATCTATCTATATTATAACACACATCACCATCCTCAGTTACCAATCTATCAATATTATAACACACATCACCGGCCTCAGTCACCAATCTATCTATATTATAACACACATCACCATCCTCAGTCACCAATCTATCTATATTATAACACACATCACCATCCTCAGTCACCAATCTATCTATATTATAACACACATCACCATCCTCAGTCACCAATCTATCTATATTATAACACACATCACCAGCCTCAGTCACCAATCTATCTATATTATAACACACATCACCAGCCTCAGTCACCAATCTATCTATATTATAACACACATCACCATCCTCAGTCACCAATCTATCTATATTATAACACACATCACCAGCCTCAGTCACCAATCTATCTATATTATAACACACATCACCATCCTCAGTCACCAATCTATCTATATTATTACACACATCACCAGCCTCACGTCGTCATATTATCTGTATTATTACATATCTCATCAGCCTCACGTCGTCATATTATCTGTATTATTACATATCTCACACGCCTTATGTTGTCATATTATCTGTATTATTACATATCTCACCCGCCTTATGTTGTCATATTATCTGTATTATTACATATCTCATCAGCCTTATGTTGTCATATTATCTGTATTATTACATATCTCACACGCCTTATGTTGTCATATTATCTGTATTAGTACATATCTCACCCGCCTTATGTTGTCATATTATCTGTATTATTACATATCTCACCGGCCCTGAAAATAATAAGAATGGACGCATCAGCTGTAACACAATAATGAGTGTATAAGTATACAACCACACACGAAGCACTGCAGTAAAGCTGTGATACTAGAATGTATAAAACAGGAAAAAGTAGGAGCAGCTTTATTACTTAACAATTACAAAGTTGTGACGTTTCGGTGTGAGCCTTAACCAAAAATATACAGGACGAAGAAGTAGAGAGAGGAGATAAAGTATAGATTCACATGAATACTATGTTTAAAAAAAAATTTTTTTTCTAAAGAGTACTTAGCTGTAAATTGTAAGGTGTGGCTTGTCCGGCGGTGTGTGTCAGGAATGGATTTAGTAGAACGTGGAGACTTTAAATAGAGACCTGTGATATGTGGTCGGTGGGTTGTAACTGGGGGTGGTGGATGGGGAACCGGGGAAGGGAGAGAGAGTGTGTGATGCAATATTGACCTAGCTAGGAGAAGTTGAAACAGATGATTGGGGAAGAGGGGTTGCAGAGTGATGCTGTGAGAAAGTTTGAAAAGTAAGAAGGGGTGGACTTAGTGGAGAGGTACTGTAATGATTGAAGAGAATGTTACGTGTAACTAAACAGCGAGTTTAATCCATGTGGTTCCAGCGTCCCATAATTTTGAATGCAGCGGTTCTCAAGTGCCAGGCGGCTTGTGTCATCTGCGTGACATTGTTTGATGGCTGTTACCAGAAAGTCAGATTTGCCTCTGTGGTTGGGGCCATTGAAATGATTTGGGACTGGTTTCGAAGCATGCTGGGTGATGTCGTACAAATGTTTTTGCATGCGGTCCCCTAATCTGAGGCCAGTCTCACCAATATATGTTATCCTGCATCTTTTGCAAACGATGACATATATCACATTACGGGACTCGCATGTGAATCCTTCATGAAGGGTGAGGATAGTTTTGGGAAAGGTGATTGTTTTCGATTCCCAGACTACAGGGCAGGTAACGCAGCGGGGGCGGTTACATTTTCTGGTGCCAACATATGTAAGGCTCTGCTTCAGGTGGCTGTGGACGAGAATGTCCTTAAGGTTTGGCTCACGTTTGTATGCCAATAGGGGTGCTTCAGAGAAAATGTTACTAGTGTCGGAGTCGAGTTGGATTATCGGCAGATGACGATAAAGAATTTTCTTAACCATCTGACCGTGCGGGTGGAAAGGCAGTACTAACAACTCTGTCAGATGGAGTAACAGGCTTTTTCCTGAACCAGCAGCAGCAGGCCATCTTGCTCACAACCGATAGACCTGCAAGAGAGCTGTTAGGGAGGCAAAGTTCCACAAGGGACATGCAAATGAATGAATGAACCGGCCTAAGCTGTTCAGTCTTATTACTGCACACGAATTTAAAAAAAAACGTAACAGGTGGTGATAATTTAAGACTGTTGAGAGATAACGTAAAGCTGGATTGGAAAAAAAAGCATGAGCTAGTCATGAGGTAGTAAAATAGCTAACAAACATCCCATTATGTGTCCTGGATGTAAATACAGGTCCGAAATCTTTTTAGCATATGGTAATTGCAAAATACAATGTGGTCAATTCTATATTTGAAAAGTCTATTTTGTCTTTGTTTTTTATTTTTTTAAAGATATATATGAAATATTGCAACACTGTAGGGAACATAGGGGGTAGGACGACTTCCAGTAGTCATAGCAACACAAGCTTTCTGATGTGGTTTGATATCACACCAAACGTATACACCACGCTACATGGATTTAATCTGATTGATCGGCAGATCTCTTTGATGATATCGGCTTGTCCATGGATTAGATCTTGATAGCCAGTTTAGCTGTAGGGGAGATATCAGCGTGGTCAGTTTAGTGGTGGGGAAGATATCAGCGTGGTCAGTTTAGTGGTGGGGGAGATAACAGTGTGGTCAGTTTAGTGGTGGGGAAGATATCAGCGTGGTCAGTTTAGTGGTGGGGGAGATAACAGTGTGGTCAGTTTAGTGGTGAGGGAGATATCAGCGTGGTCAGTTTAGTGGTGGGGGAGATATCAGCGTGGTCAGTTTAGTGGTGAGGGAGATATCAGCGTGGTCAGTTTAGTGGTAAGGGAGATAACAGCGTGGTCAGTTTAGTGGTGGGGGAGATATCAGCGTGGTCAGTTTAGTGGTGGGGAAGATATCAGCGTGGTCAGTTTAGTGGTGGGGAAGATATCAGTGTGGTCAGTTTAGTGGTGGGGAAGATATCAGCGTGGTCAGTTTAGTGGTGGGGGAGATATCAGCGTGGTCAGTTTAGCTGTAGGGGAGATATCAGCGTGGTCAGTTTAGTGGTGGGGAAGATATCAGCGTGGTCAGTTTAGCTGTAGGGGAGATATCAGCGTGGTCAGTTTAGTGGTGGGGAAGATATCAGCGTGGTCAGTTTAGTGGTGGTGAAGATATCAGCGTGGTCAGTTTAGTGGTGGGGAAGATATCAGTGTGGTCAGTTTAGTGGTGGGGAAGATATCAGCGTGGTCAGTTTAGTGGTGGGGGAGATAACAGCGTGGTCAGTTTAGTGGTGGGGAAGATAACAGTGTGGTCAGTTTAGTGGTGGGGAAGATATCAGCGTGGTCAGTTTAGTGGTGGGGAAGATATCAGTGTGGTCAGTTTAGTGGTGAGGGAGATAACAGCGTGGTCAGTTTAGTGGTGGGGAAGATAACAGTGTGGTCAGTTTAGTGGTGGGGAAGATATCAGCGTGGTCAGTTTAGTGGTGGGGGAGATAACAGCGTGGTCAGTTTAGTGGTGGGGAAGATAACAGTGTGGTCAGTTTAGTGGTGGGGAAGATATCAGCGTGGTCAGTTTAGTGGTGGGGAAGATATCAGCGTGGTCAGTTTAGTGGTGAGGGAGATATCAGCGTGGTCAGTTTAGTGGTGGGGAAGATATCAGTGTGGTCAGTTTAGTGGTGGGGAAGATATCAGCGTGGTCAGTTTAGTGGTGGGGAAGATATCAGTGTGGTCAGTTTAGTGGTGGGGAAGATATCAGCGTGGTCAGTTTAGTGGTGGGGGAGATAACAGTGTGGTCAGTTTAGTGGTGGGGAAGATATCAGTGTGGTCAGTTTAGTGGTGGGGAAGATATCAGCGTGGTCAGTTTAGTGGTGGGGGAGATAACAGTGTGGTCAGTTTAGTGGTGGGGAAGATATCAGTGTGGTCAGTTTAGTGGTGGGGAAGATATCAGTGTGGTCAGTTTAGTGGTGGGGAAGATAACAGTGTGGTCAGTTTAGTGGTGGGGAAGATATCAGTGTGGTCAGTTTAGTGGTGGGGAAGATATCAGAGTGGTCAGTTTAGTGGTGGGGAAGATATCAGTGTGGTCAGTTTAGTGGTGGGGAAGATAACAGTGTGGTCAGTTTAGTGGTGGGGAAGATATCAGCGTGGTCAGTTTAGCTGTAGGGGAGATATCAGCGTTGTCAGTTTAGCTGTAGGGGAGATGTTAGCGTGGTCAGTCTAGCTGGAGCTAATGACTAAGTCAGTCTGCTAACCGAGCAGAAAGTTAGGAATGTGCATGATGGGAGTTTGAACAATTGTTTAGCAAGAACGTCTCCCATCCAAAATGTCTGCCTAATGTAGGCATTCAAAAATTCAGTTCAATGTGTTACTGTTATGATTTGCCGTGGAATGAATCGTCCACATGAACTGCCAGTCATCGGTGTTGAATAAACTTAGCCATGTATAAGCTCACGTCACAGTATTGTTAGCTGTTGTTATTATGATCAAGAAATGACTGAGCGTGTGAAATATATGTTCAGTGTAATACATGTAATAGTGAGAACAGCGAGAACACATCCTTCCTCTGCCGTCTCACCTCGCAAAGGCCTCGAGTGTCTCACCAAGAGTCGGGAACAACAAACAGATTTTCATTTTTTACTGGCGAGTACTCAATAAGAATATGAAAATATCAGTTATACATATAAATAAAAATATGAAATATCAATTACATATACAAATAAGAATATGAAAATATCAGTTATACATATAAATAAAAATATGAAATATCAATTACATATATAAATAAGAATATGAAAATATCAGTTATACATATAAATAAAAATATGAAATATCAATTATACATATAAATAAGAATATGAAAATATCAGTTATACATATAAATAAAAATATGAAAATATCAATTACACATATAAATAAGAACATGAAAATATCAATTATACATATAAATAAGAATATGAAAATAGCAAATATACATATAAATAATAATATGAAAATATAAATTATACATATAAATAAGAACATGAAAATATCAATTATACATAAGAACATGAAAATATCAATTATACATATAAATAAGAATATGAAAATATCAATTATACATATAAATAAGAACATGGAAAGGATTATACATATAAATAATAATATGAAATTATCAATTATACATACAAATAATAGCATGTATATATCAATTATACATATAAATAAGAATATGAAAATATCAATTATGCATATAAATGATAATATGAAAATATCAATTATACATATAAATAAGTATATGAAAATATCAATTATACATATAAATAATAATATGAAAATATCAATTATACATATAAATGATAATATGAAAATATCAATTATACATATAAATAATAATTTGAAAATATCAATTATACATATAAATGATAATATGAAAATATCAATTATACATATAAATAAGAATATGAAAATATCAATTATACGTATAAATGAGAATATGAAAATATCATACATAAGAATATGAAAATATCAATTATACATATAAAAAGAACATGAAAATATCAGTTACACATATAAATAAGGATAAAGAAGACAATAATTCCACAATGGAAGTTTTACAAAACAAGATTTTCCACAAGTTCCTTTATCATTTGCTCCGTGGCCAGTGTAAGACGACAAACGCAGTTACACAGCTAGTTTGTAGAAACATTCTCAAAGTTTTAGACTGCATTTATAGGAACCCGTTGTAAGTCTTCTCTAGTGGCAGGCACGGGTCGGTGTGACAATCAAGTTTCTCCCTGGTTTATGTAGTAGATACACGGGACAGCTAGGTGTGACAATCAAGTTTCTCCCTGGTTTTATGTAGCAGATACATGGCACGTATGTGTGATAATCTAGTATCTCCCTGGTTTTATGTAGCAGATAAATGACACAGATCAGTGTAACAATCAAATATCTCTATACTTTTCTGAAGCAGGTACACGGCACAGATCTGTGTGACAATCAAGTTTCTCCCTGGTTTTATGTAGCAGATATACGGCACATGTAGGTTTGGCAATCAAGTTTCTCCCTGGTTTTATGTAGCAGATATACGGCACATGTCGGTGTGACAATCAAGTTTCTCCCTGGTTTTATGTAGCAGATATACGGCACATGTAGGTTTGGCAATCAAGTTTCTCCCTACTTTTATGTTGGAGATACACGGTGGACTTGTGCTTAATAATTAAGTTTCTCCCTGGTTTTATGTAGCAGATACACGGTACAGGTCGTTGTGACAATCACGTTTTTTCCTAGTTTTATTTAGCTGATATATAGCACAGGCCGGTGTTAAAGTCAAGTTTTTCCCTAGTTTTATGTTGCAGATACACGTCATTTGTCGGTGTTGCAAACACGTTTCTCCCTACTTTTATGTAGCAGATGCACGGCACAGGTCTGTGTGACAACAGAGTTTCTCCCTGGTTTTATGTAGCAGATACAAGGCGCAGGTCTTTGTGGCAATCACGTTTTTCCCTTGCTTTATGTAGTAGATACCCGGCACCGGTGTGTGTGACAACAGAGTTTCTCCCTGGTTTTATGTAGCAGATACACAGAACAGGTGTGTGTGACAATATAGTTTTTCCCTTCTTTTATGTACCAGACACACTGCACAGGTCGGTGTGAACATCGAATATATCCTTAATTTTATGTAGCGGATACAAGGCACAGGTCGATGTGATAATCAAGTTTCTCCCTAATTTTATATAGGAGATACACGGCACAGGTCACTTTGACAATCAAGTTTCTCCCTAGTTTTTTGTAGCAGATACATGACAGAGACCGTTGTGTGACAAAATAGTTTCTTCCTGGCTTTATGTAGCAGATAAACGGCACATGTCGGTGTGATAACAGAGTTTTCCCCTGTTTTTATGTAGCAGATACACGGCATAGGTTTATGTGACAATATAGATTCTCCCTGTTTTTATGTAGCAGAAACAGGGCACAGGTAGATGTGACAGTCAATTTTCTTCGTAGTTTTAGGTAGCAGATACGGCACAGGTGTGTGCGTAACAATAAATTATCTCCCTAGTTTTATGTAGCAGATACACTGAACAGGTGTGTGTGTGTGTGTGTGTGTGTGTGTGTGTGTGTGTGTGTGTGTGACACAGTTAATTTTCTTCCTGGTTTTACGTAGCAGACAAGTTATTCATAATTTTATGTAGCAAAAACACGGCACAGGTCGGTTTTACAGTCACATTTCTCGGTAGTTTTATGTAGCAGATACACGTCACAAGCGTGCTTGACTATCAAGTTTCTTCCTGGTTTTATGTAGCAGATACACGTCACAAGAGTGCTTGACTATCAAGTTTCTTCCTGGTTTTATGTAGCAGATACACGGTACAGGTCGTTGTGACAATCAAGTTTCTCCTTAGTTTTATGTAGCATATACATGGCATAGGTCGGTGTTACAATCAAGTTTCTCCTTGATTTTGTGTAGCAGATGCATGGCACCAGTGTATGTGACAGCAGATTTTCTCACTGATTTAATATAGCAGATACATGTCACAGGTGTGTGTGTGTGTTAGAGACAAAAGAGTTTCTCTCTGACTTATGTAGCAGATACATGGCACAAGTCGGTGTGATAATCCAGCTTCTCCCTAGTTTGATGTAGCAGATACATGGCACAAGTCGGTGTGATAATCCAGCTTCTCCCTAGTTTGATGTAGCAGATACACGGCACAGATCCTTGAGACAATCGAGTTCCTCCCTAGTTTTATACACCAGATAAACGGCACAAATCAATGTGATAATAAAGTTTCTCCCTAGTTTTATACAGCAGATAAACGGCACAGATCGATGTGACAATCAGTTTTTTTTCTCCCTTGTTTTATGCAGCAGATTCACATCACAGGTCTGTGTGACAATCAAGTTTCTCCTTAGTTTTATATAGCAGATACACAACACAGATGCGTGAGACAATCGAGTTCCTCCCTAGTTTTATACACCAGATAAACGGCACAAATCGATGTGATAATAAAGTTTCTCCCTAGTTTTATGCAGCAGATAAACGGCACAGATGGATGTGATAATAAAGTTTCTCCCTAGTTTTATACACCAGATAAACGGCACAGATGGATGTGATAATAAAGTTTCTCCCTAGTTTTATACAGCAGATAAACGGCACAGATGGATGTGATAATAAAGTTTCTCCCTAGTTTTATACACCAGATAAACGGCACAGATGGATGTGATAATAAAGTTTCTCCCTAGCTTTATGAAGCAGATAAACGGCACAGGTCGGAGTGACATTCGAGTCTCTCCCTGGTTTTTTGTAGCGTATCTGAGCAACACTAGCGCTGGAGTTTGTGTTTCGCTGCTTCAGAATGTTCAGATCTTGATGAGGGGAAGTAGGGGAGGGGTACAGTCTGTAAACATTCTCTTTAATGTACCCTCACACAAACATCGTCATCATCATCATCATCATTATCATCATCATCAGGTGCCGTGCCGACTGACATTGGCTATTATGCTTCTCCAAAGTACAAGATTCTTCATGCAGGCCATCACCTCAGTTGGTGATCTCCTCTCACACCATCCCGTCAGACTGTCCAGTATCATTTCTCTTGGTCTTCCTCTTGATCTTCTTCCTTCTGTTTTTCCTGTTATAATATTTTCAATGCCCCCCTCTTCTCATTGCATGTCCTATGAAAGTACATTGTCTCTCTCTTATTTTTTTGACAAGATTTTTTGTCTCTCCAGCTCTTCTCATACATTCTTCATTAGTTATTTTCGCTGTCCAGGGGATTCGCAACATTCTTCTAATAAACTACATTTCTGCTGCTTCCAATGATTTTTGTGCAGACATGCCCATTGTCCATGATTCACTTCCATATAACAAGATAGGCTCAATATAGCATTTTAGGACTCGTTTTCTAACATTCATTGATAAAGATGTGTTAGCTAATATGTTTCTCATTCTCTGAAATGCAGTCTTTGCTTGGCCTATTCTGTTCCTAATTTCTGTTCTGCATTTCCCATCTGAAGTTATTACTGCTCCAAGGTACTTGAATTTCTGCACCTGCTTTAGAATGGTTCCGTTTAATTTTATACTGCATGCTGGTGGATTCTGTTTCTTAGATATAACCCACACCCACCCACCCATCACAAGATGTCAGGCCGGAACATCTGGAGGGCCATAGCAACAAAAGTGAGTAGTTTTTACCAACTCGTAAAGTGCCTGCGTATTTGAAATTGTCCGTACCTTCAGTTCTATTCATGACAATATCAGAGAGAAAGATCACCGATGAGCGTGAATTATATATTGTGTCGCACCTTAACCAAAATACAGTGCTTATTTATCAAAATTGTTTAATAATGTCATTATTTATGATAAAGTAGAGTGGGTATGTG
Organism: Achatina immaculata; assembly: GCA_009760885.1. Lineage (NCBI taxonomy): Eukaryota > Metazoa > Mollusca > Gastropoda > Stylommatophora > Achatinidae > Lissachatina > Lissachatina immaculata. The sequence continues at coordinate 1,417,012 of CM019719.1, forward strand.
GCAGAACGCGAGCAGCAAGAGCGACTGTCTCGGCTCTACTGAAGTAACAACGCTATTCTGTTTGAAAAGATAGAACGTTTGATAAAGAATACGTTTGGTATTAACCAGTACTGTCACTCCTACTGAAGTACGTTTGGTATTAACCAGTACTGTCACTCCTACTGAAGTACGTTTGGTATTAACCAGTGCTGTCACTCCTACTGAAGTACGTTTGGTATTAACCAGTACTGTCACTCCTACTGAAGTACGTTTGGTATTAACCAGTGCTGTCACTCCTACTGAAGCTACGGGAGAGGAGTGATTGGTAAGAACAAATAAGGTAGCTGAAAAATCAATGAGGAAAAACTGGAAGAAGTAGAGAGTTTTGAATATCTTGGATCACTACTAACTAATAATGGAGATACAATGAGGGAAATTAAAAGGAGGACATCTATCGCCCTTCAGAAAGTAAAACAAATAAAGAATCTGTGGAGAGGAACAGACAGAACTACAAAAATAAGATTGTTAAGGGCATGCATCTTTCCCTTGCAACATATGCCTGTGAGACCTGGACACTTAACAAAACAGCTGAGATACACATAAATGCTTTTGAATATAAATACTACAGAAGAGTTCTTAAAATATCATGGATACAAAAAAGAACAAATATATCCATACTACAAGAACTTAATACTGAAAAAGGCTAGCTAGTAAAGAGGATTAAACAAAGAAAACTTAAATATTTTGGACACATTAAACGTCATGATAATCTAGAGAAGGCCGTCTTGGAAGGGTAAATAATGGGAAAAAGAAAGAGAGGAAAGGCAAGGAGAAGATGGAACCAAGACATAACTGATAATCTGGAAAATGGATTGCTTACAACGAAGAGGCCTACAGGAGGGAGCTGTTAGGGAAGCAAAGTTCTGCAAGGGACATGCAAACGAATGACTGAATGAGTCCCCTTGCAAGTTTATGCACGTAGTCCAGCGATCCTGGAGCATACAGATCCCTTCTTTGTAAAAGTCAGCATCTGGTGCCAGTAGAAAGTGGTCTACAGGATTAATGATGTCATCATCTGAAGCAAATTTGCGACCACTGAGCTCCTTTTTGAGTTTTATAAACAGGTAATAGTCCGAATGGGCCAAATCTGGGAAATAAAAAGGATATTCAAGAAGCTGAAAGCCGCATTCATGAATGGCAGACATTGCCACCGCCGACTTGTGAACTGGAGCATTGTCTTGATGAAAGATGACTCCTCTCGTCAATTTCCCTCGACGCTTTTCCTTCAGTTTGACCCGCAGTTGTTTCACAAGATTAGCATAATAGGCCCCGGTGACCGTTCTGCCCTTTTGAAGATAGTCTACCAATATCACACCTTCTGAATCTCAAAAGATGGAAGCCATCACTTTGCCTGCAGACAGAACCACCCTTGCTTTCTTTGGAGGTGGGGATCCATGATGTTTCCACTGCTTTGACTGTTCTTTGGTTTCTGGTTGAAAATGATGAACCCAAGTCTCATCCATAGTCACAAATTGCTGATGAAACTTTTCAGGATCTGCAGAAAAATGGCCAAGATTGTCTCTTGACATGTTGATATTTGTGATCAGCTCCAAGAAGTTTCAGGACCCATCGAGCAGAGACCTTTGTTATTTGAAGATCATTGTGAATAATGGCATGAAGACGTTCCTGGGAGATGTCCATCTCAGTAGCAATGTACCGTTCAGTTAGTCGTCGATCCTCCATTATCATATCATGGATTCTGTCGGTGGTTTCATCGGTGATTACTGTTCTTGGTCTTCCTGGACGGGGATCATCTTCCAGACTCTCCGTTCCATGTTTGAACTGAGCTGCTCATTTCTTCACTGTGCTGTAAGAAGGGGCACTCTCCCTTAGAATGCCTACCATATCTTCATGGATCTCCTTCGATGATAAGCCCTTGATGCAGAGGTAGCGAATGACTTCTCTAAACTTAGCCAACAAGTTTCGTAAACTTCACGCATGAGACAGCCAAGTCTCGAGTAAATTAATGTTCTACAACATTCAAGGGTCTTAAACAAACATGTCACTGAACATTTTGCTCAAGCTTGACTTTAATAATTTTGTCGTGTCAATACAGACGGGCTACCTACGTATTTCACGAGTTTACTGACCAAAAGTTACCTGTGATCTTTTTATTTTTAGAAACTTAAGTAGACCGGCAACAATAAACCAGGGCCCAACCCTGACTATCCTTACTTTAATATCGATTATATCCCATTAATTAGTAAGCTAAATAACAGAAAATCCTACATTATTACACACTTCCTCTCCCCCTAGAAAGAGATTTACCCCGTCAAATCTCTGACCAATATATATATATATATAACTTTTGTGTGTTATATCTTCTTTATATTTGCTCTCATCAGACTGTGAGATATCATACACACAGAATTAGAACAAAATTATCCCTAATGGGATACGTGCATACACAGTAAGTACAATGTAGTACAAGCAAGAATTGTAATGCCAAAATCAAATATACACATATTTAGCAGCTTTATACTTGGAGCTCTGTTCTTCACACCATAGTCTAACTTACTGGGATAGCAACAGGACAGGAGCCAAGGATGTACTCCTTACAAAGAAAACTATCCGTCTAGTCTTCAGGAAATGTACTGAACAATTTCCAGATCTACAGAAGGAGGAGCAATGGGATCTATAATAATGATCATAACGCGTTTAATATACTGCTTCCTCTCTTCCAATTCCAGGGAAGGCAACTTCTGCAAAAGCGCCCTGTGAACCATTTTCATATTAAAGTGGTCCAGGGCCACAGCTTCCTGATCTGTCCTATTGCCACAACTAGTTTACGATCCGAGACGTACACGTGATCAGTCTCTGAATCACAATCGGCCCTAGTTGAAGTCTTGTCAGGAAAGTAATCTTCACTGTGAGGACAAGAAAGTAATCTTCACTGTGAGGACAGGAAAGTAATCTTCACTGTGAGGACAGGAAAGTAATCTTCGCTGTGAGGACAGGAAAGTAATCTTCGCTGTGAGGACAGGAAAGTAATCTTCACTGTGAGGACAGGAAAGTAATCTTCGCTATGAGGACAGGAAAGTAACCTTCGCTGTGAGGACAGGAAAGTAACCTTCGCTGTGAGGACAGGAAAGTAATCTTCACTGTGAGGACAGTGTTCCTCAGAGACTGATGACATGTCTCAACTCGCTTCCGCCTATGTCGGGGTTGAGATTCATCCACCGACATGGGAACTGCTGATGTGGAAGCATCCACCTCCATATAGTAGTCTGAGGGTTGAATCCCAACATCCACTCTCTGCTGGATTTCCGTCGGGAACCATGGCGGAACCCTTGGAACAAACGAGGGGTCGGTGGAGGGGAATATCTCTCTCTAGTGGGACGCGGCGACTTGGATCTGAAACGATCCGGAATATATTGCCTCTCCAAAGACCCACCAGGCAACGACCCGTAAATGACGACATCGTGTGCTGTGGGACACCAGGTGTTTGTCACTCTATCTACTTTCTGCTTCAACTGACAGGGACGTGGCAGGTCAGTCTGAACTGAGCAGTCTACTAAAAGAGGGGGCCCTGCCTGTGAATAGGCCTCAGCGGTGCTCACTGACCTGACATCACACGTCTCAGACTCATGTGGCTGAGGTACGCCCCTGATAACATATGCTGGTACTGGAACAGAGGTGGTGCCATTGAAAAGAGCTAAGGCTTGATTCCTCGCACCCGGATGAAACAACATCTCGAAGTCCATGGTGCGGAGGTTAGCACATCTCTTGCAGACTGAGGATTGTATCCACCAAGGATCTATGGTCATACTTCTCTCTCTTTCTCTCTCTCTCTCTCTCTCTCTCTCTCTCTTTGAACCTTAAGTGCCAAGGGCACATGAGGCTTCCGCAAGGGTTTTCCCGCAAATGCCTGTCCTTTGCCTTTTTTTCTGCTCTTGCCCATGTAAGCCCTCTATTGCTCAACATCCTCTATTCGCTAGAAAATATCTCAACTTCTTCCTGATGTAATGGACAGCATTCGCTTCTCTCTCGAAAGTAGAACACTTAGTCTGAGAGCGCGACAGTTTCTGCGAAAGAAAATACAATGGCTCTTCAACAGAGAAATCATCAGAAGTGGAAGCCGTCTGCATCAAACAGGCTCCAACTGCAACAATGGAGGCATCTGTATACAAGGTAAGTGGTGTCTGCAAATCTGGATGCGAGAGAAGCGGTTTTTCAGAAACTCAAACGCTATTTGATAGTTTGTAGACAATGTGAAAATATGACCCTTCTTGGTGAGGTCAACAATAGGGGCCACAATCTCCGAAAAATGCGGAATGAAACGTCTGTAATAACTACACGTTCCTAGAAAAGAGCCCACCTCCTTCACATTCAAAGGAGATGACATTTTGGCTCTGACCTTCTCAGGATAAGGAGATATGCCTGACTGGCGGATCATATATCCGGGATACTTAGTCTCAGAGGCCGTAAAGTGGCATTTCGATGGTTTTAACTTGACCTTGTGTCCGCGCAACTGATTGAATACCGTCTGAAGATTGCAAACATGATCTTCGATCGTTCCATCAGTGAACATCAGTATGTCATCGATGTAGGCTTGTGTGAACTTTCCAAAGCCTTCCAATACTGTGTCCATGAGTGCGACAAAGGTAGATGGTGCCCTTTTAAACCAAAGTTAATATTATTCCAACAAAAATAGCGAAGATGGCAGATGAAAGCTGACTTCTGCTGTGCATCATCGGGCAAAGGAATGCACCAAAAGCCACAACGAGCATCCGAAGTGCTGAAAAATTTGGCTTTTCTAATCGTGCTGAGGATAAATATCCTCGACGCATGGCAAAGGATACGACAATGAACGCGTCACAGCATTGAGTGCACGGTAGTCGCAACAGAAACTATGCGTGCCATCTTTCTTACTCACCAAGACAACCGGTGACGACCATTCTGAGATCGTGCGGGAAATGATTCCGTCTCGCAACATAATTTCGACGGCTTTCTCGATATCGTTTCCTGGAGATTGGCAGATGATCGCCTGTATCATTCTCAAACTGAACTGTCGAGGTGTGAGAAATCTCAGAAGCAGTCAAGGCAAAGACATCCGTATTCTGTGCCAACAAACTGGAGATAATGTCCTTGTGTACACCAGGCACTGAACCTGTTGAACGATAACCTCCGAAAGACCTTCATTTGTTGACTCTTAAGTCTCTATACCCTGCACCGTATAAGAATTTCCAGAGGAGAAATATGGCTGAGTCTTAAGTTTAAGAGGAATAAGATTGACAGAATATGGAGAAAGAAGAGAAGAACACGGAGCACGAAGAACAGAAAAAATGTTTGCATCTCACTCTAATGGAATGTTCTTGTTATGAATGTTGAATATGTTAGACTTGTAATCTATGACAGCACCAGATTGAGACACGCCCAAGAATGGCGGAACGGTTCATGTTACGAACCACATAAAAGCAATGAGAAACAGTGACTCCAGCAATAGAGACAGGTAGGTAAACTCTGCCAAGTACTCTCATGGAAGCTGCAGTAACAGTCTGCAGAGTAACTCTAGCAGGCAAGATTTTAAGACCAGACAGTAAGGATCTGTACGCAGAATCCTTGAGAAGACAGGCACTAGCACATGTGTCTAATAACGTCCTAACTCTACAAGACCCAATAGAAACAAGGACAGACGTTGGTGTAGGAGGATTCAGAGACACTGAGAGTAATGGTGAAACATGCGAGAAAGAGGACTTCTTGGCAGACCTAGATGGTGTGTAAACCCTGTCTGACGTCGTGGACGACCTAGATGGTGTGTAAACCCTGTCTTACGTCGTGGACGACCTAGATGGTGTGTAAACCCTGTCTGACGTCGTGGACGACCTAGATGGTGTGTAAACCCTGTCTGACGTCGTGGACGACCTAGATGGTGTGTAAACCCTGTCTGACGTCGTGGACGACCTAGATGGTGTGTAAACCCTGTCTGACGTCGTGGACGACCTAGATGGTGTGTAAACCCTGTCTGACGTCGTGGACGACCTAGATGGTGTGTAAACCCTGTCTGACGTCGTGGACGACCTAGATGGTGTGTAAACCCTGTCTGACGTCGTGGACGACCTAGATGGTGTGTAAACCCTGTCTGACGCACACGAGCTCACTGTGCGCTGACGTGTCGGTTTAAATGTGACTGATTACTTCCAGGCTGCTGCCGACAAAACCTGGCAATTTGGCCATGTCTTCTGCATTTAAAGCTTGTTCTGCTTTCTTGTGGTAGTGTACAAATAGGTCTCAGGGGTCTTGTGTTCGGCCTCTGTTGGTCGACCCTACCTTCTTCTTTTGGAGATGCAGAACCTGTCGACTTCTGTTGATGAGCAGCAAGTTGCATTTTCTGAAAACTAGAAAGTGGAGGTCACTCCCTATGTTGCTATCTCATTCATGGCCTGAGAACCTGAAAAGAAAACCTGCCGGGACCCATAACTCTGGTTCGCCAACTTCATAGTTTCCTCCAAGGCCAACTCTTCTGCCTTTCCAAAAGAAATGGGGTTCTTTCTTAATAACTTGGCCTTCAATTATCTGGGGAGTTCAATCTATGAAAGACTGCACTAGTTGCCTCTGAACCACCGGCGATGCCAATTCCGCTGCAGGGTAGGCAACTCTGGCTGCCTCGCTGATACGGTCAGCCAATGAACTCCAGGAGTCTGTCGAATTGAGGCTAGCGTACGCCATGCCTCTTGGGGAGTTTACAACGCACCGTAGCGTGCTAACAAAACCGCCACGAACTTATCGCAGGACTCCCAAAGATGGAGGTGCTGCTTAACAAACTCCGCCATGGAACCTGTAGTGGGTACACCAAGTTCTTCTTGTTGGCAGATCAGCAGCTCTCACCTCCATGAACTTATTAAGCTCTTCCAGCCACTGCTTTAACTTTGTCTGGCCCCTGTCAAATCTTTCTACAGCTGTCATGACCTGACTGAACTTCAAGTCATTGCTGTCATGACCTGACTGAACTTCAAGTCATTGCTGTCATGACCTGACTGAACTTCAAGTCATTGCTGTCATGACCTGACTGAACTTCAAGTCATTGCTGTCATGACCTGACTGAACTTCAAGTCATTGCTGTCATGACCTGACTGAACTTCAGGTCATTGCTGTCATGACCTGACTGAACTTCAAGTCATTGCTGTCATGACCTGACTGAACTTCAAGTCATTGCTGACTTGAAACAGGGAATCTTGCCACAAACTCAGCAAATCTGACGTGGATGGAGCTGAAGCCATCATGCGTCGTTCACTTAGAGGAATCTGCTGGTTCTTACTATGCTAGAAATGAATTAATATAAGAAAACAATGCAATAACAGTAAAACAATACAATGCAATGCAATAACAGTAAAATAATACAATGCAATGGAATAACAGTAAAATAATACAATGCAATGGAATAACAGTAAAACAATACAATGCAATGCAATAACAGTAAAACAATACAGTGCAATGCAATAACAGTAAAACAATACGATGCAATGCAATAACAGTAAAATAATACAATGCAATGCAATAACAGTAAAACATTACAATGCAATGCAACACAATATCATAAATTCAAAATATATGAGCTACCAATACTAGACTTTAACTATTCATGAAAAGGGCACAAAAATTCGCAAACTTACAAGCTCAATGTCCCAAATGTCCACACAGAAATATTACTGGGCTGGAGTGTCTATGATCCTACACAAAACTGCAACTGTTCTATAGTACAAAGTTAACTAATATTGAAAGGAATTCAATAATACAATGTCTCAATTGTCCGAACACAAAACTGCAACTGTTCTATGATTCACCAGTACGGAGGACATCTGGCGGGTGGATGATACAACTGTTCTATGAGAAAAAAACTGTTCTATGAGAAAAAAACTGTTCTATGAGAAAAAAAAACTGTTCCCAACTTGAATTCTCCATGGCAAAAATGTCAATAATATTTTGGATGTACAGCAAATGTAAACTAAATGAAACAGGACAGAAAATTTGTGATAATGTATACCTCCTCTAGTCTGCGTTGAAGGTGACGAACAGGATATAGCAAGAACTTTGATACCTTCCGAAGCCTACAAGGTTCAGTTCTGCTGCACCGTACAGGTCTGCAGGCACAGGTACACAGAAACCAGGACTGCACCAGACCAAGGCTAGAGGTGTCACAGCTGACTGGAAATGTTGTCTTCTTCGATGACTTGAACAACTCACAGGACAACACTCCTAGGCATACACACCACACACACACACCACACACATACCACATACACACCACACACACACCACACACATACCACATACACACCACACACACACCACACACACACCACATACACACCACTATTTCTATGCCTATATAGAGAACTTTTCCTCCAGCTCTGCAGTTGAGAACCTTGACGTGAAATTACCGGCCAAATGCGATCACTAACTATCTAACCGTTGAATGACTTGATTTCCCTAGCTAGCTAAATCCTAACAACTCAGCTATCTGCATACAACTGGTGAACATGTTCTAACTAGGACTACTCTACACCAAAGAAACTTCCTACAGCTAAACATCCAATACAGCAAACGCCACAGCCACATATAACACGTAGCAGCTGACAAAACGAGGCGCACAGCTATAATTACGAGTGACAATGGTCACAGTAAACAATTCTATTGAAAACAACAGCGTGAAGAGGACAATGGAAGAACGGTTTGCTCTCGGCCGTAAAGGTAAAGGTAAAGGGCCAACCACGGCAGTAATGGTAATAGTGTTCCGTGAAAGCAAGGCAACTCACAGCCTCAGCGAAAGTAGTCTGAAAGATATATCGGTCACATGATCCACTATAATGGTACATATGCCTAGCTGCTCTACTATAAAAGTCTATGTGCCGACCGCCGACCGAAAGGCTGGTCACATGACCCACTATAGTGGTACATATGCCTAGCTGCTCTACTATAGAAGTCCATGTGCCGACCGCCGACCGAAAGGCTGTTAACAGTTTAAAGAAAATGTTTGAACTATTATGTTACCAGACTACACGCAAGTAACTGCACAACCAAGATGCTCAACAAATTCGCACACTGGTAATACATATCTACACGTTAAAAAAAAAAACAGACTGTCGTTCTGCTTCATTGATACAGAACAGATAGCGTGATCCACAAAGTCAGATATGTTATAGAACATTTATTAATGATAGAAAGAGAGGTGACATACGTGAGGATGAGTGAAAAGGCGCCTTTGGCTAAAACATAATTACAAAAAGAGTGTCACGGCGCGAGTATTCAAACGTCAAACGGGAGCAAAGGCCAAACATTCAATGCAAAAAAAATATGTGCACATACTCACAATTCTAACAAGGAACATAACTTATCTCAGAACTTCCATTCTAAACTGCACACTTTGGGCCAAGACCCTAACTCACAGAAATATTAGAGTTAAACTTACAACATGTATTCCTTTTAACTCTTCATGGGAAAACCTTAACAGGAACCAACTGTGCTCTACATGTTACAAACACAGACTCAAGCGTCACTGACTAATTCTACATGTTACAAACACTGACTCAAACGTCACTGATTAACTCTACATGTTACAAACACTGACTCAAACGTCACTGATTAACTCTACATGTTACAAACACTGACTCAAACGTCACTGACTAAAAGAAACTCTTCCTCTCACTCTGGCTTCTAACTCAAGAATCATCTAAAAACTACTCCAAAATTAGTCAACAAGTTTCGTGAACTTCACCCACGAGATAGCCCAACATTTTGCCCTAGCTTGACTTAATAACTCAGATGTGTCAATACAGACGGGCTACCTACATATTTCACGAGCTTACTGACCAAAAGTTATCTGTGATCTTTTTATTTTTAGAAACTTAAGTAGACTGTTAACAATAAACCAGGGCCCAACTCTGTCTTTAATTATTTGTACAGTAGATATCAACAGGATATGTAATTAAGCAGCGGCTAAGCCTATCCCAGCAATACATGAAAATGATGTCACCTGGTGTTTGTATTCAGTAGAGGTGTAAAGTGTTAGTGCTGTCACATTTTCTAGGTCACAGCAATGTAAAATATATAGACGTGCATTTGTCCTCTCTCTGGAAGTGTGTAGTATTAGTCCCTTCACATTTCTATGTCATAACACTGTGAAGCAGGATAACCAGTACTTGCCTTCTCTGCTTTTCTTGTTCCAGTACGTGTCGTCTCTGATTTTCTTGTTCAAGCGCCTGTCCTCTCTTATTTTCTTGTTCCACTACCTGTCTTCTCTTATTTTCGTGTTCCAGTACGTGTCTTCTCTGCTTTTTTTTTGTTCCAGTACCTGCTTTCTCTGCTTTTCTTGTTCCAGTATTTTTTTCTCTGCTTTTCTGGTTCCAGTACCTGTCTTCTCTGCTTTTCTGGTTCTAGCACCTGTCTTCTCTGCTTTTCTGGTTCTAGCACCTGTCTTCTCTGTTTTTCTGGTTCTAGCACCTGTCCCCTCTACTTTTCTTGTTCCAGTACCTATCTTCTCTGCTTTTCTTGTTCCAGTATCTGTCTTCTCTACTTTTCTTGTTCCAGCACCTGTCCTCCCTGCTTTTTCTTGTTCCAGCACCTGTCCTCCCTGCTTTTTCTTGTTCCAGCACCTGTCCTCCCTGCTTTTCTTGTTCCAGTACCTGTTCTCCCTGTTTTTCTTGTTCCAGTACCTGTCCTCCCTGCTTTTCTTGTTCCAGTACCTGTTCTCCCTGCTTTTCTTGTTCCAGTACCTGTCCTCCCTGTTTTTCTTGTTCCTGTACCTGTCCTCCCTGCTTTACTGGTTCCAGTACCTGTTTTCCCTGCTTTTCTTGTTCCACCACCTGTTCTCCCTGCTTTTCTTGTTCCACCACCTGTTCTCCCTGCTTTTCTTGTTCCACCACCTGTTCTCCCTGCTTTTCTTGTTCCACCACCTGTCCTCCCTGCTTTTCTTGTTCCAGTACCTGTCGTCCTTGTTTTTCTTGTTCCTGTACCTGTCCTCCCTGCTTTACTGGTTCCAGTACCTGTTCTCCCTGCTTTTCTTGTTCCAGTACCTGTTCTCCCTGCTTTTCTTGTTCCACCACCTGTTCTCCCTGCTTTTCTTGTTCCACCACCTGTTCTCCCTGCTTTTCTTGTTCCACCACCTGTTCTCCCTGCTTTTCTTGTTCCACCACCTGTTCTCCCTGCTTTTCTTGTTCCACCACCTGTTCTCCCTGCTTTTCTTGTTCCACCACCTGTTCTCCCTGCTTTTCTTGTTCCAGTACCTGTGTTCTCTGCTTTTCTTGTTCCAGTACCTGTCTTCTCTGCTTTTCAGGTTCCACCACCTGTTCTCCCTGCTTTTCTGGTTCCAGCACCTGTCTTCTCTGCTTTTCTGGTTCCAGTACCTGTCTTCTCTACTTTTCTAGTTCCAATACCTATCTTCTCTGCTTTTCTGGTTCCACCACCTGTTCTCCCTGCTTTTCTGGTTCCACCACCTGTTCTCCCTGCTTTTCTGGTTCCAGAAAAAAATCCTCGAGTACCTATTTCTTGAGGTCGGTGAGCCTGAAAACAAATTCAGTTCCAGCAAGGAATCGAACACAGCACCTCTGGTAGACAGGAGAAGGCACTAGCCACTGCACAGCAGAGGAACATACAGCAATCCAAATAAGATTTGGAATCCACTACAATAAAGATGGCTCTAGCCCAGCTACAATCTTCTGTTCCAGCCACGCTTTTCTCGGTTTGACAATCTTTGTATCTTCCCCCCCCCCTCCCAAAAAAAATCACACACCCTCGCCACGTCTACTACCAGCCACCCAGACTGGCGTCATACCTGACAAATCTTCATTTAAACATTCACAGTATTTCATCACATGCAATCTGGTACACATCTACTTCCAAGTCACAGCAAAAGTGCTTCCTTTATTATTTGTTGGTCCATTCTTATTATATACCATTGATGTGAATCGATATTTTCTCTTCTTTTTCTATTTCTTTGTCCCGCATGTTTTTGCATGATTAAGGTGTAAACTAAAACGTTACAACTATTTGCTCGTTAATTAACAAAGCTGTTATACTTTTGTTTTTTAAATAGTCTTAACATTTTACAAAATGTAGACATTTTCTGTATATTTCGGCATGTAATGAACTCTGTATATATAGAAAATCTTCCAAACCACGTTTCCTTTCTTCAAGACCAGATTTTTTGTCAGCGCGTCAGCAAAAACAAGATTACACAGGGAGCTATCATTAATTCAGTCTGTGAGGAAATAGAACTGTGTTGCTTACAGTCTTCAACGGTGCAGATACAGACAGGAGAAGCAGAGATTACTAGGCAAGAACTGGCCTGACACTTCTCGACGCTGTCAAAACTTGACGTGATCTGGAGAATGGAGGTCTAGTTATATGTTGTTAGATATCAAAACCTGCTGGTGCTCTGCTTGCTCCAGGTATGTGCAATAATGTGCAGTGTCTTTTTGTATTATTATATTTATTGCTGCTAGTACTGCTGTTACTACTATAATTAGTGTATACGAAAAAAAGTATGGAGATAGTACACTTCCTTGTTGCACCCTTTGTTTTATAGCTTGGTATTTTCCAATTCCATTTTCAACTCGAACATGAATACTATTTTTAAAAAATTGAAAAAGAGTACTTAGCTGTAAGTTGTAAGGTGTGACTTGTCCGGCGGTGTGTATCAATCCATACTTTATCTCCTCTCTCTATTTCTTCGTCCTGTATGTTTTTTGTATGATTAAGGCTCACGCCGAAACGTCACAACTTTGTAATCGTTAAGTAATAAAGCTGCTCCTACTTTTTCCTAGTTTATACATTCTGCTGTTACTACTAAAGCTATTACTACTACAACAACTACTACTATTACAACTACCACAACCACTACTTCTACAGATTCTGCACATTTACTATTACTAAAATTATTTCTACCGCAAGTTTCGTTTTCCTTCCTCTCCCTCTTTCTTTCTTTCTTTCTTTCGACATGAAGTTAGACTTGTTATGTTGCCATTTATTTATACGTAAACCAGTACAACTTTTATGTTTATAGTGTTTAGACTGATTAAAAAACATGGGGAGTATGTCTGGGCATAGATCACACAGTGTATAAGTCACATAGTATATGTCACACTGTATATAAGTCACACTACATATAAGTCACACTATGTGTCACACTGTATATAAGTCACACTATAAGTCACACTGTATATAAGTCACACTATGTGTCACACTGTGTGTATAATTCACACTATGTGTATAAGTCACACTATAAGTAACAATGTGTATAAGTCACACTATAAGTCACACTATGTGTGCAAATCACACTATGTGTATAAGTCACACTACACGTATAAGTAACACTATGTGTACAAGTTACACTACCTATAAGTCACACTGTGTATAAGTGATACTATGTGTATATGTCATACTACGTGTATAAGTCACACTATGTGCACTAGTCATATTGTGAATAAGTCACACCATGTATAAGTCACACTGTAAGTCACACTGTGTATAAGGCACACTATAAGGCACACTATAAGTCACACTATGTGCATAAGTCATGATATATGTATAAGTAATGCTATGTATATGTATAAGTCACACTATGTGCATAAGTCACACTGTGTATAAGTCACACTGTGAATAAGTCACATTATGTGTATAAGTGACATCATGTCTATGTGTAAGTCACCGTGTGTATAAGTCACACTATGTGTATAAGTCACGATATGTGTGTAAGTCACACTGTGTATATGTATATAAGTAACACTTTATAAGTCACACTGTGTATAAGTCACACTATGTGTATACTTGGCATCAATTGGAACGAATTCAAGAACAATGCAGAGATAAGACAGATGACTGAACAACAACCAGTCTCACGGGTGATCAGGAAAAGGAGATGGATATATGTTGGTCACGTGATGAGAAGAAATGATCAGAGAATCCAAAAACAAGCTATCAAGTGGAACACAACAGGCCAAAGAAAAAGGGGCAGACCGCGTGAAACTCTGAAGAGGACATTGTTAAGAGAGGCCAAGTTAACAGGCATAAAATCCTTTGATGAGGTTGAAAGACTCGCCGAAGACGGGAAAAATTGGCGAACTACTTTGCGAGCCCTATGTGACGTTTAACGGAACGGGAAGGAGATAAGATAAGATAATATGTGTATACGTCACATTGTGCATAAGTTACACTACGTTTGTAAGTAACAATGTGTGTTTAAGTCACACTATGTATATAAATCACACTATAAGTCGCAATATGTGTATACGTCACAATATGCATATAAACCAAACTATAAGTCACAATATGTATTAGTCACACTATGTCACATTATGTCTATAAGTGGCACTAGAAGTCACACTGTATATAAGTCACAGTATAACTGACACTATAAGGTGCAATATGTGTATACGTTACACTATGTCACACTATAAGTCCCGTTATGTGTACAAGCTACATTATATGTATAAATCAGTCAGTTGCATGTCTTTTGCGAAACTTTGCTCCCCTAACAGCTCTCCTGTAGGCCTCTCAGTTGTGAGCAAGATGGCCTGCTGCTGATGCATCCATTTTGCAGATCATCAACGATGTCTTGCAGCCATATTCGCCTTGGTCTTCCTCTCTTTCTTTTTCCTATTATGTACTCTTCCAAGACTTATAATTTAGAGAAGACCGTTCTTTGGGCAGGCAGTGGCTTGAGTCATTGCAGAAATCAACGATTCGTAGAGCCACCTTCATCTATGTTCCTGGCCATGTAGGTATCCAGGGAAGTGAGAGAACTGATAGACTGGCTGGCTTTGCCAGCATTGCAGATGGACAACCACTGGATGGAGCTGATGTTGTGAACATGCTCAGAGAGAAAGACAGACTGGAGGACTTCGAGGGCAGTCAATCTACATCGCTGCTTAGACTGAGAGAGTGGAAATACAGGTCAGCACGGCCAGGAACGAGAAGCATACTGGACATTTGAGACAACTGGTCAACCAACACAGGACATGAGAGACAACTGGTCAACCAACACAGGACATGAGAGACAACTGGTCAACCAACACAGGACATGAGAGACAACTGGTCAACCAACACAGGACATGAGAGACAACTGGTCAACCAACACAGGACATGCAAGAAAACTGGTCAACCAACACAGGACATGCGAGACAACTGGTCAACCAACACAGGACATGCAAGACAACTGGTCAACCAACACAGGACATGAGAGACAACTGGTCAACCAACACAGGACATGCGAGACAACTGGTCAACCAACACAGGACATGCGAGACAACTGGTCAACCAACACAGGACATGCAAGAAAACTGGTCAGTCAACATAGGACATGCGAGACAATTGGTCAACCAACACAGGACATGCAAGACAACTGGTCAACCAACACAGGACATGCGAGACAACTGGTCAACCAACACAAGACATGCGAGACAACTGGTCAACCAACACAGGACATGCAAGAAAACTGGTCAGTCAACATAGGACATGCGAGACAATTGGTCAACCAACACAGGACATGCAAGACAACTGGTCAACCAACACAGGACATGCAAGACAATTGGTCAACCAACACAGGACATGCAAGACAACTGGTCAACCAACACAGGACATGCGAGGCAACTGGTCAACCAACACAGGACATGCGAGACAACTGGTCAACCAACATAGGACATGCAAGACAACTGGTCAACCAACACAGGACATGCGAGACAACTGGTCAACCAACACAGGACATGCAAGACAACTGGTCAACCGACACAGGACATGCAAGACAACTGGTCAACCAACACAAGACATGCGAGACAACTGGTCAACCAACACAGGACATGCAAGACAACTGGTCAACCAACACAGGACATGCGAGACAACTGGTCAACCAACACAGGACATGCAAGACAACTGGTCAACCAACACAGGACATGCGAGACAACTGGTCAACCAACACAGGACATGCGAAACAACTGGTCAACCAACACAGGACATGCGAGACAACTGGTCAACCAACACAGGACATGTGAGACAACTGGTCAGCCAACACAGGACATGCGAGACAACTGGTCAGCCAACACAGGACATGCAAGACAACTGTTCAACCAACACAGGACATGCAAGACAACTGATCAACCAACACAGGACATGCACTATGAGCCGCAGGACACTAGTGGATATGTTGAGGTGGGGGTGTCTGAGTGCCTGTTGGCATGTTCGGAGTGTGATGATGATAACCCAGACCATAAACCATAAACTATGTGTATAAGTCACACTGTACATATAAGTCACACTGTATGTATAAGTCACACTATAAATCATGATATGTGTATGTCGCATTGTGTGTATGTCACACTGTAAGTCTCAGTATGTGTATGAATCTCACTATAAGTAACAATATGTGTATAAGTCACATTGTAAGCCACAATATGTGCATAGTCACACTGCGTGTATGTCACATTATGAGTCACAGTATGTGTATAAGTCACACAGTGTGTATAAGTCACATAATAAATTACAGTATGTGTACGAATCTCAGTATAAGTCACAGTATGTGTATAAATCACAATCTGTGCATATGTCATA
The DNA here is from genome assembly GCA_009760885.1 of Achatina immaculata. Taxonomy (NCBI): domain Eukaryota; kingdom Metazoa; phylum Mollusca; class Gastropoda; order Stylommatophora; family Achatinidae; genus Lissachatina; species Lissachatina immaculata. Next base: position 1,433,590 of record CM019719.1, read on the forward strand.
GTATGTGTATAAGTCACACGATAAATCGCACTATGTGTATAAGTCACAGCATGTGTATGTTACACCATAGGTCACAATATAAGTCACAATATGTGGGGGCTTGGAAGTCATACCATTTGTCACAATATGTGTATGTCAGAATATGTTTAGAGGGGTATGCAACTGATATATCACTTCAGAGCCAGGAGGGTGGTTCCTCTGTTTGTAGGAAGGCCTGGAAGGTGGTTCCTCTGTTTGTAGGGAGGCCTGGAGGGTAGTTCCTCTGTTTGTAGGAGCGCCTGGAGAGTGGTTCCTCTGTTTGTAGGAGGGCCAGGAGGGTAGTTCCTCTGTTTGTAGGGAGGCCTGGAGGGTGGTTCCTCTGTTTGTAGGGAGGCCAGGACGGTGGTTCCTCTGTTTGTAGGGAGGCCTGGAGGGTGGTTTCTCTGTTTGTAAGGGGGCCTGGAGGGTGGTTCCTCTGCTTGTAGAAGGGCCAGGAGGGTGGTTCTTCTGTTTGTAGGAGGGCCAGGAGGGTAGTTCCTCTGTTTGTAGGGAGGCCTGGAGGGTGGTTCCTCTGTTTGTAGGAGGGCCAGGAGGGTGGTTCCTCTGTTTGTAGGTGGGTCAGGAGGGTGGTTCCTATGTTTGTAGGTGGGAAGCAGGAGAGTGGTTCCTATGTTTGTGGGGAGGGGGAGGCAGGAGGGTTGTTCTTGTTTTTGTGTGGGGGGAGAGTGGTTCCTATGTTTGTGAGGGAGGCATGAGGGTGGTTCCTATATTTGAGGGGGAGGCAGGAGTGTGGTTCCTATGTTTGTGGGGGAGGCAGGAAGGTGGTTCTTATGTTTGTGAGGGAGGCATGAAGGTGGTTCCTATGTTTGTGGGGGAGGCAGGAGGGTGGTTCCTATGTTTGTGGGGGAGGCAGGAGGGTGGTTCCTATGTTTGTGGGGGAGGATGGAGGGTGGTTTCTATGTTTGTTGGGGCGGGGGGGGGGGGAAGAGGGTAGTTCCTAGTTTGTGGGGAGAGGGTGGTTCCTATGTTTGTGGGGGAGGCAAGAGTGTGGTTCCTATGTTTGTGGGGGAGGCAGGAGGGTGGTTCCTATGTTTGGGGGGGGGGGGGGAGAGGGTGGTTCTTATGTTTGTGGGGGAAGGATGGAGGGTGGTTTCCATGTTTGTTGGGGGGGGGGAGGGTGGTTCCTATGTTTGTGGGGGATGAGGAAGACTGTGGTTCCTACGTTTGTTGGGGAGGAGGAAGAGAATGGTTCCTATGTTTGTTGGGGAGGAGGAAGAGAGTGGTTCCTATGTTTGTTGGGGAGGAGGAAGAGGGTGGTTCCTATGTTTGTTGGGGAGAAGGAAGAGAGTGGTTCCTATGTTTGGGGGTGAGAGGGTGGTTACTATGTTTGTTGGGGAGGAGGAAAATGGTGGTTCCTATGTTTGGGGGGGGGGGGAAGAGGGTGGTTCCTATGTTTGTTGGAGAGGAGGAAGAGGGTGTTTCCTATGTTTGTTGGAGAGGAGGAAGAGGGTGTTTCCTATGTTTGTTGGAGAGGAGGAAGAGGGTGGTTCCTATGTTTGTTGGAGAGGAGGAAGAGGGTGTTTCCTATGTTTGTTGGGGGAGGGGGAGGAAGAGAGTGCTTCCTATGTTTTTTGCGGATGAGGAAGAGGGTGGTTCTTATGTTTGTTGGCGAGGAGGAAGAGAGTGGTTCCTATGTTTGTGAGGGTTGGGGAGGATGAAGAGGGTGCTTCTTATGTTTGTTGGGGAGGAGGAAAAGGGTGGTTCTTATGTTTGTTGTGGTGGAGTAGGAAGAGATTTGTTCCTATTTTGTTATGGTGGGAGGAGGAAGAGAGTGGTTCCTATTTTTGTGGGGGGGGGGGGAGGAGGAGGAAGCGAGTGGTTCCTGTGTTTGTTTGGGTGGGAGGAGGAAGAGAGTGGTTCCTATGTTTGTGGGGGGGGGAGGAGGAAGAGGGTGGTTCGTATGTTCTGAGGGGGGGGGTGAAGGAGGAAGAGACTGGTTCCTATGTTTGTGGGGATGGGAGGAGGTAGAATGTGGTACTTATGTTTGTGGGGGGGGGGGGAAGGAGGAAGAAAGTTGTTCCTATGTTTGTTGGGAGGGGGGAGGAGAAAGAGGGTGGTTCTTATGTTTGTGGGGGGGGGGGGAGGAAGAGTGTGGTTCTTATGTTTGTAGGGGGGGGGAGGAGGAAGAGAGTGGTTCTTATGTTTGTTGGGGAGGAGGAAGAGAGTTGTTCCTATGTTTGTTGGGGAGGAGGAAGAGGGTGGTTCTTATGTTTAAGAGGGAGAGGGTGGTTCTTATGTTTGATGGGGAGGAGGAAGAGGGTGGTTCTTATGTTTGTTGGGGAGGAGGAAGAGAGTTGTTCCTATGTTTGTTGGGGAGGAGGAAGAGGGTGGTTCTTATGTTTAGGGGGGAGAAGGTGGTTCTTATGTTTGATGGGGAGGAGGAAGAGGGTGGTTCTTATGTTTAGGGGGGAGAGGGTGGTTCCTATGTTTAGGGGGGAGAGGGTGGTTCCTATGTTTAGGGGGGAGAGGATGGTTCCTATGTTTAGGGGGGAGAGGGTGGTTCCTATGTTTAGAAGGAAGAGGGTGGTTCCTATGTTTAGGGGGGAGAGGGTGGTTCCTATGTTTGTGAGAATGGAAGGAGGGAGGTTCCTATGTGTATGAGAATGGAAGGAGGGTGGTTCCTATGTGTATGAGAATGGAAGGAGGGTGGTTCCTATGTGTATGAGAATGGAAGGAGGGTGGTTCCTATGTGTATGAGAATGGAAGGAGGGTGGTTCCTATGTTTATGGGGGTGGGGGGAGGGTGGTTCCTATGTTTGTGGAGGTGGGGAGAGGGTGGTTCCTATGTTTGTGGGGGTGGGGGAGAGGGTGGTTCCTATGTTTGTGGGGGTGGGGGAGAGGGTGGTTCCTATGTGTATGAGAATGGAAGGAGGGTGGTTCCTATGTGTATGAGAATGGAAGGAGGGTGGTACCTATGTGTATGAGAATGGAAGGAGGGTGGTTCCTATGTTTGTGGGGGTGGGGGAGAGGGTGGTTCCTATGTGTATGAGAATGGAAGGAGGGTGGTTCCTATGTTTGTGGGGGGGGGGGGAGGGTGGTTCCTATGTTTGTGGGGGTGAGGGAGAGGGTGGTTCCTATGTGTATGAGAATGGAAGGAGGTGGTTCCTATGTGTATGAGAATGGAAGGAGGGTGGTTCCTATGTGTATGAGAATGGAAGGAGGGTGGTTCCTATGTTTATGGGGGTGGGGGGGGGAGGGTGGTTTCTATGTTTGTGGAGGTGGGGAGAGGGTGGTTCCTATGTTTGTGGGGGTGGGGGAGAGGGTGGTTCCTATGTTTGTGGGGGTGGGGGAGAGGGTGGTTCCTATGTTTGTGGGGGTGGGGGAGAGGGTGGTTCCTATGTGTATGAGAATGGAAGGAGGGTGGTTCCTATGTTTGTGGGGGTGGGGGAGAGGGTGGTTCCTATGTTTGTGGGGGTGGGGGAGAGGGTGGTTCCTATGTTTGTGGGGGGGGGCGGGGGGTGGGGGAGAGGGTGGTTCCTATGTGTATGAGAATGGAAGGAGGGTGGTTCCTATGTTTGTGGGGGTGGGGGAGAGGGTGGTTCCTATGTTTGTGGGGGTGGGGGAGAGGGTGGTTCCTATGTGTATGAGAATGGAAGGAGGGTGGTTCCTATGTGTATGAGAATGGAAGGAGGGTGGTTCCTATGTTTGTGGGGGTGGGGGAGAGGGTGGTTCCTATGTTTGTGGGGGTGGGGGAGAGGGTGGTTCCTATGTGTATGAGAATGGAAGGAGGGTGGTTCCTATGTGTATGAGAATGGAAGGAGGGTGGTTCCTATGTGTATGAGAATGGAAGGAGGGTGGTTCCTATGTGTATGAGAATGGAAGGAGGGTGGTTCCTATGTTTGTGGGGGTGGGGGAGAGGGTGGTTCCTATGTTTGTGGGGGTGGGGAGAGGGTGGTTCTTATGTTTGTGGGGGTGGGGGAGAGGGTGGTTCCTATGTTTGTGGGGGTGGGGGAGAGGGTGGTTCCTATGTGTATGAGAATGGAAGGAGGGTGGTTCCTATGTGTTGAGAATGGAAGGAGGGTGGTTCCTATGTGTATGAGAATGGAAGGAGGGTGGTTCCTATGTGTATGAGAATGGAAGGAGGGTGGTTCCTATGTGTATGAGAGTGGAAGGAGGGTGGTTCCTATGTGTATGAGAATGGAAGGAGGGTGGTTCCTATGTGTAGGAGAATGGAAGGAGGGTGGTTCCTATCTGTATGAGAATGGAAGGAGAATGGTTCCTATGTTTGTGGGGGTGGGGGAGAGGGTGGTTCCTATGTTTGTGGGGGTGGGGGAGAGGGTGGTTCCTATGTTTGTGGGGGGGGGGGGGGGGGGGGGGGGGGGGGGTGGGGAGTGGGTGGTTCCTAGAGTGGACTCTACACACAAACAGCTGACTGCTGTAGGAAATAACTCTTTTTATATTAGTTTTTTCCAGTTCTCAGATGAGTTATCTATCTTACATTCTAACATTCTATATACAGTTATACACTGCATTAACCTAAAAGTTCTATATGACTAAATGTGCCACATCTCGTTGACCTAAAAGTTTAGTATATCTAAATGTTCCACATCTCATTGACCTAAAAGTTTAGTTTGACTAAATGTGCCACATCTCATTGACCTAAAAGTTTAGTATGACCAACTGTGCCATGCTGCAATGAACTAATGAACCGATCTTGCTTTTAAAAAATATTCCTATTTCTCTCAGGAGAATTTTTAGTTGAAGTTTTTTTTTTGTAATACTTCAACTTTTTGGAAATACTTCAAGTTTCTTGTGATACTTAAGTAATCACATTATGTGTATGTCAGAATATACTTCAAGTTTCTTGTTATACTACTTCAAGTTTCCTATTGTATACTACTTCAAGTTTCATAATATATACTACTTCAAGTTTACTATTGTATACTACTTCAAGTTTTCTATTGAATACTACTTCAAGTTTCCTATTGAATACTACTTCAAGTTTCATAATGTATACTACTTCAAGTTTTCTATTGAATACTACTTCAAGTTTCATATTGTATACTACTTCAAGTTTACTATTGTATACTACTTCAAAATATGTTCTACTTAAAAGTTTCCTATTGTATACTACTTCACATTTTTAAAAATGTTTCTTGTAAAACTTTAAGTTCATTTTTGTTGTGCTACTTCAAGTTTCCTGAAGAACAGTGTAGCTCCGTCGAAGGAAAAGCCACAAGTAATGCCATAGATTTATATACTGAGAACATTGATGGAAAGATCAATAGAAGTAAAGATGGACTTATGCTTCATAGACTACTGTAAAACATTCGATACAGTGAGACACAGAAATTATAAGAATGCTGGAAGACATCAACAAAGATGGGAAAGATCTGAAACTCATCAAAACATATATTGGCAGCAATCAGCAGCAATGAAGGTTGAAAACCAAACAGGAGCATTCCAAGACATAAAATTGGAAATGAGACAAAGATGTGTTCTATTTCCTGACCTCTTCTCCTTGTACAGCGAAAACATAATGAGAAATATAGAGAGCTTGCCAGGAATATCACTTTGCAGGTACAACCTTAACAATTTAAGATATGCAGACAACACAGTTCTGATTGCTAAACGTTTAAGGGGAGCTACAGGCTCTTCTGGACATCGTGGTTCGTGAAAGTAAAAATAAAGGTCTCGGTCTGAATAAAAAGAAGACTGGAGTGATGGTCATCTCAGAGAAAAGAATACCACCAAAATGTAGCATTACCATTGATAGCACAGAACTGAAACAAGTTGATAGATTCAAGTACTTGGAACGATTATAACTGATGGGAAATGTCACAACGAAATAAAAAACAGACGTGCTCACGCCAAGTCAGCATTCCAGAAAATGAGAAACATTTTGTGCAACAGATCTATATCAATGGAAACAAGATTCCGAGTACTTAAATGTTACATAGACCCAATTTTGTTTTATGGATGTGGAGCATGGTCCATGAATAAGAGAGTACAACGAGAAATGGAGGCCATGGAAATGTAGTTCATAAGAAGGATGTTGAAGGTACCATGGACAGCCAAGAAAACCAGTGAGGAAGTCTTAAGGGAGCCTGGAGTTAAAAAGCAAATTGTAGCAAAGATCAGAGGCAGACAAGTGAGATTTGTAGGACATTTTCTGAGAAGAGGAAAACTGGAACACATTGTGGCAACTGGAAAAATTGAGGGAAGAAGAGACAGAGGAAGACAGAGAGAGAAGTTACTGGATGGACTGTCAGAGTGGCTATGAAGAAAGTCACCGGCAGATCTCATAATCAAGTCTAAAGACAGGGAATTGTGGAGAGAAATGATCGCCTACGCCACGCGGCACGGCACTTGATTGATTGATTAAGTTTCTTGTAATACCCCAAGTTTCTTGCAATGTTTCTTGTAATACTTCAAGTTTTTTTTTTCGAAAAAAAATATCTGTGTATGTGAAGATATGTGTCATTCCCCAACTTGTAAATACCAGATTGTCACGTAGATCTGCATCCAGATAGACAAAGTAGAACATGAAATGAAAGCCAGCGATTGACTGAGAAATGTTGTAAAGGGGTATCACAAGGGGTGCCGTATGGTAAACAACATGGTGTTATGCCACAAATAGCCATAGCCTGCCACCATCGGATACCTAAGGCGCAAACAAAGCCACCCAGAGATGGCGCAGATGATAAAAAGTGAGAAGACCATATGAAGAGTGATGGACGGAGGAAGGTCCAGAAGAAAGAGAGCACCGAGAGGATAATATTGTTTGCCTAGACAAGGGAGATAACAAAAGAAAGAGAGAAGGTGTGATATAAATTTTAAATTAAGAGTAATATCCAAGGCAAAAAAAAAAGTGGTCTGCTAAAACGTCTCAGGTTTCTCAACGTAATGTTGACATTAGTGAAAAGACGAAGAAAAGCTTTAAAATGCATTTACGGGACTTAAGAACGGAACATTTCTGAAAACATTCATGAGAAACCAAACCAAAGATGTCCAAATAAGGCGTGAAGTTATTATGATGAAGGCATTGGATGTTGTGCGGGAGTTGAAAATCTAGTGACTGATTTTAGGACAAGCTTCTTGGCCTTCTGGCTAAGATCAAAGTGTAGTTCTAGGCTCTGAAGAATGTACACTTTGTTATTTTGGAACAAACGAGACGTCCGAGGCCTGCCCTGCACATTGAATGCCAGGGGTAAGGTCCGCATCTCGTTACAGGTGGACCCGGTTTGCAGTACCACCGGGTCACGGCCTGTTCTTTTCATCGTCTTAAAAAAATTAGGACAAGCTTGGGCTGGCGTAAACGCTTATCAGTCACTCTTACTAGGAGGATACTGTAAAACTGAGTCAGTCACTCTTACTAGGAGGATACTGTAAAACTAAGTCAGTCACTCTTACTAGGAGGATGCCGTAAAACTAAGTCAGTCACTCTTACTAGGAGGATGCCGTAAAACTAAGTCAGTCACTCTTACTAGGAGGATACCGTAAAACTAAGTCAGTCACTCTTACTAGGAGGATGCCGTAAAACTAAGTCAGTCACTCTTACTAGGAGGATACCGTAAACGCTTATCATTCACTCTTACTAGGAGGATGCCGTAAAACTAAGTCAATAATTTTCATCTATTTGTCGTGTTTTTTTTTATCTATTGTGTTGTTTTTGTATGTGATTCTTGAAAAAGGTTTTTGCCGAAATATTATATATATTATATATAATATATTTTGCCGAAAAATTTTTTACCGAAATTGCTGTATATCTTTCATGTGTATGTGCTCCTCTAGCTTTCTGCCTTTCTTGTTTGTGCCCATTTCCTCACTCTTTCTATCTTTTTGTAAACTGAACCATACACCTCCATCTACCTTCATAAGTGCACACCTCCATCTACCTTCATAAGTGCACACCTCCATCTACCTTCATAAGTGCACACCTCCATCTACCTTCATAAGTGCACACCTCCATCTACCTTCATAAGTGCACACCTCCATCTACCTTCATAAGTGCACACCTCCATCTACCTTCATAAGTGCACACCTCCATCTACCTTCATAAGTGCACACCTCCATCTACCTTCATAAGTGCACGATCAAGTGTTCAGGTCTGTGTCTATGACACTACACCTGTGGCACGCCTTCCTGTAGACTAAACATGTCAGAGCATAGTTTCCAAAGTAAACGGTTGCCAGGTGGAATTATTTTTAGAGCACATGAAAAAAGTGATGGAAGACTGACGAACTGCTGACAGATTGAGGATGCCGACCAGGTGTTTTACCGGGCAGTGAGACCTTTATGATCATATACCTCAGAAAATAAAGAAACAGGTTGCAGAAATAAACACTGATCTTGTTATTGTCACAGGGGGAATGACTTTTAAGCTTCAAGTTCTAGATATGGTTGTTAATAAATTATCACCAGAAAGAGTGTAGTGGCTGGTTAATTAACGGGAACTATGCAATGAAGCAGAAGAAATCAAACATACAGTTATTGAGCCAGACTTACAAGCTAAAGAAATAAAACATACAGTTTTAGACTCAGACATACAAGCTAAAGAAATAAAACATACAGTTTTAGACTCAGACATACAAGCTAAAGAAATAAAACATACAGTTATTGACTCAGACATACAAGCTAAAGAAATAAAACATACAGTTATTGAATGACTACAGCCTATGGAAAAAAAGGTATAGCCAAATTTGTAAAATGCTGTTTTTAATAAGATGGATGGGAGCCAGGATGAGACAGTGTGGGAGTGGATGGGAGCCAGGATGAGACAGTGTGGGAGTGGATAGGAGCCAGGATGAGACAGTGTGAGAGTGGATAGGAGCCAGGATGAGACAGTGTGGGAGTGGATAGGAGCCAGGATGAGACAGTGTGGGAGTGGATAGGAGCCAGGATGAGACAGTGTGGGAGTGATTCGACTATGGGTCTGATTCAAGTACTAGTAGTGAAGAAGAAGAAGAAGAAAACAAGAGTGATGACTAGGACTAAAAGTAATAATTAAGATGATTTATCACGTATGCCCTAAATTTTATGCAAAAAGAAAACATATTTCTGTGTTTTACCTCAAGATTTGGTATTTAGATAATTTAATTATCTCTATACAAACATTTTACTTGTCTTTCTTGTCAGATATCTTCAACTTATCCAGTTCATATATGTTAGACCATCAAGCCTTTTTATCTTGTAAAACATCTTCAAAAATTCATAGACATATCTATGCCTGGCCATTTTATATTCTAGCAAGTACACTACTTCAAGTTTCTTGTAGTATTTCAAGTTTCTTGTAATACTTCAAGTTTCTTCTAATACTTCAAGTGCCTTGTAATACTTCAAGTGTCTTGTAATACTTCAAGTTTCTCACAGAAAAATGTAACACTTCAAATTTTATTGTAACAAATCTAGTTTCTTGCTGGAACATTTAACACTCAAACTTTCTTGCAGAATAAAATAGGCTCCAGTCTAGTTTCTTGTTGAAATATTTAACACTCTAACTTTTTATTTAACACACTAACTTTCTTTCAGAACAATGTAACACTTCAAATTTCTTGTAATAATTGAAGTTTCTTGTTATACTTTAAGTTTCATGTAACCCTTGTAGTTTACTTCTTATAGGAAATTTCTACACAAAAAGTTTGTTGTGACCCTTGTAGTTAGCTTCTCTCTGTTTACCCTTTGATTCCACATTTTAGGATCTTGTGGTTCATGTAGTAAGTGAGAACAGTAGTTTAGTTTCTTGTGTGAAAATCTTGGCAGACTTTTAGATTGGAAAGAAGAAAAATAAGAAGAATGTTGTACTGCTATTTCACAACAGATAACAATGTGCAAGCATACCACATTTGTGCTGATAGCCATATCTGCCAGCCTAAGACTGGCCTAGAAGATATTTTCCCCTTGTCTTGTAAACCGACCATATCACTTTCACTCCAGGCAGCCTACTAACAGACCACGATTAGGCAGAATTTTCTAGAAAATCTTGCTTGAATGATGAATCAGAATTTTCTAGAAAATCTTGCATGAATGATGAATCAGTTTTCTAGAAAATCTTGCTTGGATGATACATCAGAATTTCTAGAAAATTTTGAATGAATAATGCACACATCAGAATTTCTAGAAAATTTTGAATGAATAATGCAAACAGAATTTCTAGAAAATCTTGCATGAATGAAGCACATAACAGCAGCTTGTGTCTGAGATAGCAGACATCAGTTGAAGTTTCTTCACAATGTTTTGGTATGAACTACTCATTACTTTGTTTTTTTTTATCAGAATTTTCCCAAGAGTATGTCAGACCATGTTTAGTAATACTTGCTGGTCTAGAAATGTTTAGTAATATTTGCTGGTCTAGAAATGTTTAGTAATACTTTCTGGTCTAGAAATGTTTAGTAATACTTGCTGGTCTAGAAGTGCTTAGTAATACTTGCTGGTCTAGAAGTGTTTAGTAATACTTGCTGGTCTAGAAATAAATTCCAGAGTAACTTTTGCTGCTGTCAACAGATCTCACATTTTCATATATCTTTCAGCCAGTTTCATGTTTCACACATCAGTCCGCCAGTTTCATGTTTCACACATCATTCAGGCAGTTTCATATTCATAATTGTTAATTCACATGTTACTCGCGACATGTCAGTGGTTTGTGGGAGAAGCGGTAATTCACATGTTACTCGAAGCATGTAGGAATCATGTTCAGCACACAGTGAACATGCTCATGTACTCAAAGATAGACGATACAGATGTTAACTAGAATTGTTGTGTTTGTTTTCTTTTAAGACGTGACCACCTCTCGCTCTTTCTCTTCTCTCTCTTTCTCTCACACTCTTTCTCTCGTCTCTCTCTCATTCTTTCTCTTTCTCACTCTCTCTATCTTCTCTCTCTTTCTCTCTCTCACTTTCTCACTCTCTCTCTTTGTCTCTATCTCCTCACTCTCTCTTTGTCTCTATCTCCTCAGTCTCTCTCTCTTCCATCTCTCTTCCACAGATTGAGCATACCGAAGAAATAGCTTCTCTGAGTGCATGTAGGCAAGTGTTGGATCAATAATGTAAATATCTGAGTGTGGCAACTTCATTTACCGGCAGATATTAGTCATGCCGCAACATTTTATCTTGAACAATGGAGAATTTGTGAATGTGTATTTAACTTTGTGTGTTGAGTGATGGTATGGCTGATTTTTGTGTTGAATGATGATGTGGCTGATCTTGTGTTGAATGATGGTGTGGCTGACTTTTGTGTTGAGTGATGGTGTGGCTGATCTTGTGTTAATGATTATGTGGCTGACTTTTGTGTTGAATGATGGTGTGGCTGATTTTTGTGCTGAATGATGGTGTGGCTGATTTTTGGGCTAAATGATGGTGTGGCTGACTGTTGTGTTGAATGATGGTGTGGCTGACTTTTGTGTTGAATGATGGTGTGGCTGACTGTTGTGTTGAATGATGGTGTGGCTGACTTTTGTGTTGAATGATGGTGTGGCTGACTTTTGTGTTGAATGATGGTGTGGCTGACTTTTGTGTTGAATGATGGTGTGGCTGACTGTTGTGTTGAATGATGGTGTGGCTGACTGTTGTGTTGAATGATGGTGTGGCTGACTTTTGTGGTGAGTGAAAATATTTGAAACTGATGTTTCTATTGAGTGCTTTGAGGGAGGTAGGGAGAGTGGCGAAGACCCTGCCATATTTGCCAGTCAGTGTCCCATAGCTGACATCAGGGTAGGCGAACCACAACCGGTCAAGACCCTGATCCATCTGTTCTTTTGTACTCCTAGTAACAAGCTTAGTTTGGCTAACGGGGCAGGGATCTCCATAGTCTCCATGGAGGCGGAGTCTGGTAAAGTACTGCAAACCTCCTGCTTTTTAACTGCACTCAGAAACAGAACAGATAGTCACCACAGCCCACTCCCAATCCGACACCACGATGTGCCTCGGCGTCCTCACCACATCGGCTGCAGAGAATATCAGCTGACAGTTCCAGGAAGTTTGAAGAAGAAGAAGAAGACGAAGGAGAAGAAGACGAAGGAGAAGAAGACGAAGGAGAAGAAGACGAAGAAGAAGGAGAAGAAGACGAAGGGGAAGAAGATGAAGGAGAAGGAGAAGAAGACGAAGGAGAAGAAGACGAAGGAGAAGAAGACGAAGAAGAAGGAGAAGAAGACGAAGGGGAAGAAGATGAAGGAGAAGAAGAAGAAGGAAAAGAAGATGAAGGGGAAGAAGATGAAGGAGAAGAAGAAGAAGGAGAAGAAGAAGAAGGAGAAGAAGACGAAGGGGAAGAAGATGAAGGAGAAGAAGAAGAAGGAGAAGAAGATGAAGGGGAAGAAGATGAAGGAGAAGAAGAAGAAGGAGAAGAAGACGAAGGGGAAGAAGATGAAGGAGAAGAAGAAGAAGGAGAAGAAGATGAAGGGGAAGAAGATGAAGGAGAAGAAGAAGAAGGAGAAGAAGAAGAAGGAGAAGAAGACGAAGGGGAAGAAGACGAAGGGGAAGAAGATGAAGGAGAAGAAGAAGAAGGAGAAGAAGACGAAAGAGAAGAAGAAGAAGACGAAGGAGAAGAAGAAGAAGAAGAAGAAGACGAAGGAGAAGAAGAAGGAGAAGAAGACGAAGGGGAAGAAGAAGAAGGAGACAAAGAAGAAGAAGAAGAAGACGAAGGAGAAGAAGACGAAGGGGAAGAAGATGAAGGAGAAGAAGAAGAAGGAGAAGAAGACGAAGGAGAAGAAGAAGAAGACGAAGGAGAAGAAGAAGAAGAAGAAGAAGGAGAAGAAGAAGGAGAAGAAGACGAAGGAGAAGAAGACGAAGGAGAAGAAGAAGAAGACGAAGGAGAAGAAGAAGACGAAGGAGAAGAAGAAGAAGGAGAAGAAGAAGAAGAAGAAGAAGAAGACGAAGGAGAAGAAGAAGGCGACGAAGGAGAAGAAGAAGAAGACGAAGGAGAAGAAGAAGAAGGGGAAGACGAAGGAGAAGAAGACGAAGGGGAAGAAGACGAAGGAGAAGAAGAAGAAGACGAAGGAGAAGAAGAAGAAGAAGAAGACGAAGGAGAAGAAGACGAAGGGGAAGGAGACGAAGGAGAAGAAGAAGAAGGAGAAGAAGACGAAGGAGAAGAAGATGAAGGAGAAGAAGAAGGAGAAGAAGAAGAAGGAGAAGACGACGAAGGAGAAGAAGACGAAGGAGAAGAAGAAGAAGACGAAGGAGAAGAAGAAGAAGATGAAGGAGAAGACTGAGTGAAGAGGAAAGAAAACCGCGGAGCCATGTTTAAGGATGGTTTAACAAAAAATTAAGTATATAAATAAATCTAGTAGTCCCCCAAAACACAAAAAAATTAAGTATATAACTATATCAAAGATCTCTCTCTCTCTCTCTCTCTTCTCTGAACCTTAAGTGCCCAGGGCACATGGGGCTTCCGCAAGGGTTTTCCACAAATGCCTGTCCTTCGCCTTTTTTTCTGCTCTTGCCCAGGTGAGCCCTCTATTGCTCAACATCCTTTCTGTTGTTCTTCTCCATGTCTCTTGTGGTCTACCCTTACTTCTGCTCCCCTGTGGTGTCCATCTTAGTGCTATTTTTGATCACAGATCTAGTAGTCCTCAAAAACAAAACAAAATGAAGTATATAACTATATCATAGATCAGTTCCTGAGACAAAAATAGGAACACGATGATATCAAACTGTTTGCTGTTTAGTATCACTTTCATTTATTCATTCATTTGCATGTCCCTTGCGGAACTTTGCCTCCCTAACAGCTCTCCTGTAGGCCTCTCAGTTGTGAGCAAGATGGCCTGCTGCTGATGCATCCATTTGCAGATCATCAACGATGTCTTGTAGCCATCTTCGCCTTGGTCTTCCTCTCTTTCTTTTCCCATTGTGTACCCTTCAAAGACGGCCTTCTCTAAATTATCATGACGTTTAATGTTTCTAAAATATTTAAGTTTTCTCTCTTTAATTCTCTTTACTAGCCAGTCTTCTTCAATATTAAGTTCTTGTAGTATGGATATATTTGTTCTTTTCTGTGGCCATGCTGTTTGAAGAACTCTTCTGTAGTATTTACAATCAAAGGCATTTATATGTTTCTCAGCTGTTTTGTTAAGTGTTCAGGTCTCACAGACATGTTGTGATGGGAAAGATGCATGCCCTTAAAAATCTTATTTTTGTAGTTCTGTCTGTTCCTCTGCACAGATTCTTTAGTTGTTTTACTTTCTAAGGAGCGATAGATTTAGTGTCACTCTGATATCAAACTGTTTAGTGATACCAAACAGCAAACAGTTTATTTGATTTAGTATCAATATGATATCAAATAAATTGTTTGCTGTTTAATATCACTATGATATCAAATAAACTGCTCTTTACTGAGATATTAATTGATGGCTGAGAAGGGGGGGGGGGGGACTTGGTCAAATGAATCTGAATACGTAAATTCATATTCTATATTTTTTATCTACTCTGTTTACTCTATTCTTTGTTGGATATTTTATACACTCTGTTTTAAGTTTTACGTTCTGTGTTTGTTCATATCTATCCTGGTCTGTTCTTATGTAAGAAGGTTTCTGGACAAGAAACACCGGACTGTGGTCATTAGCCTGGCATGTGCTAGGTCAGTGATCGTCACAGAGCATTCAGTGATCGTTACAGAGCATTCAGTGATCGTCACAGAGCATTCAGTGATCGTCACAGAGCATTCAGTGATCGTCACAGAGCATTCAGTGATCGTCAGAGAACACTGAGTGATCTTTACACAACATTAAGTGATGGTCACACAACACTGAGTGATCATAACAGAACATTGAGTGATCATCACAGAACATTGAGTGATCACCATAGAACATTGAGTGATCATCATAGAACATTGAGTGATCATCATAGAACATTGAGTGATCGCCACAGAACGTTGAGTGATGGTCGCTGAACTTTTAGAACACTATGGGTTTATGAGCAGATATATGCAGTTGTGTGTTTGTTTCTGATCGTCTGGCCTGTTTTGTTTCTGACTGACATGCTGGCGTCAGGGTTGATGACCCACAGCTGACCAAGACCCTCTTTCACTTCTCCGTTGGTACTTTCAACAACAAGCCTAACCTGACTAACAATCGCCATAGTCCCATGGCGGTGGAGTCTGCTAAAAAAAGTACTACAGACACTGCTCCACGCAAGTACTACAGACACTGCTCCACGCAAGTACTACAGACACTGCTCTACGCAGGGAATGAAGAAAAAATAGCCATCATAATAGGCATCCAAACCTGACAGGATGCCGTAGATCATCTTCACGATGTTGGCTACAAAGAACATCAGCTTGCAGTTCCCTGCAGATAGAAGAAGTTCTGGACTGTTCTATATACTCTGACACTATCTGTTGTACAGATTTTGTTCACATTTATACTACTTTTATAAACTGAATGGAGCTGGATGGGTCTAGATATCTTGTAGACACATAGATACTTGATCGTTTAACAACACCGTTTTGTAAACATAGATACTTAATTGTTTTATCAACACCGTTTTGTAGACATAGATACTTGATTGTTTTATCAACACCCTGTTGTAGACATAGATACTTGATTGTTTTATCAACACCCTGTTGTAGACATAGATACTTGATTGTTTTATCAACACCCTGTTGTAGACATAGATACTTGATTATTTTATCAACACCGTTTTGTAGACATAGATACCTGATCGTTTTATCAACACCGTTTTTTAGACATAGACACTTAATTGTTTTATCAACACAGCTTTGTACACATAGATACTTGATTGTTTTATCAACACCGTGTTGTAGACATAAGACACTTAATTGTTTTATCAACACAGTTTTGTAAACATAGACACGTAATTGTTTTATCAACACCGTGTTGTAGACATAGATACTTGATTGTTTTATCAACATCGTTTTGTACACATAGACACTTAATTGTTTTATCAACACCGTGTTGTAGACATAGATACTTGATTGTTTTATCAACACCATGTTGTAGACATAGATACTTGATTGTTTTATCAACACCGTGTTGTAGACATAGAAACTTGATTGTTTTATCAACACCGTGTTGTAGACATAGAAACTTGATTGTTTTATCAACACCGTGTTGTAGACATAGATACTTGATTGTTTTATCAACACCGTGTTGTAGACATAGATACTTGATTGTTTTATCAACACCGTGTTGTAGACATAGATACTTGATTGTTTTATCAACACCGTGTTGTAGACATAGAAACTTGATTGTTTTATCAACACCGTGTTGTAGACATAGAAACTTGATTGTTTTATCAACACCGTGTTGTAGATATAGATACTTGATTGTTTTATCAACACCATGTTGTAGATATAGATACTTGATTGTTTTATCAACACCGTGTTGTAGACATAGAAACTTGATTGTTTTATCAACACCGTGTTGTAGACATAGAAACTTGATTGTTTTATCAACACCGTGTTGTAGACATAGAAACTTGATTGTTTTATCAACACCGTGTTGTAGACATAGAAACTTGATTGTTTTATCAACACCGTGTTGTAGATATAGATACTTGATTGTTTTATCAACACCATGTTGTAGATATAGATACTTGATTGTTTTATCAACACCGTGTTGTAGACATAGAAACTTGATTGTTTTATCAACACCATGTTGTAGACATAGAAACTTGATTGTTTTATCAACACCATGTTGTAGACATAGAAACTTGATTGTTTTATCAACACCATGTTGTAGACATAGAAACTTGATTGTTTTATCAACACCGTGTTGTAGACATAGAAACTTGATTGTTTTATCAACACCGTGTTGTAGACATAGAAACTTGATTGTTTTATCAACACCGTGTTGTAGACATAGAAACTTGATTGTTTTATCAACACCGTGTTGTAGACATAGAAACTTGATTGTTTTATCAACACCGTGTTGTAGACATAGAAACTTGATTGTTTTATCAACACCGTGTTGTAGACATAGAAACTTGATTGTTTTATCAACACCGTGTTGTAGACATAGAAACTTGATTGTTTTATCAACACCGTGTTGTAGACATAGAAACTTGATTGTTTTATCAACACCATGTTGTAGACATAGAAACTTGATTGTTTTATCAACACTGTGTTGTAGACATAGAAACTTGATTTTTTATCAACACTGTTTTCCTCTGTCTGTGCCTTATGTTTCACACTAATTGCTTGTGTTTTTTTTTTCCCAAAAGAGTTAGTTGGTAAACGCAGTAAAGTGAAATCTCCAAAATCTGTTTTTTTTTTCCTTCAGAAACAAGGAAACTCATTTCATAAACAGGAAACACGAAATGATGAATATTATTTTATATATAGTAGTGGTGAACGGCGATGTGTTAGCAGTTCAGACAACATGCATGAAACGTGTTGAGTGCAGTACACAAAGAGAACACTTATACATGAGATCAGTCTTGTTGAAAAGAAACGGGTTAACAGGAAACTATATGAAAGATACCACACTAAGAGTACACTTCTATATGAAATATGAAAGATAGAGCACTAAGACTACACTTCTATATGAAATATGAAAGATAGCACACTAGGAGAACACCTCTATATGAAAATACTACACCAAAAGAACACCTCTATATGAAAATACTACACCAAAAGAACACCTCTATATGAAAATACTACACCAAAAGAACACCTCTATATGAAAATACTACACCAAAAGAACACCTCTACATGAAAGATAGCATACTAAGAGAACACCTCTATATGAAAGATAGCGCAATTAGAAGACACCGCTACGTGAGAGATAGCACAATTAGAAGACACCACACTACGTGAAAGATGGAGCAATTAGAAGACACCACTACGTGAAATAAGAGTAGTTAGAAGACACCACTACGTGAAATAAGAGCAGTTAGAAGACACCACTACGTGAAAGATAGGTGTTATAAGAAGACACTGCTACTTTGAAGATAGCACAATTAGAAGACGCCACACTACGTGAAAGGTATCACAATTAGAAGACACCAGACTACGTGAAAGATGACACAGTTAGAAGACACCACACAACATGAAAGATAGCACAATAAGAAGACACCGCACTACATGAAAGGTAGCACAATTAGAAGACACTGCTATTGAGAACAGTACATCTTCTCCTCATCAAAGAAATGTACAGCGTCTATCATTCATTCATTCATTCATTGATTTGCATGTCCCTTGCGGAACTTTGCCTCTCTAACAGCATCTATCAGAAAATGAAATGTTCCGCGCCATTGTTTACCAACCCCCCCCCCCCCCCCCCCCCCCCCCCCCCGGGTATCAATAAGTTAGTGACATGAACAAGTTCTAGTTGATTTTACAAGTTTTCCTTGAGTCTGACAGAATGACATCGGCCCAGAAGTTTTTTTTTTATTGTATATGATCTCAGCTACATAATTATAAGTTACCACAGTGATGTTGTATGTGATCTCAGCTATATAATTAAGTTACCACAGTGATGTTGTATGTGATCTCAGCTATATAATTAAGTTACCACAATGATGTTGTATGTGATCTCAGCTATATAATTAAGTTACCACAATGATGTTGTATGTGATCTCAGCTATATAATTAAGTTACCACAGTGATGTTGTATGTGATCTCAGCTACATAATTAAGTTACCACAATGATGTTGTATGTGATCTCAGCTATATAATTAAGTTACTACAGTGATGTTGTATGTGATCTCAGCTATATAATTAAGTTACCACAGTGGTGTTGTATGTGATCTCAGCTATATAATTAAGTTACCACAGTGATGTTGTATGTGATCTCAGCTATATAATTAAGTTACCACAGTGATGTTTATGTGATCCCAGCTATATAGTTAAGTTAGATGTTGTATGTGATCTCAGCTATATAATTAAGTTACCACAGTGGTGTTGTATGTGATCTCAGCTATATAATTAAGTTACCACAGTGATATTGTATGTGATCTCAGCTATATAATTAAGTTACCACAGGGATGTTGTATGTGATCTCAGTTATATAATTCAGTTACACGGTGATGTTGTATGTGATCCCAGCTATATAATTCAGTTACACGGTGATGTTGCATGTGATCTCAGCTATATAATTCAGTTACACGGTGATGTTGTATGTGATCTCAGCTATATAATTCAGTTACACGGTGATGTTGTATGTGATCTCAGCTATATAATTCAGTTACACGGTGATGTTGTATGTGATCCCAGCTATATATTTCAGTTAGAGAGTGAGAGCTTGGAAACGATCTCGCGTCTCCTGCGTGGCCTGTGCCACGTCCCGTCACGCCGCGTGAAGAACTGCGATAAGAGTTCTTGTTAAAACCATTTTTTCTTACAAGTTTCTTGTCTGCAGGTTTTATGCGCAGTGCTGTTGTTAGTAGTTGTTGTCTTTCAGGTATGTGACATGTGACTGACTGACATTTTGTGAATCAGGTAAATAATATGAACTTTATGAATTTAACTGTTTTTGCTAATTGTTATTTACATATTTTAACTTCACACGAAGGATACTGGAAACAGGAAACGTGTAGATGATTAGTAAAGATCGAGACACATTAAAATATTCAGAGAAAGCAAAACATTTGGAGGAATAATAAATCATCTACACAAAAGCCAGACATCTGGGAAGAAAATCCAGACTACAATAAACATTAGAACGACGACAGAAAATGTGTGCAAAACATGTAGGCGAACAACAAAATATCTAGGCTGAAAGCAAACCGCAAACATCTAGGCTGTCGGCAAACAGCAAAACATCTAGGCTGTAGGCAAACAGCAACCATTTAGACTGTAGGCAAACAGCAAACATCTAGGCTGTAGGCAAACAGCAACCATTTAGACTGTAGGCAAACAGCAAAACATCTAGGCTGTAGACAAACAGCAACCATTTAGGCTGTAGGTAAACAGCAAAACATCTATGCTGTAGGCAAACAGCAAAACATCTAGGCTGTAGGCAAACAGCAAAACATCTAGGCTGTAGGCAAACAGCAAAACATCTAGGCTGTAGACAAACAGCAACCATTTAGGCTGTAGGTAAACAGCAAAACATCTATGCTGTAGGCAAACAGCAAAACATTTAGACTGTAGGCAAACAGCAAAACATCTAGGCTGTAGACAAACAGCAACCATTTAGGCTGTAGGTAAACAGCAAAACATCTATGCTGTAGGCAAACAGCAAAACATCTAGGCTGTAGGCAAACAGCAAAACATCTAGGCTGTAGGCAAACAGCAAAACATCTAGGCTGTAGACAAACAGCAACCATTTAGGCTGTAGGTAAACAGCAAAACATCTATGCTGTAGGCAAACAGCAAAACATCTAGGCTGTAGGCAAACAGCAAAACATCTAGGCTGTAGACAAACAGCAACCATTTAGGCTGTAGGTAAACAGCAAAACATCTATGCTGTAGGCAAACAGCAAAACATCTAGGCTGTAGGCAAACAGCAAAACATCTAGGCTGTAGGCATATCTAGGCTGTAGGCATATCTAGGCTATAGGCAAACAGCAAAACATCTAGGCTATAGGCATATCTAGGCTATAAACAAACAGCAAAACATCTAGGCTGTAGGCATATCTAGGCTGTCGGCACACAGCAAAACATCTAGGCTGTAGGCATATCTAGGCTATAAGCAAACAGCAAAACATCTAGGCTGTAGACCAACAGCAAAACGTCTAGGCTGTAGACAAACAGCAAAACGTCTAGGCTGTAGACAAACAGCAAAACATCTAGGCTGTAGGTAAAAATATACATAATACGAGGTTGTGAAAGTTCCTATAGTGATCATAAAAAAGTATAGACTTTCCATACGTAAATTTAATCGCTATCTCCTTCGAGATTGTTCCCTCTGGAAACATGCACAGCTTCCCAGCGATTCTTCTTCGCTGCCATTTCGTCTGCATTTCATTTCTAGTGTCAAAGCGAGCCCCCCTCCCTTTTTTTCAGCTTCAGTTTCATTTTTGGGAACAAAGCGAAGTCATAGGAGGCTATGTCAGGCGAGTATGGAGGTTGTGGGATGACTACCATATTGTTTTCTGTAATCTTACCAAAATGAAAGCACTCATCATGACGTCATAAGCTGGTAACGCCATGCCGGGTGACAGCACCATCTGAACGGCATCCGTCAGTTACAGATGGAGGGTCGACTGTACCAGTGGTCCGGATAGGAAGTTCATGCTGTGACAGAAGGTTCATGTTGTGACAGGATGTTCATGCTGTGACAAGAGGTTCATGCTGTGACAAGAAGTTCATGCTGTGACAGGAGGTTCATGCTGTGACAAGAAGTTCATGCTGTGACAGGAGGTTCATACTGTGACATGAAATTCGTGCTGTGACAGGAAGTTCACTCTGTGACAGGAGGTTCATCTTGTGACAGGAGGTTCATGGTGTGACAGAAGGTTCGTATTGTGACAGGAAGTTAATGCTGTGACAGAAAGTTCATATTGTGACAGAAGGTTCGTGCTGTGAAAGAAGGTTCATACTGTGATGGGAGGTTTATACTGTGACATGAAGTTCATCCTGTGAGAGAAAGTTCATGGTGTGACAGAAGGTTCATGTTGTGACAGAAGGTTCGTGCTGTGACAGGAAGTTAATGATGTGACAGAAAGTTCGTATTGTGACAGAAGGTTCGTGCTGTAAAAGAAGGTTCATACTGTGATTGGAGGTTCATACTGTTACAGGAAGTTCATGCTGTGACAGAAAGTTCACGGTGTGACAGAAGTTTCATGGTGTGACAGAAAGTTCATGCTATGACATGAGGTTCATACTGTGACAGGAAGTTCATGCTGTGACAGAAGGTTCATGCTGTGACAGAAGGTTCATGCTGTGATGGGAAGTTCATGCTGTGACAGGAGGTTCATGCTATAGTCAGAAGTTCTTGATGTGACAGGGGATTCATACTGTGACAGGAGGTTCATGCTGTGACAGGATTTCTTAGCGCAAAACAGGTGTCAGATGGAGAAATTTATCATTAGTTCCTAGAAGTCTGTAGAGAGAGTGTGATGAGCTGAAAGTTGACGGAAGTCTGTAGAGAGAGTGTGATGAGCTGAAAGTTGACGGAAGTCTGTAGAGAGAGTGTGATGAGCTGAAAGTTGACAGAAATCTGTAGAGAGAGTGTGATGAGCTGAAAGTTGCTGGAAATCTGTAGAGAGAGTGTGATGAGTTTGAAAGTTGTTGGAAATCTGTAGAGAGTGTGTGATGAGCTGAAAGTTGACGGAAGTCTGTAGAGAGAGTGTGATGAGCTGAAAGTTGACAGAAATCTGTAGAGAGAGTGTGATGAGCTGAAAGTTGCTGGAAATCTGTAGAGAGAGTGTGATGAGCTGAAAGTTGACGGAAGTCTGTAGAGAGAGTGTGATGAGCTGAAAGTTGCTGGAAATCTGTGTAGACAGTGTGATGAGCTGAAAGTTGCTGGAAATCTGTGTAGACAGTGTGATGAGCTGAAAGTTGACAGAAGTCTGTAGAGAGTGTGTGATGAGCTGAAAGTTGCTGGAAATCTTTGGAGAGAGTGTGGAAGTTGCTGGAAATCTGTGTAGACAGTGTGATGAGCTGAAAGTTGCTGGAAATCTGTGTAGACAGTGTGATGAGCTGAAAGTTGACAGAAGTCTGTAGAGAGTGTGTGATGAGCTGAAAGTTGCTGGAAATCTTTGGAGAGAGTGTGGAAGTTGCTGGAAATCTGTGTAGACAGTGTGATGAGCTGAAAGTTGCTGGAAATCTGTGTAGACAGTGTGATGAGCTGAAAGTTGCTGGAAATCTGTGTAGACAGTGTGATGAGCTGAAAGTTGCTGGAAATCTGTGGAGAGAGTGTGATTAGTTGCCAGTTGCTGGAAGTCTGTGGAGACTGTGTATGTTAAAATTAAAACAAGAAGAGTAACAATCAGAGACGTAGGGCAGGATGGCATACCCACAATAGCAGTTATGGCAGTTTTAAAAAAAAATCGAGTATGCGATATTGGAGAACATACGTTTAGCTGTGGATGAACTGACTTGGTCTGTCACGCGGAGCGGTGTCCAGAATTATTGTGCAGTTGAGATTTCATAAAGTGGGTGCACGATGAATACCACAAGCCCTTTCCACAAGGCAAAGAGAATGGCACACGCCCTGTTATTCCTGTAACGATATGCCCTGTCATTCTTGTAACTATATGCCCTGTCATTCTTGTAACTATATGCCCTGTCATTCTTGTAACTATATGCCCTGTCATTCCTGTAACGATATGCCCTGTCATTCCTGTAACGATATGCCATTCGACACAAAGACTTTCTAGAACACATTGTCACCGTGACAAGACATGAGTTCACCATAGCACCCCAGAATCGAAAAGTTCAAGCAGAGAATGGAAGCATCCGGTCTCCCCGCGAACCAGAAACATCAAGATCTTGTCCTCCGTGTGGCAAAGTTTACTATGTTTGGTATCAGAAATTCGAGTTGTTGATAATTTCCTGGAGAGAGGATCAGCAATGAACACAGCTGTGCATGATGCAACACTAAAACGTTTATGAGCTGCCAACAGACGTTGTTGTCCTGGGTTGTTGACAAAAGGTGTGTTGATCCTCCGTGATAGTATACACCCACCCATGGCTGCTTTGTTTCGGGAACTCTTGCAACATTTTCAGTGAGAGAAGCTGGTCCATCCGCCGTCTAGTCCAGATCTAGCGCCAAGTGATTTTTACCAGCTCTCAAGGAAGAACATCTTGGTGTCCAGAGATGTCCGAGTGACGAGGATGT
Source organism: Achatina immaculata (assembly GCA_009760885.1). Taxonomy (NCBI): domain Eukaryota; kingdom Metazoa; phylum Mollusca; class Gastropoda; order Stylommatophora; family Achatinidae; genus Lissachatina; species Lissachatina immaculata. Next base: position 1,457,242 of record CM019719.1, read on the forward strand.
CCAAACAGAGCTGAGACGGTGGCTCTATGCCCAGAACACCAAATTTGACAAGACAGGCATCAAAGAAACTTACCTTAGACAAATGCCTCAGCCGTAATGGCGACAGCGTGGAAAAATAATCATAGAACTCAGCGTAGACTTTGCTGTATCCACATAAATTTTGCTCTAGAACTCAGCGTAGATTTTGCTTATCCACATACATTTTGCTCTAGAACTCAGCGTAGACTTTGCTTTATCCGCATACATTTTGCTCTAGAATTCAGCTTACACTTTGCTGTATCCACATAAATTTTGCTCTAGAATTCAGCTTACACTTTGCTGTATCCACATAAATTTTGCTCTAGAACTAATAATCTTTGTAAATTTATTTTTGGGACGACCCTCGTGTTTGAAATTGCGTGGGTGTGTATATATAATATATAGTAATGAACAAATATATCTCAGTACTATTATAATGAGCACAGATACAGTGCCGGTAGTTGTGTAATGAGTAAAAGATATAATATTACTATTTATACACCGAATGAACGGACATTTTGTTAGATATTTATGCAATGAAAAAACGGGCTTCAGTTACCTTTCTTAAATTAGGTAAAAAACGGGCTTCAGTTACCTTTCTTAAATTAGGTAAAAAACGGGCTTCAGTTACCTTTCTTAAATTAGGTAAAAAACGGGCTTCAGTTACCTTTCTTAAATTAGGTAAAAAATGGGACAGTCTCACATATGCCCTTACTGTCATTGTACTATTTTCTGCATAAAAATCCACATTGAGATTTTCCAGATTATAATGAGCATTTCCAGGTGTCATTTATAAAAGTTTTCTCCCCTTCTTGCCACGGAAATAACATTGACATTTCATCTTCGTGTGAAAGTTACAAAAACATCACTCAGCAGTAATGACTGTATTTCTTATTTTTTGTGCATATTTACTGTCTGTATCTGCATTTCTGTCTTTTGGAGAAAATATACTTTTTTCGTTTGTTTTTGTAATTCTTGTATAGAAATTTTAAGCATAGCTTATTGAGACTTCATAGTCAGGGAATTAGACTACTATTTCATGGTCTGGGACTATTACTTCATGATCTGGGAATTATACTACTATTTCATGATCTGGGACTATTACTTCATGATCTGGGAATTAGACTACTATTTCATGGTCTGGGACTATTACTTTATGATCTGGGAATTAGACTACTATTTCATGGTCTGGGACTATTACTTCATAGTCTGGGAATTAAACTACTACTTCATTGTCTGGGTATTAGACTACTACTTCATTGTCTGGGAATTAGACTTCATGGTCTTGGAATTAAACTACTACTTCATTTTCTGGAAATTAGACTATAACTTCATGGTCTTGGAATTAAACTACTAGTTCATGGTCTGGGAATTAGACTATTACTTCATGGTCTTGGAATTAGACTACAATTTCATGGTCTGTGACTACTACTTCATAGTCCGGGAATTAAACTACAACATCATGGTCTGGGAACTAGACTGCTACTTCATGGTCTGATAATTAGGGTGCTACATGATAGTCTGTGAGTTTCAAGAACATACTGAAAAGCAGAAACCATTAATACTGAACATCATAGAATTGCAAAAGCAGCATCAATCTTCAAGAATCTTGAAAACATATGGAATTCAAAAGTTATAAGCACAAAAACCAAGTTAAGACTATTCAATTCAAATGTAATATCCACCCTCATTTATGCATGCGAAAGCTGGAAAACAACTAAAGAAATAGAAAAGAAATTAGACTCTTTTGAAAACAAATGCCTAAGGAAAATACTCGGCATCAAGTGGAATGAATTCAAGAACAATGCAGAGATAAGACAGATGACTGAACAACAACCAGTCTCATGGGTGATCAGGAAAAGGACATATGTTGGTCACTTGATGAGAAGAAATGATCAGAGAATCACAGAAAAAGCTATCAAGTGGAACTCAATAGGCCAAAGAAAAAGAGGCAGACCGCGTGAAACTCTGAAGAGGACATTGTTAAGAGAGGCCAAATTAACAGGCATAAAATCCTTTGATGAGGTTGAAAGACTTGCCGAAGACAGGAAAAATTGGCAAACTACTTTGCGAGCCCTATGTGATGTTTAACGGCATGGAAAGACATCATAGTCCGGAAATTAGACTTCTACATCATGGTCTGGGTAAAGCTGGGACGACCATCCCCAACCCAGCGTGTCACAGGTGGCGGATGGTGAAAGTCCTCCAGATATGGAGGATCCCTGTGAATAAGGAGTTGTCCAAACAAGCAGGCGCGGACCAACTGGCGGTAGACTCAGAGAGCGAGGTGGGGTAGTAGGTGGCTATACTACTCCTATAAAGTGCCTCAGGTGCTCAGTGAAGGGAATACCAGGCGGGTAAGAGGCGCCTTAAAACCTCTTGCTCCCGCTGCCTTGCGTTTAGGACAGGGACTCCAAAGGCTAGCGGAGAGTCCGTACACAAACCGACAGAAGGCAACGGGAAACCACTGTTGTAGTTCCCAAGAATAGTTATGCTTGAACAGAATAATCGATTCATCATGAACGACATTAATGGATGTTCCTCTGGAACAGCCTCGTTCGGTAGGGCAGCTCACGAGCCACAGATCGTCATCAATCTACTGGTGGCAAAACTAACAAGTTCAAAATAGCAACATGGAATGTTAGAACTTTACTGCAGGCTGGAAAATTAGAAAATGTAAAGAAGGAAATGGAAAGGATGAAGATCAACATATTAGGAATGAGTGAAGTTAGATGGACAGGTGCAGGGAAGATAAACTCTGATAAATATACAATAATATATTCAGGAAGTGAGAAACATGAACGAGGAGTAGGAATTATATTTGATGAACAAACAGCAAGGACAATTGTAGGATATTTGAACATCTCGGACCGAGTCCTGCTAGCCCAATTGAAAGGGCAACCAATAAACATAAATATTATACAAGTGTACGCTCCAACATCTGAAAGTTCTGAAGATGATGTACAGCTATTTTATAATGACATAGAGACAGCACTAAAACACACAAAGTCACATGAAGTTACCATAGTCATGGGAGATTTTAATGCCAAAGTTGGTAAAGGAAGAACTTCAGACATCGTTGGTGACTATGGACTGGGGGAGAGGAATGACAGAGGTTATAAATTAATTGAATGGGCAAGAATACACAGCATGGTTGTAGGAAACACCTGGTTTAAACAACATCTTCGAAGACTGGCAACGTGGTGCAGCCTTGACAAAAAGACTTTTAACCAGATAGACTACATATTAATCAACAAACGGTTCCTCAATGCATTACTGACAACAAAAACTATGCCAGGAGCTGACTGCAATAGTGACCATGATCCACTTTGTGGAAAAGTTAGAATAAAGCTAAAGAAAGCAGGCAGAAAAGTGAGAAACATCAAACTGAATACAGAACTTCTTAAAAATGACCAAGAACTGCAAGAACAATACAAAGTTATTATAACAAATAGATACAATGCAATAGCAAAGATAAATAGTATAGATGAACAATGGGAAATGTTAAGAGATTCTATCCACCAAACTGTTAAGGAGATAATACCACCAAAAAAAGAAGCCTCTAAAAATAAATGGATGACAGGCGACATCTTAGGACCGATGGACAAGAGGAGGAGGAGTAAAAATAACGAGGAAAAATATATCAAAATAAATAAAGAAATAAGACGCAAATGCAGAGAAGCAAAAGAAGTGTGGTTAAATGAAAGATAGAGGACTCTCATAATAAAGACACCAAAAACATGCACAAACGAATTAATGAACTCACAGGCAGGAAAACAAAATATACCACAGGATGCCTGAAATTGAAAGAAGGTATAATGTTAATGGGAAAAGAAGACATTGTGGACAGGTGGACAGAGTATATCGGTGAGCTATATGGAGGAGAAAGACCAGAATTAACACCAGATACTGAAAACTGTGATGGACCACCAATACTTGAAGATGAAATCATAAATGCCATCAATCACATGAAGAAAGGAAAAGTGACTGGGCCTGATAATATAACAATAGAAGAAATAGAGGCACTAGAGGAGACAGGAATAAAAATAATAACCAAGTTACTGAATGACATTTACAACAGTGGTTATATGCCCAGTGACCTGATTAAATCCACGTTTATAGCACTACCAAAGAAACCAGGTGCAAAGGAATGTGACGACCACTGGACTATCAGCCTCTCATGTCACATAACGAAGCTACTTCTGAGAATAATTATGAGAAGAACAAGGAAAAAGATAAAAATGGAAATAGCAGATGAACAGTTTGGATTTGTTGAAGGAAAGGGAACACACAATGCCATTTATGCTTTATGAACACTAACAGAAAGAGCTTTAGAAGTACAGAAAGATCTCTACTTATGCTTCATTGATTACACCAAGGCATTTGACAAGGTGAAACGTAATGAAATTATTAAAATGCTTGAAGACATCAATATAGACAGCAAAGACCTGAGGACTGTAAAACATCTATACTGGCAGCAAGAAGCAGCAGTTCGAGTTGAAAATAGAATTGGAAAATATCAACCTATAAAACAATGGTTGCGACAAGGATGTGTACTATCTCCAGACCTTTTTTCTCTGTATAGCGAGAATATTCTAAGAACAATCGTCACAGAACCAGGCATAAAAATTGGAAGATACAATATTAACAACCTTCGGTATGCTGACGACACAGTACTGATAGCTGAGAACCAACAAGACCTGCAAAATCTCTTGAATAAAGTCGCCAAAGAAAGTGAACAGAAAGGCCTTACTTTGAACATCAAAAAGACAGAGACTATGGTTATATCTAAGAAACAGAATCCACCAACATGCAGTATAAGATTAAATGAACTATTCTAAAGCAGGTGCAGAAATTCAAATACCTTGGAGCAGTAATAACTTCAGATGGGAAATGCAGAACAGAAATTAGTAACAGAATAGGCCAAGCAAAGATTGCATTTCAGAGAATGAGAAACATATTGACCAACACATCCTTATCAATGAATGTTAGAAAACGAGTCCTAAAATGCTATATTGAACCTATCTTGTTATATGGAAGTGAATAATGGACAATAGGCAAGTCTGCACAAAAATCATTGGAAGCAGCAGAAATGTGGTTTATTAGAAGAATGTTGCGAATCCCCTGGACAGCAAAAATAACTAATGAAGAATGTATGAGAAGAGCTGGAGAGACAAAAAAACCTTGTCAAAAAGATAAGAGAGAGACAGTGTACTTTCATAGGACATGTAATGAGAAGAGGGGGCATTGAAAATATTATAACAACAGGAAAAATAGAAGGAAGAAGATCAAGAGGAAGACCAAGAGAAATGATACAGGACAGTCTGACGGGATGGTGTGAGAGGAGATCACCAACTGAACTGATGGCCTGCATGAAGGATCGTGTACTCTGGGGAAGCATAATAGCCAACGCCAGTCGGCACGGCACCTGATGATGATGATGATGATGATCATGGTCTCAGAATTAGACTACTACTTCTTAGTCTGCTAATTAGACTACTACATGGTAGTCTGGGAATTAGACTACTACTTCATAGCCTGGGAATTAGACTACTACTTCATGGTCCAGGAATTAGACTACTACATGATAGTCTGAGACTACTACTTCATAGTCTGAGAATTAGATCACTACGTCATGGTCTGAGAATTAGATCACTACATCATGGTCTGGGATGATTGTTTGATATCAAATGCAGAAAGACTGTCATCATCATCATCATCATCATCATCATCATCATCATTTCATGCTGTCTCCCCACAGAAGGTTGGTCGCAATGAATCTCCACTCTGCTCTGTTTCTTGTCTTCACAGAACACTCAGCCAAGCTAGTCCCTGTCCATCTCTTGATGTTGTCCTCCCATCTACTTCGCTGTCATACTCTTGTTCTTTTCACTTCGATTTTGCCCTCAAGAAGGGTCTTCAATATAGTATTGTGCCTCTTAACATGTCCAAGGTATCTTAGCTGCCTTGTTTTTATGTTTTTCAATATTTCTCTTTTCACTTCTAGCTGGTTTAGCACTTTGTTGTTTCTTTTCTTTTCTGTCCATGGACATGCCCTATTCTTCTATATATCCACATTTCAAGGGCCTCAATTTTCTTTTCTGTCCATGGACATGCCCTATTCTTCTATATATCCACATTTCAAGGGCCTCAATTTTCTTTTCTGTCCATGGACATGCCTTATTCTTCTATATATCCACATTTCAAGGGCCTCAATTTTCTTTTCTGTCCATGGAACATGCCCTATTCTTCTATATATCCACATTTCAAGGGCTTCAATTTTCTTTTCTGTCATCTTATTCAAGATCCAGGCTTCTACACCATAAAGAAATACTGAGTATATGTAGCATTTTATGTTATGTAATCTCAGTTGCTGTGATATTTGTTTTGATGTAAGGATCTTCCTCATTGTGCTGAATGTGTTTTTTTTTGCCAAACCTATTCTTTTATTAATTTTCATTCACATTTTCCATCCTCTGTTATCATGTGCCCCAAATACCTGAAGCTTTTCACTGTTCAAGTAATTCTCCATTTAATTTTATGTTTATTGTTGACTTTCTTTCTTCTCTGCTAATTACCACGATGTTTATCTTTCTGATATTTCCAATCTGTGCTTTTCACTTTCATTGTTTGTTTGTGTCACTAGATTCCGTAGGTCTTTTTTGGTTCTCTGCCATCAGCATGGTGTCATCCGCATATCTTAAGTTGTTGATTGATATTCCATTAATGTTTAATCCAGGCATCTCACTAGTTTCTTTGAATACTTTCTCTGTATAAAAGTTAAACAGACATGGAGAAAGGACACATCCTTGTCTGACCTCTCTCTTTATAGAAAGACTTTACTCCCTTCAAAAAATGACCAGTGTATCTTATTTAGTGAAAGCATCAGCATAAATGATCAGCTCAAATATCTCAGAATTACATCTCTCTAATGCAGATTCATATTCAACAAAGTCAAGAATTATGACAAGTATGAAATGCAGAAAAAGGACTGTGACAAGTATAATATGCAGAATGTGAAGTTGTTAGAGAGAAACAGTGCTCAGTTTTGTCAATAACTTGGTTGCTCTCAGATCTTATTTCACACAAAACATAATTCATTTCTTTGTTTCAGATAAAACATGCTCTCCTTCTTCAGATGAAACATGCTATTCTTCCTCAGATGAAACATGCTATTCTTCCTCAGATGAAACATGCTGTCCTTCCTCAGATGAAACATGCTGTACTTTCTCAGATAAAATATGCTGTCCTTCCTCAGATGAAAAATTCTGTCCTTCCTCAGATGAAACATGCTATCCTTCCTCCTACTGGGGTTGCTGTCCATGCTGGTTGTCCTCATTCTTCTGCTGGTAGGTTTGGCCTGGACCAAGAAACAATGTGGCCCTGAACTCTATTATCAGGTAGACCATGGAGAGGGTCAAAGGTCATTGGTTACCTTGCCTTCAATCAAGACAACAGTCTGGTAAGTTTTGTTATAAATATTGCATTGTGAAAAGTATACCCATCTAATATAAGACAGGCAGACAGAGACACAGACAGACAGAGACATTGGGAGATGACTTGTGGGTGGCTGCGAGACTGGTTCTAATAGTGTACAGATAGTGACAGCTTTATGCTGGCATTTTTTTTTCACAGAAATGATAGAAAGAAGTGAAGGTGAGAAGGAATGGAAAAACAGGCATTGAGATGAGTACACAGAAATGAAAAACAATAATGTGGTGATATGCCTTTATCAGGGATGATGAATGTAATGAAATAACAAATAAACTCAAAAATGACACTCAGCTGGCAGAGATCCTCTTGGTTAAGATGTCAAGCAAATATTGCATTTATATTTTGCTGTCTAGACAGTAGAGACTTTCTATGTGCAAGTTATTATTCAGCATTTTAATTATTATTATTTTTTTTATTGCCATGTGCCATGCAGATAGCGCTGGTAATCATGCATTGCTGTTGTGTATGATCCTTGATCTAATCAAATCAAATGTTTCTCTTTTCTCTTGCCACTTGTTTAGTCCACAGAGATATTTTTCTCTCAGACTTCATCTCCTTTTTCCCTTGAATTTTCCAGCCATTACTAGATTCTATAACTTCTGTCTTCTCATCACATGTCCAAGTTCATCAACTTCTGTCTTCTCATCACATGTCCAAGTTCTCCAACTTCTGTCTTCTCATCACATGTCCAAGTTCTCCAACTTCTGTCTTCTCATCACATGTCCAAGTTCATCAACTTCTGTCTTCTCATCACATGTCCAAGTTCATCAACTTCTGTCTTTTCATCACATGTCCAAGTTCATCAACTTCTGTCTTCTCATCACATGTCCAAATTCTCCAACTTCTGTCTTCTCATCACATGTCCAAGTTCTCCAACTTCTGTCTTTTCATCACACGTCCAAGTCCTCCAGCTTCTGTTCAAGAAATGTTGAATTTCTCTGACACTTGTATCTAGTTTCTGCTGTTCTGAAATGTCTCTGAGGACCTCTTCATTTGTTTTTATCTCTTTCCAAAGTATTTGCTCTATCTTTCTCCAAAACTATATCTCTGTTGTTATCAGTTTCTTTGTAATTTGTTTTTGTCCACATCTTCATGTGCTACCCAGTGCTCTGTAACACAAATTATGATAATATATGCAGATAACCCTGTGTATTACTGATGCACTCGAAGTGGAAGTTTTAACACTCTGCTTTCTCATCCTGTAACCACATTCTTTGTAGTTTTACCCTAATTTCTCATCCTGTAACCACATTCTTTGTAGTATTACCCTAAGTCAGTTACTGAAAGATTTCTGACATTTGTATTTAAATGTGATTGGCAGGCATGGATTAGAATCTGTTAGATTGTTCTAGCTCTTTTAGGTTGTTCTTGCTCCATTAGATTGTTCTAGCTCTTTTAGGTTGTTCTTGCTCCATTAGATTGTTCTAGCTCTTTTAGGCTGTTCTTGCTCCATTAGATTGTTCTAGCTCTTTTAGGTTGTTCTTGCTCCATTAGATTGTTCTAGCTCTTTTAGGTTGTTCTTGCTCCATTAGATTGTTCTAGCTCTGTTAGATTCTAGCTCTGTTAGATCATTCTAGCTGAGTCTCATTTGTTTTATTCATGTTTTCCAGAAACTGCTTGACTTTTTGGTTTTTCAGAATAAATATTTGCTTAGTTTCATCCTATGTTGGTAAATGATGTTTGAAAATGGTTTGGATAACACATGTTGGTAAATGATGTTTGTAAATGGTTTGGATAACATATGTGAGTAAATGGTGTGTGTAAATCATTTGGATTTATGTAGATTTAGGTTTTTATTGTTCTTAAATGGATGGTTTATAGTTTATGTTTTATGTTCTGGGTCATCATCACCGCACTCTGGACATGTCAACAGGGGCTCCCCTCATCCTATCTGTCAGTGTCCTGCAGCTCATAGTGCCTGTCCTGTGTTGGTTGACCAGTTGTCTTGCATGTCCTGTGTTGGTTGACCAGTTGTCTCGCATGTCCTGTGTTGGTTGACCAGTTGTCTTGCATGTCCTGTGTGGTTGACCAGTTGTCTTGCATGTCCTGTGTTGGTTGACCAGTTGTCTCGCATGTCCTGTGTTGGTTGACCAGTTGTCTTGCATGTCCTGTGTTGGTTGACCAGTTGTCTGGCATTTTTTTTCACAGAAATGATAGAAAGAAGTGAAGGTGAGAAGGAATGGAAAAACAGGCATTGAGATGAGTACACAGAAATGAAAAACAATAATGTGGTGATATGCCTTTATCAGGGATGATGTAATGAAATAACAAATAAACTCAAAAATGACACTCAGCTGGCAGAGATCCTCTTGGTTAAGATGTCAAGCAAATATTGCATTTATATTTTGCTGTCTAGACAGTAGAGACTTTCTATGTGCAAGTTATTATTCAGCATTTTAATTATTATTATTTTTTTTATTGCCATGTGCCATGCAGATAGCGCTGGTAATCATGCATTGCTGTTGTGTATGATCCTTGATCTAATCAAATCAAATGTTTCTCTTTTCTCTTGCCACTTGTTTAGTCCACAGAGATATTTTTCTCTCAGACTTCATCTCCTTTTTCCCTTGAATTTTCCAGCCATTACTAGATTCTATAACTTCTGTCTTCTCATCACATGTCCAAGTTCATCAACTTCTGTCTTCTCATCACATGTCCAAGTTCTCCAACTTCTGTCTTCTCATCACATGTCCAAGTTCTCCAACTTCTGTCTTCTCATCACATGTCCAAGTTCATCAACTTCTGTCTTCTCATCACATGTCCAAGTTCATCAACTTCTGTCTTTTCATCACATGTCCAAGTTCATCAACTTCTGTCTTCTCATCACATGTCCAAGTTCTCCAACTTCTGTCTTCTCATCACATGTCCAAGTTCTCCAACTTCTGTCTTTTCATCACACGTCCAAGTCCTCCAGCTTCTGTTCAAGAAATGTTGAATTTCTCTGACACTTGTATCTAGTTTCTGCTGTTCTGAAATGTCTCTGAGGACCTCTTCATTTGTTTTTATCTCTTTCCAAAGTATTTGCTCTATCTTTCTCCAAAACTATATCTCTGTTGTTATCAGTTTCTTTGTAATTTGTTTTTGTCCACATCTTCATGTGCTACCCAGTGCTCTGTAACACAAATTATGATAATATATGCAGATAACCCTGTGTATTACTGATGCACTCGAAGTGGAAGTTTTAACACTCTGCTTTCTCATCCTGTAACCACATTCTTTGTAGTTTTACCCTAATTTCTCATCCTGTAACCACATTCTTTGTAGTATTACCCTAAGTCAGTTACTGAAAGATTTCTGACATTTGTATTTAAATGTGATTGGCAGGCATGGATTAGAATCTGTTAGATTGTTCTAGCTCTTTTAGGTTGTTCTTGCTCCATTAGATTGTTCTAGCTCTTTTAGGTTGTTCTTGCTCCATTAGATTGTTCTAGCTCTTTTAGGCTGTTCTTGCTCCATTAGATTGTTCTAGCTCTTTTAGGTTGTTCTTGCTCCATTAGATTGTTCTAGCTCTTTTAGGTTGTTCTTGCTCCATTAGATTGTTCTAGCTCTGTTAGATTCTAGCTCTGTTAGATCATTCTAGCTGAGTCTCATTTGTTTTATTCATGTTTTCCAGAAACTGCTTGACTTTTTGGTTTTTCAGAATAAATATTTGCTTAGTTTCATCCTATGTTGGTAAATGATGTTTGAAAATGGTTTGGATAACACATGTTGGTAAATGATGTTTGTAAATGGTTTGGATAACATATGTGAGTAAATGGTGTGTGTAAATCATTTGGATTTATGTAGATTTAGGTTTTTATTGTTCTTAAATGGATGGTTTATAGTTTATGTTTTATGTTCTGGGTCATCATCACCGCACTCTGGACATGTCAACAGGGGCTCCCCTCATCCTATCTGTCAGTGTCCTGCAGCTCATAGTGCCTGTCCTGTGTTGGTTGACCAGTTGTCTTGCATGTCCTGTGTTGGTTGACCAGTTGTCTCGCATGTCCTGTGTTGGTTGACCAGTTGTCTTGCATGTCCTGTGTTGGTTGACCAGTTGTCTCGCATGTCCTGTGTTGGTTGACCAGTTGTCTCTCATGTCCTGTGTTGGTTGACCAGTTGTCTCGCATGTCCTGTGTTGGTTGACCAGTTGTCTCTCATGTCCTGTGTTGGTTGACCAGTTGTCTCTCATGTCCTGTGTTGGTTGACCAGTTGTCTCTCATGTCCTGTGTTGGTTGACCAGTTGTCTCTCATGTCCTGTGTTGGTTGAACAGACATGGAGAAAGGACACATCCTTGTCTGACCTCTCTCTTTATAGAAAGACTTTACTCCCTTCAAAAATGACCAGTGTATCTTATTTAGTGAAAGCATCAGCATAAATGATCAGCTCAAATATCTCAGAATTACATCTCTCTAATGCAGATTCATATTCAACAAAGTCAAGAATTATGACAAGTATGAAATGCAGAAAAAGGACTGTGACAAGTATAATATGCAGAATGTGAAGTTGTTAGAGAGAAACAGTGCTCAGTTTTGTCAATAACTTGGTTGCTCTCAGATCTTATTTCACACAAAACATAATTCATTTCTTTGTTTCAGATAAAACATGCTCTCCTTCTTCAGATGAAACATGCTATTCTTCCTCAGATGAAACATGCTATTCTTCCTCAGATGAAACATGCTGTCCTTCCTCAGATGAAACATGCTGTCCTTCCTCAGATGAAACATGCTGTCCTTCCTCAGATGAAACATGCTGTCCTTCCTCAGATGAAACATGCTATCCTTCCTCCTACTGGGGTTGCTGTCCATGCTGGTTGTCCTCATTCTTCTGCTGGTAGGTTTGGCCTGGACCAAGAAACAATGTGGCCCTGAACTCTATTATCAGGTAGACCATGGAGAGGGTCAAAGGTCATTGGTTACCTTGCCTTCAATCAAGACAACAGTCTGGTAAGTTTTGTTATAAATATTGCATTGTGAAAAGTATACCCATCTAATATAAGACAGGCAGACAGAGACACAGACAGACAGAGACATTGGGAGATGACTTGTGGGTGGCTGCGAGACTGGTTCTAATAGTGTACAGATAGTGACAGCTTTATGCTGGCATTTTTTTTCACAGAAATGATAGAAAGAAGTGAAGGTGAGAAGGAATGGAAAAACAGGCATTGAGATGAGTACACAGAAATGAAAAACAATAATGTGGTGATATGCCTTTATCAGGGATGATGAATGTAATGAAATAACAATAAACTCAAAAATGACACTCAGCTGGCAGAGATCTCTTGGTTAAGATGTCAAGCAAATATTGCATTTATATTTGCTGTCTAGACAGTAGAGACTTTCTATGTGCAAGTTATTATTCAGCATTTTAATTATTATTATTTTTTTTATTGCCATGTGCCATGCAGATAGCGCTGGTAATCATGCATTGCTGTTGTGTATGATCCTTGATCTAATCAAATCAAATGTTTCTCTTTTCTCTTGCCACTTGTTTAGTCCACAGAGATATTTTTCTCTCAGACTTCATCTCCTTTTTCCCTTGAATTTTCCAGCCATTACTAGATTCTATAACTTCTGTCTTCTCATCACATGTCCAAGTTCATCAACTTCTGTCTTCTCATCACATGTCCAAGTTCTCCAACTTCTGTCTTCTCATCACATGTCCAAGTTCTCCAACTTCTGTCTTCTCATCACATGTCCAAGTTCATCAACTTCTGTCTTCTCATCACATGTCCAAGTTCATCAACTTCTGTCTTTTCCTCAGATGAAACATGCTATTCTTCCTCAGATGAAACATGCTATTCTTCCTCAGATGAAACATGCTATTCTTCCTCAGATGAAACATGCTATTCTTCCTCAGATGAAACATGCTATTCTTCCTCAGATGAAACATGCTATTCTTCCTCAGATGAAACATGCTATTCTTCCTCAGATGAAACATGCTATTCTTCCTCAGATGAAACATGCTATTCTTCCTCAGATGAAACATGCTATTCTTCCTCAGATGAAACATGCTATTCTTCCTCAGATGAAACATGCTATTCTTCCTCAGATGAAACATGCTATTCTTCCTCAGATGAAACATGCTATTCTTCCTCAGATGAAACATGCTATTCTTCCTCAGATGAAACATGCTATTCTTCCTCAGATGAAACATGCTATTCTTCCTCAGATGAAACATGCTATTCTTCCTCAGATGAAACATGCTATTCTTCCTCAGATGAAACATGCTATTCTTCCTCAGATGAAACATGCTATTCTTCCTCAGATGAAACATGCTATTCTTCCTCAGATGAAACATGCTATTCTTCCTCAGATGAAACATGCTATTCTTCCTCAGATGAAACATGCTATTCTTCCTCAGATGAAACATGCTATTCTTCCTCAGATGAAACATGCTATTCTTCCTCAGATGAAACATGCTATTCTTCCTCAGATGAAACATGCTATTCTTCCTCAGATGAAACATGCTATTCTTCCTCAGATGAAACATGCTATTCTTCCTCAGATGAAACATGCTATTCTTCCTCAGATGAAACATGCTATTCTTCCTCAGATGAAACATGCTATTCTTCCTCAGATGAAACATGCTATTCTTCCTCAGATGAAACATGCTATTCTTCCTCAGATGAAACATGCTATTCTTCCTCAGATGAAACATGCTATTCTTCCTCAGATGAAACATGCTATTCTTCCTCAGATGAAACATGCTATTCTTCCTCAGATGAAACATGCTATTCTTCCTCAGATGAAACATGCTATTCTTCCTCAGATGAAACATGCTATTCTTCCTCAGATGAAACATGCTATTCTTCCTCAGATGAAACATGCTATTCTTCCTCAGATGAAACATGCTATTCTTCCTCAGATGAAACATGCTATTCTTCCTCAGATGAAACATGCTATTCTTCCTCAGATGAAACATGCTATTCTTCCTCAGATGAAACATGCTATTCTTCCTCAGATGAAACATGCTATTCTTCCTCAGATGAAACATGCTATTCTTCCTCAGATGAAACATGCTATTCTTCCTCAGATGAAACATGCTATTCTTCCTCAGATGAAACATGCTATTCTTCCTCAGATGAAACATGCTATTCTTCCTCAGATGAAACATGCTATTCTTCCTCAGATGAAACATGCTATTCTTCCTCAGATGAAACATGCTATTCTTCCTCAGATGAAACATGCTATTCTTCCTCAGATGAAACATGCTATTCTTCCTCAGATGAAACATGCTATTCTTCCTCAGATGAAACATGCTATTCTTCCTCAGATGAAACATGCTATTCTTCCTCAGATGAAACATGCTATTCTTCCTCAGATGAAACATGCTATTCTTCCTCAGATGAAACATGCTGTCCTTCCTCAGATGAAACATGCTGTCCTTCCTCAGATGAAACATGCTATTCTTCCTCAGATGAAACATGCTGTCCTTCCTCAGATGAAACATGCTATCCTTCCTCCTACTGGGGTTGCTGTCCATGCTGGTTGTCCTCATTCTTCTGCTGGTAGGTTTGGCCTGGACCAAGAAACAATGTGGCCCTGAACTCTATTATCAGGTAGACCATGGAGAGGGTCAAAGGTCATTGGTTACCTTGCCTTCAATCAAGACAACAGTCTGGTAAGTTTGTTATAAATATTGCATTGTGAAAAGTATACCCATCTAATATAAGACAGGCAGACAGAGACCGACAGACAGAGACATTGGGAGATGACTTGTGGGTGGCTGCGAGACTGGTTCTAATAGTGTACAGATAGGACAGCTTTATGCTGGCATTTTTTTTCACAGAAATGATAGAAAGAAGTGAAGGTGAGAAGGAATGGAAAAACAGGCATTGAGAGAGTACACAGAAATGAAAAACAATAATGTGGTGATATGCCTTATCAGGGATGATGAATGTAATGAAATAACAAATAAACTCAAAAATGACACTCAGCTGGCAGAGATCCTCTTGGTTAAGATGTCAAGCAAATATTGCATTTATATTTTGCTGTCTAGACAGTAGAGACTTTCTATGTGCAAGTATTATTCAGCATTTAATTATTATTTTTTTTATTGCCATGTGCCATGCAGATAGCGCTGGTAATCATGCATTGCTGTTGTGTATGATCCTTGATCTAATCAAATCAAATGTTTCTCTTTTCTCTTGCCACTGTTTAGTCCACAGAGATATTTTTCTCTCAGACTTCATCTCCTTTTTCCCTTGAATTTTCCAGCCATTACTAGATTCTATAACTTCTGTCTTCTCATCACATGTCCAAGTTCATCAACTTCTGTCTTCTCATCACATGTCCAAGTTCTCCAACTTCTGTCTTCTCATCACATGTCCAAGTTCTCCAACTTCTGTCTTCTCATCACATGTCCAAGTTCATCAACTTCTGTCTTCTCATCACATGTCCAAGTTCATCAACTTCTGTCTTTTCATCACATGTCCAAGTTCATCAACTTCTGTCTTCTCATCACATGTCCAAGTTCTCCAACTTCTGTCTTCTCATCACATGTCCAAGTTCTCCAACTTCTGTCTTTTCATCACACGTCCAAGTCCTCCAGCTTCTGTTCAAGAAATGTTGAATTTCTCTGACACTTGTATCTAGTTTTCTGTGTTCTGAAATGTCTCTGAGGACCTCTTCATTTGTTTTTATCTCTTTCCAAAGTATTTGCTCTATCTTTCTCCAAAACTATATCTCTGTTGTTATCAGTTTCTTTGTAATTTGTTTTGTCCACATCTTCATGTGCTACCCAGTGCTCTGTAACACAAATTATGATAATATATGCAGATAACCTGTGTATTACTGATGCACTCGAAGTGGAAGTTTTAACACTCTGCTTTCTCATCCTGTAACCACATTCTTTGTAGATTGACTGCCCTCGAAGTCCTCTACTCTGTCTATCTCTCAGTCTGAGTAACGATGTAGATTGACTGCCCTCGATGTCCTCTACTCTGTCTATCTTTCTCAGTCTGAGTACGATGTAGATTGACTGCCCTCGATGTCCTCTACTCTGTCTATCTCTCTCAGTAACGATGTAGATTGACTGCCCTCGAGTCCTCTACTCTGTCTATCTTTCTCAGTCTGAGTAACGATGTAGATTGACTGCCCTCGATGTCCTCTACTCTGTCTATCTTTCTCAGTCTGAGTACGATGTAGATTGACTGCCCTCGATGTCCTCTACTCTGTCTATCTCTCTCAGTAACGATGTAGATTGACTGCCCTCGAGTCCTCTACTCTGTCTATCTCTCAGTCTGAGTACGATGTAGATTGACTGCCCTCGATGTCCTCTACTCTGTCTATCTCTCAGTCTGAGTACGATGTAGATTGACTGCCCTCGAAGTCCTCTACTCTGTCTATCTTTCTCAGTCTGAGTAACGATGTAGATTGACTGCCCTCGAAGTCCTCTACTCTGTCTATCTTTCTCAGTCTGAGTACGATGTAGATTGACTGCCCTCGATGTCCTCTACTCTGTCTATCTCTATCAGTCTGAGTAACGATGTAGATTGACTGCCCTCGAGTCCTCTACTCTGTCTATCTCTATCAGTCTGAGTAACGATGTAGATTGACTGCCCTCGATGTCCTCTACTCTGTCTATCTTTCTCAGTCTGAGTACGATGTAGATTGACTGCCCTCGAGTCCTCTACTCTGTCTATCTTTCTCAGTCTGAGTACGATGTAGATTGACTGCCCTCGAGTCCTCTACTCTGTCTATCTTTCTCAGTCTGAGTACGATGTAGATTGACTGCCCTCGAGTCCTCTACTCTGTCTATCTTTCTCAGTCTGAGTACGATGTAGATTGACTGCCCTCGAGTCCTCTACTCTGTCTATCTTTCTCAGTCTGAGTACGATGTAGATTGACTGCCCTCGAGTCCTCTACTCTGTCTATCTTTCTCAGTCTGAGTACGATGTAGATTGACTGCCCTCGATGTCCTCTACTCTGTCTATCTTTCTCAGTCTGAGTAACGATGTAGATTGACTGCCCTCGATGTCCTCTACTCTGTCTATCTTTCTCAGTCTGAGTAACGATGTAGATTGACTGCCCTCGAGTCCTCTACTCTGTCTATCTCTCTGAGTAACGATGTAGATTGACTGCCCTCGAAGTCCTCTACTCTGTCTATCTCTCTCAGTCTGAGTAACGATGTAGATTGACTGCCCTCGAGTCCTCTACTCTGTCTATCTCTCTGAGTAACGATGTAGATTGACTGCCCTCGAGTCCTCTACTCTGTCTATCTTTCTCAGTCTGAGTACGATGTAGATTGACTGCCCTCGAGTCCTCTACTCTGTCTATCTCTCTCAGTAACGATGTAGATTGACTGCCCTCGATGTCCTCTACTCTGTCTATCTCTCAGTCTGAGTACGATGTAGATTGACTGCCCTCGAGTCCTCTACTCTGTCTATCTCTCTCAGTCTGAGTACGATGTAGATTGACTGCCCTCGAGTCCTCTACTCTGTCTATCTCTCAGTCTGAGTACGATGTAGATTGACTGCCCTCGATGTCCTCTACTCTGTCTATCTCTCTGAGTAACGATGTAGATTGACTGCCCTCGAGTCCTCTACTCTGTCTATCTCTCTGAGTAACGATGTAGATTGACTGCCCTCGAGTCCTCTACTCTGTCTATCTCTCAGTCTGAGTACGATGTAGATTGACTGCCCTCGAGTCCTCTACTCTGTCTATCTCTCAGTCTGAGTACGATGTAGATTGACTGCCCTCGAGTCCTCTACTCTGTCTATCTCTCAGTCTGAGTACGATGTAGATTGACTGCCCTCGAGTCCTCTACTCTGTCTATCTCTCAGTCTGAGTACGATGTAGATTGACTGCCCTCGAGTCCTCTACTCTGTCTATCTCTCAGTCTGAGTACGATGTAGATTGACTGCCCTCGAGTCCTCTACTCTGTCTATCTCTCAGTCTGAGTACGATGTAGATTGACTGCCCTCGAGTCCTCTACTCTGTCTATCTCTCAGTCTGAGTACGATGTAGATTGACTGCCCTCGAGTCCTCTACTCTGTCTATCTCTCAGTCTGAGTACGATGTAGATTGACTGCCCTCGAGTCCTCTACTCTGTCTATCTCTCAGTCTGAGTACGATGTAGATTGACTGCCCTCGAGTCCTCTACTCTGTCTATCTCTCTGAGTAACGATGTAGATTGACTGCCCTCGAGTCCTCTACTCTGTCTATCTCTCAGTCTGAGTACGATGTAGATTGACTGCCCTCGAGTCCTCTACTCTGTCTATCTTTCTCAGTCTGAGTACGATGTAGATTGACTGCCCTCGATGTCCTCTACTCTGTCTATCTCTCAGTCTGAGTAACGATGTAGATGACTGCCCTCGAAGTCCTCTACTCTGTCTATCTTTCTCAGTCTGAGTAACGATGTAGATTGACTGCCCTCGAAGTCCTCTACTCTGTCTATCTTTCTCAGTCTGAGTAACGATGTAGATTGACTGCCCTCGAAGTCCTCTACTCTGTCTATCTTTCTCAGTCTGAGTAACGATGTAGATTGACTGCCCTCGAAGTCCTCTACTCTGTCTATCTCTCTCAGTCTGAGTAACGATGTAGATTGACTGCCCTCGAAGTCCTCTACTCTGTCTATCTCTCTCAGTCTGAGTAACGATGTAGATTGACTGCCCTCGAAGTCCTCTACTCTGTCTATCTCTCTTAGTCTGAGTAGCGATGTAGATTGACTGCCCTCGAAGTCCTCTACTCTGTCTCTCTCTGACCGTGTTAACAATGTCAGCTCCACCCAGCGGCTTGTCTATCGCGTTAATGGCAGAGACAGCCAGTCTATCAGTTCTCTCATTCCCCTGTATGCCCGCCTGCCCAGGAACATATTTGAAGGTGGCTCTGAGAATCGTTGATCTCTGCAGTGACTCAAGCCACTTTCTGCATTCAGAACCTGCCTCCACCTTCTGGATCATACTCATTGAATTACTTAGTATGCAGTAACACACACTAATTAGTGTAAAAGTATATACCTATACACGAGGCCACTGCTTCAAAGCTGTCATACCAAAATGTACAAACCAAAAAGAAAGTAGGAACAGCTTTATTACTTAACTAAATGTATAAACTGAAAATATTCGGCATCAAGTGGAATGAATTCAAGAACAATGCAGAGATAAGACAGATGACTGAACAACAACCAGTCTCATGGGTGATCAGGAAAAGGAGATGGACATATGTTGGTCACTTGATGAGAAGAAATGATCTGAGAATTCCAAAACAAGCTATCAAGTGGAACACAACAGGCCAAAGAAAAAGAGGCAGACCGCGTGAAACTCTAAAGAGGACATTATTAAGAGAGGCCAAATTAACAGGCATAAAATCCTTTGATGAGGTTGAAAGACTCACCGAAGACAGGAAAAATTGGCAAACTACTTTGCGAGCCCTATGTGACGTTTAACGGCACGGGAAGGATATAAGCTATAACATATAAGAAATGTATAAACTAATAAAAAAAGAACAGCTTTATTACTTAACTAAATGTATAAACTAAGAAAAAAGTAGGAACAGCTTTATTACTTAACTAAATGTATAAACTAAGAAACAAGTAAGAACAGCTTTATTACTTAACTAAATGTATAAACTAAGAAACAAGTAAGAACAGCTTTATTACTTAACTAAATGTATAAACTAAGAAACAAGTAAGAACAGCTTTATTACTTAACTAAATGTATAAACTAAGAAACAAGTAAGAACAGCTTTATTACTTAACTAAATGTATAAACTAAGAAACAAGTAAGAACAGCTTTATTACTTAACGAGTACACAGTTTTGACTTCTCGGAGTGAGTCTTAATCATACAGAAACACACAAGACGAAGAAATAGAGGGAGGAAATAAAGTATAAATTCATATGAATGCTATGTAAAAAAAAATGAAATAAGATGAACAGCTGAAACTTGTAAGAAGCTGTGGCTTGAGCGATGCTGTGTGATTTTCTGGTAATAGCCATCAAATAATGTCACTTAGATGACAGAAGCCGCTTAGTGTTTGAGAACCGCTACAGTCAGGGATATGGGACGCAGGGACCACATGGTTTGAACTCGTTAGTCAGCTACACCTAACATTCTTCTCTTCCACAATCATAATCCCTTCCCACTAAGTTCCACTCCCTTCTCACTTGTTACATATAGTTTAGAACCTCCTCCCAGCATCACATTACAACCGCTCTGCTCCAGCTATAACCTATCGATACACTAGAACATCATCAGAAAAATCAGAGTCCTTCCCCTCCCAACAAGTTGTTGCTCAGTGATTCTCATCGAGTACACACTGAATAAGACTGTTGATAACAGAGAGACCTGCAGCAAACCTGGACATATTGTTATCAACTACCACATCTGTCATCCTGGACATATTGTTATCAGCTCTGAAGACCGACTGCCACATTTGTAAACCTGGACATATTGTTATCAGCTCTGAAGACCAACTACTACATCTGTAAACCTGGACATATTGGGACATATTGTTATCAGCTCTGAAGACCGAATGCCACATCTGTAAACCTGGACATATTGGGACATATTGTTATCAGCTCTGAAGACCGAATGCCACATCTGTAAATATGGACATAATATTATCAGCTCTGAAGACCGAATGCCACATCTGTAAATATGGACATAATATTATCAGCTCTGAAGACCGAATGCCACATCTGTAAATATGGACATATTGTTATCAGCTCTGAAGACTGAATGCCACATCTGTAAACCTGGACATATTGTTATCAGCTCTGAAGACCAACTACCACATCTGTCATCCTGGACATATTGTTATCAGCTCTGAAGACCGACTGCCACATTTGTAAACCTGGACATATTGTTATCAGCTCTGAAGACCAACTACTACATCTGTAAACCTGGACATATTGGGACATATTGTTATCAGCTCTGAAGACCGAATGCCACATCTGTAAACCTGGACATATTGGGACATATTGTTATCAGCTCTGAAGACCGAATGCCACATCTGTAAATATGGACATAATATTATCAGCTCTGAAGACCGAATGCCACATCTGTAAATATGGACATAATATTATCAGCTCTGAAGACCGAATGCCACATCTGTAAATATGGACATATTGTTATCAGCTCTGAAGACTGAATGCCACATCTGTAAACCTGGACATATTGTTATCAGCTCTGAAGACCAACTATCACATCTGTAAACCTGGACATATTGTTATCAGCTCTGAAGACCAACTACCACATCTGTAAACCTGGACATATTGTTATCAGCTCTGAAGACCAACTACCACATCTGACATCTGTAAACCTGGACATATTATTATCAGCTCTGAAGACCAACTACCACATCTGACATCTGTAAACCTGGACATATTATCAGCTCTGAAGACCAACTACCACATCTGACATCTGTAAACCTGGACATATTATTATCAGCTCTGAAGACCAACTACCACATCTGACATCTGTAAACCTGGACATATTATTATCAGCTCTGAAGACCAACTACCACATCTGACATCTGTAAACCTGGACATATTATTATCAGCTCTGAAGACCAACTACCACATCTGACATCTGTAAACCTGGACATATTATTATCAGCTCTGAAGACCAGCAGTCACATCTGTAAACTTTGACATATTATCAGCTCTGAAGACCAACTGCCATATCGGAAAACTACCTTTCTCTGGATCAGGGCTGCAGATATCCATTTGATGAGAAGAGGATGTACCTCCAGTCTAAGAATCATGCAGATTAGGTAGTTGAATGATATTCTGTTGTTTGCATCTTCTAGGTCTACTGCAGATGCACATATCTCTACTTGGCCCTAGAATCCTTCAAAGACGTCTTGAGCAAAGACTGCAGCATTGAGCCATGTCTCTTTGTTACTTCTATACCCTCCAAGTGTGGACGGGAACATGCAACATACTTCCAAGTCACAAGCAAGTTTACGTGCAACCGTTTTCTCCAATAGCTTGCCAACAGTGCTTGGCATCGTGATGATTCTGTAGGCGCAGATCTGGGAGTGGTCTTTGTTTGGATTCGGCAGCAGTACCAGGTAGCTGTGAAGCCATTCCTCTTTTATCTGGCCACTCTGGCAGTGGTAGCAAGTAGCTGTGTAGTCATTCCTCTAGCAGTCAGGCAAGCTGGGGGGGGGGGGTTGAGCACGTTCTAGCAGTCAGGCAAGCTAGGGGGGAGCACATTCTAGCAGTCAGGCAAGGTGGGGGGGAGGGGGTTGAGCACGTTCTAGCAGTCAGGCAAGCTGGGGGGGGGGGGTTGAGCACGTTCTAGCAGTCAGGCAAGCTGGGGGGGGGAGCACGTTCTAGCAGTCAGGCAAGCGGGGGGGGGGGGGGTTGAGCACGTTCTAGCAGTCAGGCAAGCTGGGGGGGTGAAAACGTTCTAGCAGTCAGGCAAGGTGGGGGGGGGGGTTGAGCACGTTCTAGCAGTCAGGCAAGTGGGGGGGGGGGGTGAGCACGTTCTAACAGTCAGGCAAGCTGGGGGGGGTTGAGCAAATTCTAGCAGTCAGGCAAGCTGGGGGGGGGGGTTGAGCACGTTCTAGCAGTCAGGCAAGCTGGGGGGGGGAGCACGTTCTAGCAGTCAGGCAAGCTAGGGGTAGGGTGAGCACGTTCTAGCAGTCAGGCAAGAAGCGGGGGGGGGGGGGGTGAGCACGTTCTAGCAGTCAGGCAAGCTGCTGAGCACGTTCTAGCTGTCAGGCAAGCTGGGGTTGGGTGGGGGTTGAGCACGTTCTAGCAGTCAGGCAAGCTGGGGGGGGGGGGGTGAGCACGTTCTAGCAGTCAGGCAAGCTAAAGGGGGTGAACACGTTCTAGCAGTCAGGCAAGCTGGGGGTGGGGCACGTTCTAGCAGTCAGACAAGCTAGGGGGTGGGGCACGTTCTAGCAGTCAGGCAAGCTAATGGGTGGGGCACGTTCTAGCAGTCAGGCAAGCTGGAGGGGAGGGTTTAGCACGTTCTAGTAGTCAGGCAAGCTGGGGGGGGGGTGTTATAGCACGTTCTAGCAGGCAGGCAAGCTGGGGGGGGGGGTGTTATAGCACGTTCTAGAAGTCAGGCAAGCTGGAGAATGTGGCGGCAGACTTGTGTAAACATTATCTGATAAATTATAACAGATGACGACAAGTCCTTAGAAATCCAAATCTTGGACCTCGTGGGACGTGGACATTACACAGTGATATCTGCCAGAGAAAGTGAGAGACACACAGAGAGAGAAAGATAGAAGAGAGAGAGAGAGAGAGAGAGAGAGAGAAGGAAGAGAAGAGAGAGAGGGAATAAACATTTTTTGATTATAGCTATTAGCGTCTGTCACTATTAGGGGATTCAAATTTATGTGTACAAAAGGGGGAGAGGGGTCAGCACGTTCTAGAGGGGTGAGCACGTTCTAGCAGTCAGGCAAGCTATGGGGAGTGTGAGCACGTTCTAGCAGTCAGGCTAACTAGGGGGAGTGTGAGCACGTTCTAGCAGTCAGGCTAGCTAAGGGGAGTGTGAGCACGTTCTAGCAGTCAGGCTAGCTAGCGGGTGTATGAGCACGTTCTAGCAGCCAGGCTAGCTAAGGGGTGTGTGAGCACGTTCTAGCAGTCAGGCTAGCTAGGGGGTGTGTAAGCACGTTCTAGCAGTCAGGCTAGCTAAGGTGAGTGCGAGCACGTTCTAGCAGTCAGGCAAGCTAGTGGGGGGTGAGCACGTTCTAGCAGTCAGGCAAGCTGGGGGGGGGGGGTGAGAACGTTCTAGCAGTCAGGCTAGCTGAGGGGAGTGCGAGCACGTTTTAGCAGTCAGGCAAGCTAGGGGGAGTGTGAGCACTTTCTAGCAGTCAGGCTAGCTAGGGGGAGTTTGAGCACGTTCTAGTAGTCAGGCTAGCTAAGGGGCGTGTGAGCACGTTCTAGCAGTCAGGCAAGCTGGGGGGGGGGGGTGAGCACGTTCTAGCAGTCAGGCAAGCTAGGGGGGCGAGCACGTTCTAGCAGTCAGGCAAGCTTGGGGGGGGGGGGTTGAGCACATTCTAGCAGTCAGTCAAGCTGGGGTGGGGGGGGGGGGTTGAGCACGTTCTAGCAGTCAGGCTAGTGGGAGGGGGTTGAGCACGTTCTAGCAGTCAGGCAAGCTGGGGGGGGGGGTTGAGCACGTTCTAGCAGTCAGGCAAGCTGGGGGGGGGGGGTTGAGCACGTTCTAGCAGTCAGGCAAGCTGGGGGGGGGGGTTGAGCACGTTCTAGCAGTCAGGCAAGCTGGGCGGGGGGAGCGAGCACGTTCCAGCAGTCAGGCAAGCTAGAGGGAGTGTGAGCACGTTCTAGCAGTCAGGCTAGCTGGGGGGGGGATTGAGCACGTTCTAGTAGTCAGGCAAGCTGGGGTGGGGTGAGCACGTTCTAGCAGTCAGACAAGCTGGGGAGGGGGTGGTGGTGAGCACGTTCTGCCAGTCAGACACGCTGGGAGGGGGGGTTGAGCACGTTCTAGCAGTCAGGCAAGTTAGGGGGAGTGTGAGCACGTTCTAGCAGTCAGGCAAGATGGGGGGGGGAGCGAGCAAGTTCTAGCAGTCAGGCAAGTTGGGGGGGGGGGGAGCGAGCAAGTTCTAGCAGTCAGGTAAGCTGGGGTGGGGAGCGAGCAAGTTCTAGCAGTCAGGCAAGCTAGGGGGAGTGCGAGCACGTTCTAGCAGTCAGGCTAGCTGGGGGGGGGTTGAGTACGTTCTAGCAGTCAGGCAAGCTGGGGGGGGGTAGCGAGCACGTTCCAGCAGTCACGCAAGCTAGGGGGAGTGAGAATGTTCTAGAAGTCAGGCAAGCTAGGGGGTGTTAGCACGTTTTAGTAGTCAGGCAAGCTGGGGGGGAGTGTTATAGCACGTTCTAGCAGGCAGGCAAGCTAGGGGGGGGGTGTTATAGCACGTTCTAGCAGGCAGGTAAGCTGGAGAATGTGGCGGCAGACTTGTGTAAACATTATCTGATAAATTATAACAGATGACGACAAGTCCTTAGAAATCCAAATCTTGGACTTCGTGGGACGTGGACATTACACAGTGATATCTGCCAGAGAAAGTGAGAGACACACAGAGAGAGAAAGATAGAAGAGAGAGAGAGAGAGAGAGAAGGAAGAGAAGAGAGAGAGGGAATAAACATTTTCTGATTATAGCTATTAGCGTCTGTCACTATTAGGGGATTCAAACTTATGTGTACAAAAGGGGGAGGGGGGGTCACCACGTTCTAGAGAGGTGAGCACGTTCTAGCAGTCAGGCAAGCTATGGGGAGTGTGAGCACGTTCTAGCAGTCAGGCAAGCTATGGGGAGTGTGAGCACGTTCTAGCAGTCAGGCTAGCTAGGGGGTGTGTGATCACGTTCTAGCGGTCAAGCTAGCTAGGGGGAGTGTGAGCACGTTCTAGCAGTCAGGCTAGCTAAGGGGAGTGTGAGCACGTTCTAGCAGTCAGGCTAGCTAAGGGGAGTGTGAGCACGTTCTAGCAGTCAGGCAAGCTAGTGGGGGGTGAGCACGTTCTAGCAGTCAGGCAAGCTAGGGGGGCGAGCACGTTCTAGCAGTCAGGCAAGCTGGGGGGGAGCGAGCACGTTCTAGCAGTCAGGCAAGCTAGGGGGAGTGCGAGCACGTTCTAGCAGTCAGGCTAGCTAGGGGGTGTGTGAGCACGTTCTAGCAGTCAGGTTAGCTAGGGGGAGTGTGAGCACGGTTTAGCAGTCAGGCAAGCTAGTGGGGGGTGAGCACGTTCTGGCAGTCAGGCAAACTAGGGGGGCGAGCACGTTCTAGCAGTCAGGCAAGCTGGGGGGGGGTTGAGCACGTTCTAGCAGTCAGGCAAGCTGGGGGGGGGTTGAGCACGTTCTAGCAGTCAGGCTAGCTGGGGGGGGGTTGAGCACGTTCTAGCAGTCAGGCAAGCTGGGTTGGGGGCGGGGTTGAGCACGTTCTAGCAGTCAGGCAAGCTGGGGGGGGGGGGGGAGCGAGCAAGTTCTAGCAGTCAGGCAAGCTGGGGGAGGGAGCGAGTAAGTTCTAGCAGTCAGGCAAGCTGGGGGTGGGGAGCGAGCAAGTTCTAGCAGTCAGGCAAGCTAGGGGAAGTGTAAGCACGTTCTAGCAGTCAGGCAAGCTAGGGGGAGTGCGAGCATGTTCTAGCAGTCAGGCTAGCTGGGGGGGTGGGGTTGAGCACGTTATAGCAGTCAGGCAAGCTGGGGGGAAGAGTAGCGAGCACGTTCCAGCAGTCACGCAAGCTAGGGGGAGTGAGAATGTTCTACAAGTCAGGCAAGCTAGGGGGTGTTATCACGTTTTAGTAGTCAGGCAAGCTGGGGGGGAGTGTTATAGCACGTTCTAGCAGGCAGGCAAGCTGGGGGGGGGGTGTTATAGCACGTTCTAGCAGGCAGGCAAGCTGGAGAATGTGGCGGCAGACTTGTGTAAACATTATCTGATAAATTATAACAGATGACGACAAGTCCTTAGAAATCCAAATCTTGGACTTCGTGGGACGTGGACATTACACAGTGATATCTGCCAGAGAAAGTGAGAGACACACAGAGAGAGAAAGATAGAAGAGAGAGAGAGAGAGAAGGAAGAGAAGAGAGAGAGGGAATAAACATTTTCTGGTTATAGCTATTAGTGTCTGTCACTATTAGGGGATTCAAACTTATGTGTACAAAAGGGGGAGGGGGGGTCAGTACGTTCTAGAGGGGTGAGCACGTTCTAGCAGTCAGGCAAGCTATGGGGAGTGTTAGCACGTTCTAGCAGTCAGGCTAGCTAGGGGGTGTGTGAGCACGTTCTAGCAGTCAGGCTAGCTAAGGGGAGTGTGAGCACGTTCTAGCAGTCAGGCTAGCTAAGGGGAGTGTGAGCACGTTCTAGCAGTCAGGCTAGCTAAGGGGAGTGTGAGCACGTTCTAGCAGTCAGGCAAGCTAGTGGGGGGTGAGCACGTTCTAGCAGTCAGGCAAGCTAGGGGGGCGAGCACGTTCTAGCAGTCAGGCAAGATGGGGGGGGGGGAGCGAGCACGTTCTAGCAGTCAGGCAAGCTAGGGGGAGTGCGAGCACGTTCTAGCAGTCAGGCTAGCTAGGGGGTGTGTGAGCACGTTTTAGCAGTCAGGCAAGCTAGTGGGGGGCGAGCACGTTCTAGCAGTCAGGCAAGCTAGGGGGGCGAGCACGTTCTAGCAGTCAGGCAAGCTAGGGGGGCGAGCACGTTCTAGCAGTCAGGCAAGCTGGGGGGGGGGGGTTGAGCACGTTCTAGCAGTCAGGCAAGCTGGGGGGGGGTTGAACACGTTCTAGCAGTCAGGCTAGCTGGGAGGGGGTTGAGCACGTTCTAGCAGTCAGGCAAGCTGGGGGGGGGGTGAGCACGTTCTAGCAGTCAGGCAAGCTGGGGGGGGGGGGAGCGAGCAAGTTCCACCAGTCAGGCAAGCTAGAGGGAGTGTGAGCACGTTCTAGCAGTCAGGCTACCTGGGGGGGGGATTGAGCACGTTCTAGCAGTCAGGCAAGCTGGGGGTGGGGTGAGCACGTTCTAGCAGTCAGGCAAGCTAGGGGGGCGAGCACGTTCTAGCAGTCAGGCAAGCTGGGGGGGGGAGCGAGCACGTTCTAGCAGTCAGGCAAGCTAGGGGGAGTGCGAGCACGTTCTAGCAGTCAGGCTAGCTAGGGGGTGTGTGAGCACGTTTTAGCAGTCAGGCAAGCTAGGGGGGCGAGCACGTTCTAGCAGTCAGGCAAGCTAGGGGGGCGAGCACGTTCTAGCAGTCAGGCAAGCTAGGGGGGCGAGCACGTTCTAGCAGTCAGGCAAGCTGGGGGGGGGGGGTTGAGCACGTTCTAGCAGTCAGGCAAGCTGGGGGGGGGTTGAACACGTTCTAGCAGTCAGGCTAGCTGGGAGGGGGTTGAGCACGTTCTAGCAGTCAGGCAAGCTGGGGGGGGGTTGAGCACGTTCTAGCAGTCAGGCAAGCTGGGGGGGGGGGAGCGAGCAAGTTCCACCAGTCAGGCAAGCTAGAGGGAGTGTGAGCACGTTCTAGCAGTCAGGCTACCTGGGGGGGGGATTGAGCACGTTCTAGCAGTCAGGCAAGCTGGGGTGGGGTGAGCACGTTCTAGCAGTCAGGCAAGCTAGGGGGGCGAGCACGTTCTAGCAGTCAGGCAAGCTGGGGGGGGGAGCGAGCACGTTCTAGCAGTCAGGCAAGCTAGGGGGAGTGCGAGCACGTTCTAGCAGTCAGGCTAGCTAGGGGGTGTGTGAGCACGTTCTAGCAGTCAGGCTAGCTAGGGGGAGTGTGAGCACGTTTTAGAAGTCAGGCAAGCTAGTGGGGGGTGAGCTCGTTCTAGCAGTCAGGCAAGCTAGTGGGGGGTGAGCACGTTCTAGCAGTCATGCAAGCTGGGGGGGGGTGAGCACGTTCTAGCAGTCATTCTATCTAAGGGGAGTGTGAGCACGTTATAGCAGTCAGGCAAGCTAGTGGGGGGTGAGCACGTTCTAGCAGTCAGGCAAGCTAGGGGGGTGAGCACGTTCTAGCAGTCAGGCAAGCTGGGGGGGGGCGAGCACGTTCTAGCAGTCAGGCTAGCTAGGGGGTGTGTGAGCACGTTCTAGCAGTCAGGCTAGCTAGGGGGAGTGTGAGCACGTTTTAGAAGTCAGGCAAGCTAGTGGGGGGTGAGCTCGTTCTAGCAGTCAGGCAAGCTAGTGGGGGGTGAGCACGTTCTAGCAGTCATGCAAGCTGGGGGGGGGTGAGCACGTTCTAGCAGTCATTCTATCTAAGGGGAGTGTGAGCACGTTATAGCAGTCAGGCAAGCTAGTGGGGGGTGAGCACGTTCTAGCAGTCAGGCAAGCTAGGGGGGTGAGCACGTTCTAGCAGTCAGGCAAGCTGGGGGGGGGGTGAGAACGTTCTAGCAGTCAGGCTAGCTAAGGGGAGTGTGAGCACGTTCTAGCAGTCAGGCTAGCTAAGGGGAGTGTGAGCACGTTCTAGCAGTCAAGCAAGCTAGTGGGGGGTGAGCACGTTCTAGCAGTCAGGCAAGCTAGGGGGGCAAGCACGTTCTAGCAGTCAGGCAAGCTGGGGTGGGGGGAGCGAGCACGTTCTAGCAGTCAGGCAAGTTAGGGGGAGTGTGAGCACGTTCTAGCAGTCAGGCAAGCTGGGGGGGGGGGAGCGAGCAAGTTCTAGCAGTCAGGCAAGCTGGGGGGGGGGGGAGCGAGCAAGTTCTAGGTCAGGCAAGCTGGGGGTGGGGAGCGAGCAAGTTCTAGCAGTCAAGCAAGCTGGGGGGGTTGTAGCGCGCAAGTTCTAGCAGTCAGGCAAGCTGGGGGTGGGGAGGGAGCAAGTTCTAGCAGTCAGGCAAGCTAGGGTAAGTGTGAGCACGTTCTAGCAGTCAGGCAAGCTAGGGGGAGTGCGAGCACGTTCTAGCAGTCAGGCTAGCTGGGGGGTGGGGGTTGAGCACGTTCTAGCAGTCTGGCAAGCTGGGGGGGGGGGTAGTGAGCACGTTCAGCAGTCAGGCAAGCTAGGTGGAGTGGGAATGTTCTAGAAGTCAGGCAAGCTAGGGGGAGTGAGAATGTTCTAGTAGTCAGGCAATCTGGGGGGGGGGGTGTTATAGCACGTTCTAGCAGGTAGGCAAGCTGGGGGAGGGGGTGTTATAGTACGTTCTAGCAGGCAGGCAAGCTGGAGAATGTGGCGGCAGACTTGTGTAAACATTATCTATTAAATTATAACAGATGACGACAAGTCCTTAGAAATCCAAATCTTGGACTTCGTGGAACGATGACATTACACAGTGATATCTGCCAGAGAAAGTGAGAGACACACAGAGAGAGAAAGATAGAAGGGAGAGAGAGAGAGAGAGAGAGAAGGAAGAGAAGAGAGAGAGGGAATAAACATTTTCTGATTATAGATATTAGCGTCTGTCACTATTAAGGGATTCAAACTTATGTGTACAAAAGGGGGAGGGGGGGGGGTCAGCACGTTCTAGAGTGGTGAGCACGTTCTAGCAGTCAGGCAAGCTATGGGGAGTGTTAGCACGTTCTAGCAGTCAGGCAAGCTATGGGGAGTGTGAGCACGTTCTAGCAGTTAGGCTAGCTAGGGGGTGTGTGATCACGTTCTAGCAGTCAGGCTATCTAGGGGGAGTGTGAGCACGTTCTAGCAGTCAGGTTAGCTAAGGGGAGTGTGAGCACGTTCTAGCAGTCAGGCTAGCTAAGGGGAGTGTGAGCACGTTCTAGCAGTCAGGCAAGCTAGTGGGGGATGAGCACGTTCTAGCAGTCAGGCAAGCTGGGGGTGGGTGAGAACGTTCTAGCAGTCAGACTAGCTGAGGGGAGTGTGAGCACGTTTTAGCAGTCAGGCAAGCTAGGGGGAGTGTGAGCACTTTCTAGCAGTCAGGCTAGCTAGGGGGAGTGTGAGCACGTTCTAGTAGTCAGGCTAGCTAAGGGGCGTGTGAGCACGTTCTAGCAGTCAGGCAAGCTGGGGGGGGGTGAGCACGTTCTAGCAGTCAGGCAAGCTAGGGGGGCGAGCACGTTCTAGCAGTCAGGCAAGCTTGGGGGGTTGTTGAGCACGTTCTAGCAGTCAGGCAAGCTGGGGGGGGGGGGGTTGAGCACGTTCTAGCAGTCAGGCTAGCTGGGAGGGGGTTGAGCACGTTCTAGCAGTCAGGCAAGCTGGGGGGGGGGGGTTGAGCACGTTCTAGCAGTCAGGCAAGCTGGGCGGGGGGAGCGAGTACGTTCCAGCAGTCAGGCAAGCTAGAGTGAGTGTGAGCACGTTCTAGCAGTCAGGCTAGCTGGGGGGGGGATTGAGCACGTTCTAGCAGTCAGGCAAGCTGGGGTGGGGTGAGCACGTTCTAGCAGTCAGACAAGCTGGGGAGGGGGTGGTGGTGAGCACGTTCTGCCAGTCAGACACGCTGGGAGGGGGGGTTGAGCACGTTCTAGCAGTCAGGCAAGTTAGGGGGAGTGTGAGCACGTTCTAGCAGTCAGGCAAGCCGGGGGGGGGGGAAGCGAGCAAGTTCTAGGAGTCAGGCAAGGGGGGGGGGGGAGCGAGCAAGTTCTAGCAGTCAGGCAAGCTGGGGTGGGGAGCGAGCAAGTTCTAGCAGTCAGGCAAGCTAGGGAAAGTGTGAGCACGTTCTAGCAGTCAGGCAAGTTAGGGGGAGTGCGAGCACGTTCTAGCAGTCAGGCTAGCTGTGGGGGTAGGGGGGTTGAGCACGTTCTTGCAGTCAGGCAAGCTGGGGGGTGGTAGCGAGCACGTTCCAGCAGTCAGACAAGCTGGGGGAGTGAGAATGTTCTAGAAGTCAGGCAAGCTAGGGGGTGTTAGCACGTTTTAGTAGTCAGGCAAGCTGGGGGGGAGTGTTATAGCACGTTCTAGCAGATATGCAAGCTAGGGGGGGGGTGTTATAGCACGTTCTAGCAGGCAGGCAAGCTGGAGAATGTGGCGGCAGACTTGTGTAAACATTATCTGATAAATTATAACAGATGACGACAAGTCCTTAGAAATCCAAATCTTGGACTTCGTGGGACGTGGACATTACATAGTGATATCTGCCAGAGAAAGTGAGAGACACACAGAGAGAGAAAGATAGAAGAGAGAGAGAGAGAGAGAGAGAGAAGGAAGAGAAGAGAGAGAGGGAATAAACATTTTCTGATTATAGCTATTAGCGTCTGTCACTATTAGGGGATTCAAACTTATGTGTACAAAAGGGGGAGGGGGGAGGTCAGCACGTTCTAGAGGGGTGAGCACGTTCTAGCAGTCAGGCAAGCTATGGGGAGTGTGAGCACGTTCTAGCAGTCAGGCAAGCTATGGGGAGTGTGAGCACGTTCTAGCAGTCAGGCTAGCTAGGGGGTGTGTGATCACGTTCTAGCAGTCAAGCTAGCTAGGGGGAGTGTGAGCACGTTCTAGCAGTCAGGCTAGCTAAGGGGAGTGTGAGCACGTTCTAGCAGTCAGGCTAGCTAAGGGGAGTGTGAGCACGTTCTAGCAGTCAGACAAGCTAGTGGGGGGTGAGCACGTTCTAGCAGTCAGGCAAGCTAGGGGGGCGAGCACGTTCTAGCAGTCAGGCAAGCTGGGGGGGGGGGGAGAGAGCACGTTCTAGCAGTCAGGCAAGCTAGGGGGAGTGCGAGCACGTTCTAGCAGTCAGGCTAGCTAGGGGGTGTGTGAGCACGTTTTAGCAGTCAGGCAAGCTAGTGGGGTGTGAGCACGTTCTAGCAGTCAGGCAAGCTAGGGGGGCGAGCACGTTCTAGCAGTCAGGCTAGCTGGGGGGGGTTGAGCACGTTCTAGCAGTCAGGCAAGCTGGGGGGGGGGGGTTGAGCACGTTCTAGCAGTCAGGCAAGCTGGGCGGGGGGAGCGAGCAAGTTCCAGCAGTCAGGCAAGCTAGAGGGAGTGTGAGCACGTTCTAGCAGTCAGGCTACCTGGGGGGGGGGATGAGCACGTTCTAGCAGTCAGGCAAGCTGGGGGGGGGTGAGCACGTTCTAGCAGTCAGACAAGCTGGGGAGGGGGTGGTGGTGAGCACGTTCTGCCAGTCAGATACGCTGGGAGGGGGAGTTGAGCACGTTCTAGCAGTCAGGCAAGTTAGGATGAGTTGAGCACGTTCTAGCAGTCAGGCAAGCGGGGGGGGGGAGCGAGCAAGTTCTAGCAGTCAGGCAAGCTGGGGGGGGGGAGCGAGTAAGTCCTAGCGGTCAGGCAAGCTGGGGGTGGGGAGCGAGCAAGTTCTAGCAGTCAGGCAAGCTAGGGGAAGTGTGAGCACGTTCTAGCAGTCAGGCAAGGTAGGGGGAGTGCGAGCACGTTCTAGCAGTCAGGCTAGCTGGGGGGGGGGGGGGGTGGGTTGAGCACGTTCTAGCAGTCAGGCAAGCTGGGGGGGGGGGGTTGCGAGCACGTTCCAACAGTCACGCAAGCTAGGGGGAGTGAGAATGTTCTAGTATTCAGGCAAGCTGGGGGGAGTGTTATAGCACGTTCTAGCAGGCAGGCAAGCTAGGGGGGGGTGTTATAGCACGTTCTAGCAGGCAGGCAAGCTGGAGAATGTGGCGGCAGACTTGTGTAAACATTATCTGATAAATTATAACAGATGGCGACAAGTCCTTAGAAATCCAAATCTTGGACTTCGTGGGACGTGGACATTACACAGTGATATCTGCCAGAGAAAGTGAGAGACACACAGAGAGAGAAAGATAGAAGAGAGAGAGAGAGAGAAGGAAGAGAAGAGAGAGAGGGAATAAACATTTTCTGATTATAGCTATTAGCGTCTGTCACTATTAGGGGATTCAAACTTATGTGTACAAAAGGGGGAGGGGGGGTCAGCACGTTCTAGAGGGGTGAGCACGTTCTAGCAGTCAGGCAAGCTATGGGGAGTGTGAGCACGTTCTAGCAGTCAGGCAAGCTATGGGGAGTGTGAGCACGTTCTAGCAGTCAGGCAAGCTATGGGGAGTGTGAGCACGTTCTAGCAGTCAGGCTAGCTAGGGGGAGTGTGAGCACGTTCTAGCAGTCAGGCTAGGTAAGGGGAGTGTGAGCACGTTCTAGCAGTCATGCAAGCTAGTGGGGGGTGAGCACGTTCTAGCAGTCAGGCAAGCTAGGGGGGCGAGCACGTTCTAGCAGTCAGGCAAGCGGGGGGGGGGGGTTGAGCACGTTCTAGCAGTCAGGCAAGCTGGGGGCAGGGTTGAGCACGTTCTAGCAGTCAGGCTAGCTGGGGAGGGGGTTGAGCACGTTCTAGCAGTCAGGCAAGCTGGGTTGGGGGGGGGGGTTGAGCACGTTCTAGCAGTCAGGCAAGCGGGCTGGGGGAGCGAGCACGTTCCAGCAGTCAAGCAAGCTAGAGGGAGTGTGAGCACGTTCTAACAGTCAGGCTAGCTGGGGGGGGATTGAGCACGTTCTAGCAGTCAGGCAAGCTGGGGTGGGGTGAGCACGTTCTAGCAGTCAGACAAGCTGGGGAGGGGGTGGTGGTGAGCACGTTCTGCCAGTCAGACACGCTGGGAGGGGGGGTTGAGCACGTTCTACCAGTCAGGCAAGTTAGGGGGAGTGTGAGCACGTTCTAGCAGTCAGGCAAGCTGGGGGGGGGGAGCGAGCAAGTTCTAGCAGTCAGGCAAGCTGGGGGGGGGGGGAGCGAGTAAGTTCTAGCAGCAGGCAAGCTGGGGTGGGGAGCGAGCAAGTTCTAGCAGTCAGGCAAGCTAGGGGAAGTGTGAGCACGTTCTAGCAGTCAGGCAAGCTAGGGAGAGTGCGAGCACGTTCTAGCAGTCAGGCTAGCTGGGGGGAGGGTGTTGAGCACGTTCTAGCAGTGAGGCAAGCTGGGGGGGGGGGGGGTAGCGAGCACGTTCCAGCAGTCACGCAAGCTAGGGAGAGTGAGAATGTTCTACAAGTCAGGCAAGCTAGGGGGTGTTATCACGTTTTAGTAGTCAGGCAAGATGAGGGGGAGTGTTATAGCACGTTCTAGCAGGCAGGCAAGCTAGGGGGGGGGGGTGTTATAGCACGTTCTAGCAGGCAGGCAAGCTGGAGAATGTGGCGGCAGACTTGTGTAAACATTATGTGATAAATTATAACAGATGACGACAAGTCCTTAGAAATCCAAATCTTGGACTTCGTGGGACGTGGACATTACACAGTGATATCTGCCAGAGAAAGTGAGAGACACACAGAGAGAGAAAGATAGAAGAGAGAGAGAGAGAGTTAGAGAGAGAGAAGGAAGAGAAGAGAGAGAGGGAATAAACATTTTCTGATTATAGATATTAGCGTCTGTCACTATTAGGGGATTCAAACTTATGTGTACAAAAGGGGGAGGGTTGGTCAGCACGTTCTAGAGTGGTGAGCTCGTTCTAGCAGTCAGGCAAGCTATGGGGAGTGTTAGCACGTTCTAGCTGTCAGGCAAGCTATGGGGAGTGTGAGCACGTTCTAGCAGTCAGGCTAGCTAGGGGGTGTGTGATCACGTTCTAGCAGTCAGGCTAGCTAGGGGGAGTGTGAGCACGTTCTAGCAGTCAGGCTAGCTAAGGGGAGTGTGAACACGTTCTAGCAGTCAGGCTAGCTAAGCGGAGTGTGAGCACGTTCTAGCAGTCAGGCAAGCTAGTGGGGGGTGAGCACGTTCTAGCAGTCAGGCAAGTTAGGGGGGCGAGCACGTTCTAGCAGTCAGGCAAGCTGGGGGATGGGAGCGAGCACGTTCTAGCAGTCAGGCAAGCTAGGGGGAGTGCGAGCACGTTCTAGCAGTCAGGCTAGCTAGGGGGTTGTGGAGCACGTTCTAGCAGTCAGGCTAGCTAGGGGGAGTGTGAGCACGTTTTAGCAGTCAGGCAAGCTAGTGGGGGGTGAGCACGTTCTAGCAGTCAGGCAATCTAGTGGGGGGTGAGCACTTCTAGTAGTCAGGCAAGATGGGGGGGGGTGAGCACGTTCTAGCAGTCAGGCTAGCTAAGGGGAGTGTGAGCACGTTCTAGCAGTCAGGCAAGCTAGTGGGGGGTTAGCACGTTCTAGCAGTCAGGCAAGCTAGGGGATTGAGCACGTTCTAGCAGTCAGGCTAAGTTGGGGGGGTGAGAACGTTCTAGCAGTCAGGCTAGCTAAGGGGAGTGTGAGCACGTTCTAGCAGTCAGGCAAGCTAGTGGGGGGTGAGCACGTTCTAGCAGTCAGGCAAGCTAGGGGAGCTAGCACGTTCTAGCAGTCAGGCAAGCTGGGGGGGTGGGAGCGAGCACGTTCTAGCAGTCAGGCAAGCTAGGGGGAGTGCGAGCACGTTCTAGCAGTCAGGCTAGCCTGGGGTTAGGGGGTTGAGCACGTTCTAGCAGTCAGGCAAGCTGGGGGGGGGGTAGCGAGCACGTTCCAGCAGTCAGGCAATCTAGAGGGAGTGAGAATGTTCTAGTAGTCAGGCAAGCTAGGGGGAGTAGGGCACATTCTGGCCATCAGGCAAGCTTGGGGGGTGGGGGGTGGGGGTGAGCACGTTCTGCCAGTCAGACAAGCTGCTATGTTTATGTAAACACAGCGTTATGTTTATGTTTTAAAAATCGGAATTTATAGATAGAGAAATATAAATATAACAGCTTAACCTGCATCATTTTCTTTACTTTTCAACATAATCTCTATTTCTCTGCACACATTTTTGTCATCACTCTTCAAGTGTGAAAATATCCTCCCTCTAGAATTCCGTTCCAGCTGACCGAAGGCACAGACGCACTGCTTTCTGGACGTTCTCTCCTATGTCGTAGTGATGGCCTCGCATTTGTTCTTCCACAAAACCGAAAAGATTTCGTCAGCGTGCTGTTATTGAGTTCCTCGCTGCTGAAATTCACCAAAGACTTCAGCTTGCTTATGGGGATGTGTGTATGGGTGCTAGCAGTGTTAAGAGGTGGGTGAAACATTTCAAAGATGGAAACACGAACATCCAAGATATGCCTCGCAGAGGTCGGCCTCGAACTGCCTCCACTGAATGCAACGTGGAAAGGGTTGACGACATCATTAAAGAAGACAGACGTCTCACAGTATCTGAAATCGCTGTAAATCTTGGAATAGGACACAATGCAGTACAGAAAATGATTGAAACCCTAGGCTATAGAAACGTTTGTGTCCGCTGGGTCCCACGTTTTTTGACTGAAGATCACAAAGCTGCGAAAAGAACCGGACAACTGAGGACATTCAGAAAATAGGTTGGGAAATTCTTCCACACCCTGCCTATAGCCCTGACCTGGCACCCAGTGATGACCATCTTTTCGGTTTTGTGGAAGAGCAAATGCGAGGCCATTACTACGACACAGGAGAGAACGTCCAGAAACCAGTGCGTCTGTGCCGTCGGTCAGCTGGAACGGAATTCTACCGGGAGGGTATTTTCAAACTTGCAGAGCGATGGGTAAAATGTGTGCAGAGAAATGGAGATTATGTTGAAAAGTGAAGAAAAGGATGCAGATTAAGGGGATACATTTATATTTTCTCAATCTACAAATTCTGATTAAAAAAAAAATTACTCACGATTTTCGGTACTATCATCGTTTATATGGATTTTTAAAGATGCTTTTTTTGTTCCCTCATCATTCCAAGATATTCTGAGGACTCATCTCTTACATCTCGTCTCTTACATCTTGTCTCTTACATCTCATCTCTTACATCTTGTCTCTTACATCTCATCTCTTACATCACATTTCTTATACCTCGTCTCTAAAGATCATGTCCTCTTTGTCTGTAGCTTCCCACAAGGTCCGTGATCTGCCATGGTAATTATTATGTGGAAGATTTTTGTCTTTGATGGTGTATTCTTCATGTGCGGTAATCCGTCGGATGCGATTAATGGTCACTATTAACTACTTCCAAGTAGTCGCCATTGTTGATTATACTTGATGTTTGATTGGCCGTATCATGTACACGCTTGTGCATGAAATACGAACACTCTCCAAGGCATAAAAATAAACATCTACCCTACCTCCACAGAACAATGAAGATCATAAGGTAACCAACTCTCGGGTTCTCTAATCTGCTGAGAAAACTCGTAAGTTATCTTTGCAATATGTAAGTTATCTTTGTGACATGTAAGTTATCTTTGTGACATGACTTGTAAATGAGAATCATATTATCATTGTTAGTGTGACAGTCATATTAACGGTGTGTCAATATATTTATATGCCTACCCTGCCGCCTTTACTCTATCACATTCACATGTTTACAGTCCACGATGTTTGTTTGCCCTTAGTTTTCTCATCTTTCAGTAAGGTATTTCTCTCTCTCTCTCTCTCTCTCTCCCCGTCTCTCCTCTCTTTCACATATATTCTCACTTCCTCACACATACACTCTCTGTCTCCCTATCTCAGCTCTCTTTGACACATGTTCTTACTCTCTCACACAAACTCTCTCTCTCAAACATACACACTCTCTCTCTTTTATACAAGCACTCTCTCTTACACACACACTCTCTTTCAAACATACACGCTCTCACTCACTTACATAAGCACTCTCTCCCTCTTTTACAGAAACACTACTCTTACATATACACTTTCTCCCATTCTAACACAAGCACTCTCTCTTACACAAACACTCTCTCTCTTACACAAACTTTCTCTCTTACACATACATTCTCTCTACACATATACACGCACTCTCTCAAACATACACTCTCAAACATACACTCTCTCTCACACACTCTCTCAGACATACACACTCTCATACATATACACTCTCTCCCTTGCTCTCTCCAAGTCTGACAAAGCTCATTACACAAGAAGTGATGTCAATACAAAACAGCAGAAGACTTGGACCAGTAACTAGAAAAGATGGGGCAGGTTTTGATTGGCTGTGACCAGTAACAAGAAAACAGTGTCCCGCAGATGACACAAGCCGCCTAGCGCTTGAGAACCGCTACATTCATGGGACGCTGGAACCACATGGTTTGAACTCGTTATTCAGCTACACCTACGCTGCTGGCGAGATCTTCAGCTGCCGTGCGTGGAGCGGTGCTCTTCCCGGCCAATGAAGAAATTTGCAAATGAGGTTGCCGCGCAGCATCACTGCAGAAAAGGTGGTTGAAAGGATAAAGCGAAGCAAACAGTCAAATCACGGCACCTCTGGTTTGGAGGTCGGCCACGTCCTGAGTGCAGTCATATCGGGTGAAATGCATGAACCGGCTTGTCCCAGAGGTTAAGACACTGCTGGCGAGACTCTTCAAATGCCGCGCGTGGAGTGAAGCTCCTCCCGGTTAAGGAAGTAAATGCGGAAAAGAAATAAAGGTTGCTGTGCGGAGCTGATGGGAAAAGGTGGTGGAAAGTGAAGTTTAACCAGTATGTCCAGTAGTATCGCTACGAGAGCTATACCACGGCACCTCTGCTCTAGAGGCCGGCCACGTCCGAAATACACCTACACTGGTGAAATATGCCTAAACCGGCACACACCAGGGGTGGAACTTGATGGCTAGACATGTCATGCCACCTCCGCTGTAGAGGTCGGTAACGCCTGATAAACACCCATACTGGTGAATTTTGCCTAAACCGGCTCATACCAGGGGTGAATCTTGAAGGCTATGCATGTCACAGTACCTCTGCCCTAGAGGTCGGTCCCGTCCCAAACACACCCATACTGGGAAATGCCTAAACCGGCTCAACCCAGGGGTAGAAGTCACTAATGGCGAGGATTCGTCCTCCTGGACAAAAGCTCCATCCTGGTCACAACTAGGAAGGGTAGCGGCCACGACCGCAAAATGCTGAAGTCGGAGACACTGGACCAGGGAAGTCTAGATAGGCAACCACCTCTCACCCGGCGGGGATGTCTGCGTATCCTAATCACGCTGAGGTTTTCCGGTGAGAAAGTCCAACCCTGGACTGGATGGGCAACCACCTCTCACCCGGCGGTGATACACGGGTATCTCAAAACACGTCGAGGTTTTCCGGTGAGAAAGTCCAACTCTGGCCTGGGTGGGCTACCGCCTCTCACCCAGCGGGGATGCACTGATATCCTAAACACGTCGAGGTCTTCCGGTGAGAAAGTCCAACCCTAGACTAAACTGGTGCAATGAAAACCACGGTGTCACGCAATCCCGCTTCCGAGACCCACCAAGAATACAGGCTAAAGCACTGTGATACTCTGAACACCTTGTGGACCTTTCGTGGATCTCGTGTGGTCTATTTTGGACCACACAGGGGACCACGGGACCTAACGAGGACCACAGGCGTGAATTCAGTAGGATCACAGTGCGGTTTTTGGTGGTAGAAGTGAACGAAGAAGAAGAAGAAGAAGCTACACCTAACATTCTCCTCTTCCACAGTCATAATCCTTCCTTATTGAGTTACACTCCCTTCTCACTTGTTACACATAGTTCAGAACCTCCTCACATCATCACATTAAAACCCATCTATCCCAACTATAATCATCTATTTCACCTTCTGGTTAGGTTTCCATTGTATCACTCTCTCTCCCCTCCATGGTTTCCCCACCCACCACCCTGAGTTACGAGCCACCTATCACACATCACAAGTCTCCATTTAAATACTCTCTACACTCCACCATGCGCATTTCTGAACACAGCGTCAGACAAGCCACAGTTTCTTACATGTTACAGCTAAGTTCTTTATTCATCTTATTTCATTTTTTTAAAAGCACAGCATTCATGTGAATTAATACTTTATTTCTCTCTATTTCTTCGTTCTGTGTGTTTTTGTATGATTAAGACTCATGCCGATACGTCACAACTGTGTACTCGTTAAGTAATAAAGCTGTTTCTACTTTATTCTTAGTTTATACATTTAGTTAAGTAATAAAGAGGTTCCTACTTTTTTCTTAGTTTATACATTTAGTTAAGTAATAAAGCTTTTCCTACTTTTTTCTTAGTTTATACATTTAGTTAAGTAATAAAGCTGTTCCTACTTTATTCTTAGTTTATACATTTAGTTAAGTAATAAAGCTTTTCCTACTTTTTTCTTAGTTTATACATTTAGTTAAGTAATAAAGCTGTTCCTACTTTTTTTTCCTAGTTTATGCATTTTGGCATCACAGCTTTACTGCAGTGGCCTCGTGTATAGATATATACTTATACACGAATTATTGTGTGTTGCAAGAAAAGATGGGGGCAGGTTTTGAATGGCGAGCTTATGTTGGGAAGAAGATCGCCCACAGGGCAGACCTGAACTGAGATATCAAAATATTTGTCAGATTTTTCT
Source organism: Achatina immaculata (assembly GCA_009760885.1). Taxonomy (NCBI): domain Eukaryota; kingdom Metazoa; phylum Mollusca; class Gastropoda; order Stylommatophora; family Achatinidae; genus Lissachatina; species Lissachatina immaculata. The sequence continues at coordinate 1,498,144 of CM019719.1, forward strand.
ATCAGCTGCAGGAAACAGGAAGAGGCGGTGAAAAATCTACTCACGGAGAGCCAATCTGCTTAAGGACTGAACATTTTTTTCGAGCAAGAAACAATGACCAAATCAGAAGATAAGGGACGCAATCAGAAGAAATCGGAGCCTAGCAACACAAACACCGGGGGTTAATGTGCAAATCCAACGTTGGTAGAATCAATCATGTTAGAGATATTAGCTGTTCAGCAAAATGATGTTTGGTAATATACCAGAGTGTGTCAAAAATAACTACAAATTGTTATAAAAATTCTAAATATAGTAATAGACAATTATAGTACAGATATGTTATCCCGCCTCTCATTTACATACCGGACGGTTGTTGGCCATATAGCAAGCTAGATATGAGATGACCGTTCTCTTTAAGGCATGCACGAGAAAGGAACAACACGCAGTTACTCATTTCTTTGATAAAGAAAGATGATAAGCATTCAGATATTCACCGCAGAATGAAGAGGCAGTATGGTGATACATGTGTGTCGCTTAGACATATGAAAGGTACAGGAAGTTTAATTTAGCAGATGCAGCTCACTCCGGCAAGCCTCACACTGCCAGTAAACCTGACATTAACACTGAAGTGAAGCGAATCATCCGGAAAACTGAAGGGTAACAATCGATGAGGTGGCTGCATATCTGAAGATTGCTCCTGGCTCGGCGCTCCACATATTCCACAAAGTGCTGCAGGACCGACAAGTCTCTCGCCAGGTGCATGTCTAAACAACTCACCACCGATCTGAAAGAACGTCGTGAGGATGTTTTTGAAACTTTTCTCGACATTTTTAAACTGATAAGATGGCTGTCTGCAACGTTTAGTCATTGGAAACGAACGCTTGGTGCATTGATTCCAGACATAGACAAAGTGAGCCAGCAAGGAGTGGCAACCTTCTTCCTACCAGAGGCCAAGTAATTTCGAACAACTCGGTCAAGCGGAGAAAATTTTGCTCACACTCTTCTGGGACAGTGAAGACCAAATCTAAACGTTCTATGCCTAGAGAAACAACCACCAGAACGTTCTGTGTCTAGAGAAACAACCACCAGCAGTGAAGCCTTCTGTTATCTGCTTGGTAACAAACTTGAAGGCTTGAATCAGGTCAGAACGTTGCAGTTCAGTTCTGGTGTGTTGTTGCAGCCTGATAACGTGGTGCCAGACAAAGCACGTGCAGTATGGTGATACAAATTGCGAATCTGCTTTCTGAGCGTCGTCCATATACTACAAGTTCACCTGACCTCATGCTATAGACCAATTTCCATCCTACTGACTTTGTCAACCCCCCCCCCCCCCAAAAAAAAAAAAAAACACACATTTAAAAAAAAACAATCTTACAACACATGCAAGAAAATGATTTGATTGTTGACTGTCAGTCAGCTTTTAGGCCGAAACGTTCCTGCCACACAGCTCTCACAAAAATGACAGAATGTTGGTTATCTAATATAAACGATGAAAAATTGTGGTGCTGTCTTTGTTGACTTTAAAAGCATTTGACATGACTGATCATGAAATCTTAGTTAGAAAGCTTGAGACTTATAGATTACACCCTGACTTGACAACACTTATTACATCTTTTCTTTCCTACAGACAGCAGGTAGTTTGCCTAAAAACTCTTAAGTAGTTTGCCTAAAAAAGTCGTTCATCTGTGGTTGATAATGACTTTCCACAGGGATCTATTCTTGGTCCTCTCCTGTTTACCATCTACATCAATGATCTTCCACTTCATCTCAAAAAAATCATCTTGTGACCTCTTTGCTGATGACTGCACAGTTTACACTAGTGACAGTGACTGTATTAACCTTGAGTCAACTCTTCAAATTGAAATAAACAATCTAATTAGCTGGAGCAATAACAACAGAATGGTCATAAACACCAATAAAACAAAATCCATGCTCATTACAAGACAGAAATGAACAAATTCACCAACAACAACACTAAGGCTCCATTCTGGTACTTCACAGATAGAGAATGTTAGTGAACATAAAACTCTAGGTCTCATGATTTACTACCATCTCAACTGAAATCATCATGTAGACAATCTAACCAAACTCACGCACAAAAAGTTTATTACTTTACTAAAATTAAACATTTTCTTGACATAGACACCAGAGAAATATACTACATATCACAGATACAGACACCAGAAAAATATACTACATATCACAGATACAGACACCAGAAAAATATACTACATATCACAGATACAGACACCAGAAAAATATACTACATATCACAGATACAGACACCAGAAAAATATACTACATATCACAGATACAGACACCAGAAAAATATACTACATATCACAGATACAGACACCAGAAAAATATACTACATATCACATACACTTGGACTACTTCTCAACAGTCTTGGATTCAAAAACGAGCAGTAAAGCTTATAGATGACAAACATGCAGCACGTATTACAAATAAGGACAAATAACTTGATATTCTACCCCTCAAGAAGAGATTTCTTTTCAACAAGACCAAGTTAATTCATAAAATTCTATCGTACAATGCTCCACCCTGTCTGTGGTCGTTGTTCAAATCCAACCCAAAACACAGTCAACGCTTAAGCAATTGTATTCTCCCAAAACCAAGACTTGATATGTTTAAAAAGAAAAGCTTCTCTTACTCAGCTGCCCACCTTTGGAATGCCCTACCAATTCATGTAAAACGTATAAGTAATATTCGTTCTTATAACTTTAAACTCTGTCATCATCTGTTTGATATGGACTATATGCCTCCCTAAGCATAAAGTAGTTTCAAGTATGGCTTGAGTGTTGTAATTTTTTTTTAAATACTGCTTTTCTATAAATTTAATGTGTCTTCATGATTATTATGCTCATTAACAAATGCTGAATGACTGTGACTGAGTGAAAGCTGTATGATGAAGGGCAGAATGTCAGACCGGCCTGCATGCCCAGTTGTTAACCCTTTGAAAATAAAGTATGATCATTCGTTCGTTCGACCTGGCACCAGGTGGTTGTCATATGTGATCACTCTTGAGTGTGGAGGTGGTTATCATGTGTGGTCACTCTTGAGTGTGGAGGTGGTTGTCATATGTGGTCACACTTGAGTGTGGAGGTGGTTGTCATATGTGGTCACTCTTGAGTGTGGAGGTGGTTGTCATATGTGGTCACTCTTGAGTGTGGGACCAAGTCTATTACGGATGATGAGATTACAAAGTAAAGGCATAGTTGGCCACACGGTCAACCATACATTTTTTTCCATAGAGAAATCCTGGCACTACTGAAACCGTGGCAGATCACCGGGGGTGGGGTGTGGTAGGGGGTGCTGTTGACAGGAGTTTTCAGACATGTTTCTACGTTTTATGTTCATAAAAGATATTGTGACTACTTTTTGACTCATACCTCCTGTAATGTGTTTGTTTTGTTTCACCACTTGCGAAGGTTTGTCCGTCATGTCCACCTCAGTGAAAATGGTAGCTGCTGTGCCAGTGTCGGTGATAGAAGAAGAAGATAGACGGTTTTGTTTTGTAGACTTTCTAAAGTTGTCAGAATTACTGCAAATAATTGAAGGACATATATTACATCCAGGTGTAAAGACTAAACTATTGTAGGCAGGCGAAAAGACTAAACTATTGTAGGCAGGCGAAAAGACTAAACTATTATAGATAGGTTAAAAGACTAAACTATTATAGTCAGATGAAAAGATTAAACTATTATAGGAAGGTGAAAAGACTAAACTGTTATGAGCAGGTGAAAAGACTAAACTATTATAGATAGGTTAAAAGACTAAACTATTATAGGCAGGTGAAAAGACCAAACTATTATAAGCAGGTGAAAGGACTAAACTATTATAGACAGGTGAAAGGTCTAAACTATTATAGGCAAGGAAAAGGACTAAACTATTATAAGCAACTGAAAGGACTAAACTATTTTAGGCAATTGAAAGGACTAAACTACTGTAGGTAAAAGTAAGGACTAAACTATTATAGGCTAGTGAAAGGATTAAACTGTTATAGGCAAATGAAAAGACTAAACTATTATAGGTAAATGAAAGGACTAAACTATTATAGGCAAATGAAAGGACTAAACAATTATAGGTAAATGAAAGGACTAAACTATTATAGGCAAATGAAAGGACTAAACTATTATAGGCAAATGAAAGGACTAAACTATTATAGGCAAGTGAAAGGACTAAACTATTATAGGCAAACGAACGGACTAAACTATTATAGGCAAGTGAAAGGACTAAACTATTATAGGCAAATGAACGGACTAAACTATTATAGGCAAATGAAAGGACTAAACTATTATAGGCAAATGAAAGGACTAAACTATTATAGGCAAATGAACGGACTAAACTATTATAGGCAAATGAAAGGACTAAACTATTATAGGCAAATGAAAGGACTAAACTATTATAGGCAAATGAAAGGACTAAACTATTATAGGCAAATGAAAGGACTAAACTATTATAGGCAAATGAACGGACTAAACTACTACATGCAAATGAAAGGACTAAACTATTATAGGCTAGTGAAAGGATTAAACTGTTATAGGCAAATGAAAAGACTAAACTATTATAGGTAAATGAAAGGACTAAACTATTATAGGCAAATGAAAGGACTAAACTATTATAGGCAAATGAAAGGACTAAACTATTATAGGCAAATGAAAGGACTAAACTATTATAGGCAAGTGAAAGGACTAAACTATTATAGGCAAATGAAAGGACTAAACTATTATAGGCAAATGAAAGGACTAAACTATTATAGGCAAATGAACGGACTAAACTACTACATGCAAATGAAAGGACTAAACTATTATAGGCTAGTGAAAGGATTAAACTGTTATAGGCAAATGAAAAGACTAAACTATTATAGGTAAATGAAAGGACTAAACTATTATAGGCAAATGAAAGGACTAAACTATTATAGGCAAATGAAAGGACTAAACTATTATAGGCAAATGAAAGGACTAAACTATTATAGGCAAGTGAAAGGACTAAACTATTATAGGCAAATGAAAGGACTAAACTATTATAGGCAAATGAAAGGACGAAACTATTATAGGCAAATGAAAGGACTAAACTATGAGATAAAGAACGCAAATTCAGATTCTCCTCCATTTCTTCCCCCACATTCTGTTGTGGAGATTTTTGTGTCATCACCGTATTGGAAATTGCTGCTTCATATTTATCTCTTTGGTGTCATTTATGCCACTTTATATGCTGCTACAATTGATCATTTATGTTACTTTATATGTTACTAAATGTTGTTATTTATGGCGTTTTGTTGCTAAATCTGGTCATTTATGTCATTGATATTTGTTTATCACACTCAATTCCTGTCAGTTTATATTTTGCTAAACTTTGTCATTTATGTCACCTCATATTTGATAGCTGACTGTATTCATGTACTTTGATATGTTGTTAAACTGTGTCAATTAGTCACCTCATATTTAATAGCTGACTATTCATGTTTTTTATATGTTGTTAAACTTTGTCATTTATGTCACCTCATATTGATAACTGACTGTATTCATGTTCTTTGATATGTTGTTAAACTTTGTCATTTATGTTACCTCATATTTGATAGCTTAATGTAGTATTCATGTCCTCTGATATGTTTGCTGTCCCATCCCTTTCAAATCACATGATATTTTGTAGCTTTTTTCCCTATCTAACAACACACAAGCTCGTATTTTCTGTATTTGCTTTGCATCATACGAAGTAGCTGTTTATTTTTATCTCAACTTTTTCTGCCTCGCCCATTTCACTCTTGCCTACGGCAGCAACAAAGTCAAGCTGGCATGTAAAACACATGGTATAAATCTGCTGTCCTCTTGAAACAGCTATAAAGCTGTTACTTCAGTAATCTTTAGCTGTCCACCTACCCTCCCTGTCTCTAGCCATTTCCTGTGTGAGCCATCTGGACGTAGAAGGTTTGTGTTCAGATATTCATGACTCGATCGATGGACACATCACGTGTCACAGCAAGTCTCTGCAGTTCGATTCTGGCATAACTTATTTGTTATGATATATGGGACACTGGTTAACTTCCTGCCACGATTCACGTACTTGGGTGTAATCATTTACCAGTATACACGAGATATAAGTTAAAATCTTCCACAATTCATTTTACTTAAGTTAATCTTCCTAGCATGATAAATAAGATGTGAGTTAGTCTAACTCGTATTATAGTTAATTTTCCTATCATGATCCCATGGATAATCTTCCTATCATGATCCCATGGATAATCTTCCTATCATGATCCCATGGATAATCTTCCTGATACTCGTACATGGGACAGTGGTTAATCTTTCAAACATGATACATGGGACAGTGGTTAATCTTCATGCCATGATACATAGGACATGGTTAATCTTCCTACCGTGATACATGGGACAATGATTAATATTCCTGCCATGGTACATGGGACAACGGTTAATCTTCCTACCATGATACATGGGACAATGGTTAATCTTCCTACCATGATGCATGGGACAACGGTTAATCTTCTTACCATGATACATGGGACAATGGTTAATCTTCCTACCATGATACATGAGTTTTTTCAACTATTATATGCGGAACATGCCTCAAGGTGAGCCTTCCTCCGATGATACATAGTACACGGTTTAATCATCCAGTTTACCATGATACATAGAACATTTCCTGCACAAAATGCTATCATGTTATAGACACACGAGGAATGTGGATATGAAGCGAAGCAAATTTATTATCAAAGAGATATGAGGTACAAGCAGGTGCTTGTGTTCTAGCCAGTGTGTTCTAGCCAGTGTGTTCTAGCCAGTGTGTGTTCTAGCCAGTGTGTTCTAACCAGTGTGTTCTAGCCAGTGTGTTCTAACCAGTGTGATCTAGCGAGTGTGTCATAGTATGTTCTAGCCAATATGTTCTAACGAATGTGTCATCATGAATGTGACATAGCGAATGTGTTGATTCTTGGAGTCTACGTTATCGTCGTGTGTAACACATTTCTTAAGTATTTTATATTCAATAACAACAACAACAGCAACAGCAAGTACTACTACTATTACTACTACTACGTCTACTACTACTACTACTACTGTTACTGCTACTACTACTACCACTGTTAATGCTACTATTACTACTAATGTTACTACTACTACTACGGTTACTACTACTACTATTACTGTTACTACTACTACTACTGTTACTACTACTACTATTACTACTGATGCTGCTGCTACTACTACTACTACTACTACTACTGTTACTGCTAATATTACTACTACTACTACTACTACTGTTACTACTACTACTACTACTACTGTTACCACTACTACTACTGTTACTACTACTACTACTACTATTATTGTTACTACTACTACTACTACTACTACTGTTACTACTACTACTACTACTACTACTACTACTACTACTACTACTACTACTACTACTGTTACTGCTATGACAACTATTACTACTACTACTGCTGCTGCTGCTACTACTACTATTACTACTACTGTTACTACTACTACTACTACTGTTACTACTACTACTACTACTGTTACTACTACTACTACTACTTCTACTGCTATTACTACTACTATTACTACTACTGCTATTACTATTACTACTACTATTACTACTACTACTACTACTATTACTACTACTACTATTACTATTACTACTACTACTACTAGTACTACTACTATTACTATTACTATTACTACTACTACTATTACTACTACTACTACTATTACTCCTACTACTGCTACTATTACTACTACTACTATTACTACTACTACTAATATTATTACTACTACTACCACTACTACTACTACTACTACTACCATTACTACTACTACTACTACCACCACCACCACTACTACTACAACTACTGCCACTACTACTACTACTACTACTACTACTACTACTACTACCACTACTGCCACTACTATTACTACTACTATTACTACTACTATTACTATTACTACTACTACTATTACTACTACTACTACTACGACTACTATTACTACTACTACTATTACTACTACTACTACTATTACTACTACTATTACTACTATTACTACTGCTACTATTACTACTACTATTATTACTACTACTACTGTTATTACTACTACTACTACTACTACTACTACTACTACTACTACTACTACTGCTACTACTACTACTACTACTACTACTACTACTACTACTGTTGCCATACCCGAATTCAACAATTATGGCATACAAATGTCTCTGCAATAGATATAGATTTGGTTTTATGTGTCTAGACAACTTGACAGATTGTCCTTTAAAACATGACATCTCTTTGTTGTATTCAGGCTGTCCGGAAAAAATGACATCTCTTTGTTGTATTGAGACCGTCCAGAAAACATGATATCTTTTTGTTGCATTCAGGCAGTGTAGAAAACATGATGTCTCTTTTTATATTCAGATAGTCTAGAAATTTTGACATGTCTATATTGATTAAAGGCTATCCAGAAAAAAAAAACATCTCTGTGTTGTATTTAAGCTATCCAGAAAACATAGCATCTCTTTGTTGTATTCAGATTGTCTAGAGAATATAATACATCTTTGTTGTATTCAGGATGTCCAGAAAACATGACATCTCTTTGTTGTATTCAGGCTATCCGGAGAAAATGGCATCTATTTGTTGTATTCAGATTGTCCAGAAAAAATAACGTCTCTTTGTTGTATTCAGGCTGTCCAGAAAACATGACATCTATTTGTTGTATTCAGGCAGTCTAGAAAACATGACAGCTCATTGTTGTATTCAGGCTTTCCAGAAAACATAACTATTCTTTTTTGTACTCAGACTGTCCAGGAAAAATGACACCTCTATGGTGGATTCAGGCTGTCAAGAAAGCATGATATCTCTTTGTTGTATTCAGGCTGTTCAGAAAACATGACATCTATTTGTTGTATTCAGATTGTCCAGAAAACTTGATATCTCTGTGTTGTATTTAAGCTATCCAGAAAACATAGCATCTCTTTGTTGTATTCAGATTGTCTAGAGAATATAATACATCTTTGTTGTATTCAGGATGTCCAGAAAACATGACATCTCTTTGTTGTATTCAGGCTATCCGGAGAAAATGGCATCTATTTGTTGTATTCAGATTGTCCAGAAAAAATAACGTCTCTTTGTTGTATTCAGGCTGTCCAGAAAACATGACATCTATTTGTTGTATTCAGGCAGTCTAGAAAACATGACAGCTCATTGTTGTATTCAGGCTTTCCAGAAAACATAACTATTCTTTTTTGTACTCAGACTGTCCAGGAAAAATGACACCTCTATGGTGGATTCAGGCTGTCAAGAAAGCATGATATATCTTTGCTGTATTCAGGCTGTTCAGAAAACATGACATCTATTTGTTGTATTCAGATTGTCCAGAAAACTTGATATCTCTGTGTTGTATTCAAGCTGTGTGGGAAAAATGACACCTCTTTTTGTTGTCATGCTAACCGGAGAACATGACATATCTTTGATATATTTAGGCTCTCCAGAAAACATGACATCTCTTTATTGTATTCAGACTGTCCATAAAACATGACGTCTCTGTGTTGTATTCAGACTGTCCATAAAACATGACATCTAATTGTTGTATTCAGATTGTCCATAAAACAAGACATCTCTTTGTTGTATTCAGGCTGTCCAGAAAACATGACATCTCTTTGTTGTATTCAGGCTGTCCAGAAAACATGACATCTCTTTGTTGTATTCAGGCTGTCCAGAAAACATGACATCTCTTTGTTGTATTCAGACTGTCCGGAAAACATGACATCTCTTTGTTGTATTCAGACTGCCTAGAAAAATGACATCTGTGTGTTGTAGTCAGTATGAAGGCTGTCCGGAAAACAAGACATCTCTTTAATTTATTCAGGCTGGCCGGAAACATGACATCTCCTTACTGTATTCAGACTGGAAAACATGACGTCTCTTTGTTGTATTCAAACAGTCTAGAGAAAATGACGTCTTTTTCTATGCAGGTAGTCTAGAAAAGCTGACATCTGTATATTGTATAAAAGCTGTATTGAAAAAAAAAGTCATCTCTTTGTTTTATTCAGGCTGTCCAAAAAATATGACATTTCTTTCCTGTCCAGAAAACGTGAGATCTCTGTGTTTTATTTAAGTAGTCTAGAAAAAAATGACATCTATTTGTTGTATTCAGGCAGTCTAGAAAACATGACAGCTCATTGTTGTATTCAGGCTTTCCAGAAAACATAACTATTCTTTTTTGTATTCAGGCTGTCCAGAAAAAAAGTTACACCTCTATGATGTATTCAGGCTGTCAAGAAAGCATGATATATCTTTGCTGTATTCAGGCTGTTCAGAAAACATGACATCTATTTGTTGTATTCAGATTGTCCAGAAAACTTGATATCTCTGTGTTGTATTCAAGCTGTGTGGGAAAAATGACACCTCTTTTTGTTGTCATGCTAACCGGAGAACATGACATATCTTTGATATATTTAGGCTCTCCAGAAAACATGACATCTCTTTATTGTATTCAGACTGTCCATAAAACATGACGTCTCTGTGTTGTATTCAGACTGTCCATAAAACATGACATCTAATTGTTGTATTCAGATTGTCCATAAAACATGACATCTCTTTGTTGTATTCAGACTGTCCATAAAACATGACATCTCTTTGTTGTATTCAGACTGTCCATAAAACATGACATCTCTTTGTTGTATTCAGACTGTCCAGAAAACATGACATCTCTTTGTTGTATTCAGACTGTCCGGAAAACATGACATCTCTTTGTTGTATTCAGACTGCCTAGAAAAATGACATCTGTGTGTTGTAGTCAGTATGAAGGCTGTCCGGAAAACAAGACATCTCTTTAATTTATTCAGGCTGGCCGGAAACATGACATCTCCTTACTGTATTCAGACTGGAAAACATGACGTCTCTTTGTTGTATTCAAACAGTCTAGAGAAAATGACGTCTTTTTCTATGCAGGTAGTCTAGAAAAGCTGACATCTGTATATTGTATAAAAGCTGTATTGAAAAAAAAAGTCATCTCTTTGTTTTATTCAGGCTGTCCAAAAAATATGACATTTCTTTCCTGTCCAGAAAACGTGAGATCTCTGTGTTTTATTTAAGTAGTCTAGAAAAAAATGACTTCTCGTTGGTGTATTCAGGCAGTCTAGAAAACATGACATCTCGTTGTTGTATTCAAGCTGTTAAAAAAACAAGACTGGTCTCTGCTGTACTCATTCTGTTCAGAAAAAAAAATTATACCTCTTTGTTGTATTCAGTCTATCCAGAAAACATGACATTTCTTTGCTATATTTCAGGCTGTGTAGAAAACATGACATCTTTTTGTTGTATTCAGTCTTTCCAGAAAAGATAACTCTTCTTTTTGTATTCAGACTGTCCAGAAAATATGACATCTCTTTATTGTATTCAGACTGTCCAGAAAATATGACATCTCTTTATTGTATTCAGACTGTCCAGAAAATATGACATCTCTTTATTGTATTCAGACTGTCCAGAAAACATGACATCTCTTTATTGTATTCAGACTGTCCAGAAAATATGACATCTCTTTATTGTATTCAGACTGTCCAGAAAACATGACATCTCTTTATTGTATTCAGACTGTCCAGAAAACATGACATCTCTTTATTGTATTCAGACTGTCCAGAAAATGTGACATCTCTTTGATGTATTTAGGCTGTCTAGAAAATGTGACATATCTTTTTTGTATTCTGGCTGTCCATAAAACATGACATCTCTTTCTTGTATTCAGACGGTCTAGAAAACATGACTCCACTTTCTTGTATTCAGACGGTCTAGAAAACATGACATGTCTTTCTTTTATTCAGATGATCTAGAAAACATGACTCCGCTTTCTTGTATTCAGACGGTCTAGAAAACATGACATGTCTTTCTTTTATTCAGATGATCTAGAAAACATGACTCCGCTTTCTTGTATTCAGACGGTCTAGAAAACATGACTCCACTTTCTTGTATTCAGACAGTCTAGAAAACATGACATCTCTTTCTTGTATTCAGACGGTCTAGAAAACATGACATGTCTTTCTTGTATTCAGACGGTCTAGAAAACATGACTCCACTTTGTTGTATTGAGGCTGCCCATAGAACATTATACCTCTTTGTTTTATTTCTGGTTGTCCAGAAAACATTACGCCTCTTTTTTGTATTCATGCAAACTATAAACATGACACCTCTTTGTTTTATTAAGACTATCCAGAAAACATGACACCTTTTTGTTGTATTCAGGCTGTCCAGAAAACATATCTCTTTGTTGCTTATAGGCATTCGATAAAGCATGACGTCTCTTTGTTGTACATAAGTAGTCTAGAGAAAATGACATCTCTTTGTTCTATACAGGTAGTCTAGAGAAAATGACGTCTCTTTGTTCTATTCAGATAGTCTAGAGAAAATGACGTCTTTTTGTTCTATTCAGATAGTCTAGAGAAAATGACGTTTCTTTGTTCTATACAGGTGGTCTAGAGAAAATGACGTCTCTTTGTTCTATACAGGTGGTCTAGAGAAAATGACGTCTCTTTGTTCTATACAGGTGGTCTAGAGAAAATGACGTCTCTTTGTTCTATACAGGTGGTCTAGAGAAAATGACGTCTCTTTGTTCTATACAGGTGGTCTAGAGAAAATGACGTCTCTTTGTTCTATACAGGTGGTCTAGAGAAAATGACGTCTCTTTGTTCTATACAGGTGGTCTAGAGAAAATGACGTCTCTTTGTTCTATACAGGTGGTCTAGAGAAAATGACGTCTCTTTGTTCTATACAGGTGGTCTAGAGAAAATGACGTCTCTTTGTTCTATACAGGTGGTCTAGAGAAAATGACGTCTCTTTGTTCTATACAAGTAGTCTAGAGAAAATGACGTCTCTTTGTTGTATTTAGGTAGTCTAGAGAAAATGACGTCTCTTTGTTGTATTTAGGTAGTCTAGAGAAAATGACGCCTCAGATAGTCTAAAGAAGATGACTTCTCTTTGTTGTATTCAGGTAGTCTAGGCTAAATGACGTCTCTTTATTGTATTCAGGTAGTCTAGAGAAAATGACGTCTGTTTGTTCTATACAGATAGTCTAGAAAACCTTACATCTGCATATTGCACAAAAGGCTGTGCGGAAAAAAAATGACATCTCTTTGATATATTGAGGCTTTTCATAAAACAGGAAATCTCTGTGTTGTATTCAGGCTGTCCAGAACACATGACATTTCTTTATTATATTCAGGCTGTCTAGAAGGCATGATATCTCTGTGTTGTATTCAGTATATTCAGAAAACGTGACATTTCTTTGTTGTTTTCGGGCTGTCCGGAAAACATGACATCTCTTTACTGTATTCATGCAGATTGGATAACATGACATCTCTTCGTTGTATGCAGAGGGTGTGGAAAACATGACGTCTCTTTGTTGTAATAAGGTTTTGCAGAAAACATGACATCGCTATGTTGTATTCAGGTAGTCTAGAAAACATGACATCTGTATGTTTTATAAAAGTCTGTCTAGAAACATGACATCTCTTTGTTGTATTCAGGCTGTCCGGAAAAAATGATGCCTCATTATTATATTCAGGCCCTCCGGAAAACATGACATCTCTTTGTTATATTTAGGCGATCTGGGAAACACGATATCTCTTTGTTGTATTCAAGTAGTCCTGAAAACATAACATCTCTTTGTTGTATTCAGGCGGTCTGGAAAACATGACGTCTCTTTGTTGTATTTAGATAGTCTAGAAATCTTCAATATCTATATTGTATAAAATGCTGTCCAGAAAACATGACATCTTTTTGTTGTATTCAGGATGTCCAGAAAACGTTGCATCTCCTTGTTGTATTCAGATTGTCCAGAAAACATGACATATCTTTGTTGTATTCATGCTATCTAGAAAACATAACATCTCTTTGTTGTATTCAGGCTGTCCGGAGAACATGACATCTCTCTGTTGTATTCAGGCAGTCTAGAAAACATGACACTTCTTTGTTGTATTCAGGCAGTCTAGAAAACATGACATATCTTTGTTGTATTCATGCTATCTAGAAAACATGACATCTCTTTGTTGTATTCAGATTGTCCAGAAAACATGACATATCTTTGTTGTATTCATGCTATCTAGAAAACATGACATCTCTCTGTTGTATTCAGGCAGTCTAGAAAACATGACATATCTTTGTTGTATTCATGCTATCTAGAAAACATGACATCTCTTTGTTGTATTCAGATTGTCCAGAAAACATGACATATCTTTGTTGTATTCAGGCAGTCTAGAAAACATGACACTTCTTTGTTGTATTCAGGCGCTCCAGAAAACGTGACACATATGTAATATATTCAGGCCGTTCAGAAAGTCATGTTGTTGTATTGAGGCTGTCCAGAAAACATGACACCTCTTTGTTGTATTAAAGATGTCCAGAATGATAGTTTTTAAATATTAGCATCCTCATAAACAATACCCACGGCTTAGCTCATGTGTTTGAATTCACTTTTACTCTGGGTTGTGTATGTAGCCTGCATTGTGAATGTAGCCTGCATTGTGTATTTAGCCTGCATTGTGTATGTAGCCTGGATTCACATTTATGCTGGGTTATGTATGTAGTCTTCTTGATTAATGAGAAGTTTCGTTATTTTTGTTTTGTCTTTATTAATTTTCAAGGAAGACAGGTTATCTGTTTTTTCCTACATCTATTTCACATTGTCACTGATAAGAGTTATGTCATCTACAAAATCAAGATCTCCTATTTGAGTCCCATGTACCCAGTCAATGCTGGTTTTACCTTTACAGCTTCTTTTCATTATAAAATATATGGCAATTTTAAAAAGCAATAGAGATAATACACATCCTTGTTTCAAGCCTGTTTCAATCTGAAACCATTCGCTCATTCCTTCTTCTGTCTTGACTGCACAAACATATCCGTTGTAGAGATCTCTAATGATGTTGACAGTTTTAGATGGTACTCCATATAGTCTTAAAATTCTCCACAATGAATCTCTGTGTAGGCTATCAAATGCTTTTTTAAAGTCTATGAAGTTCAAGATTAACGGTTTCTGCTTTTAAATGTGTTCTTCAAGTATTGTTCTTAGAGTAAAGATCTAGTCGAGACATCTTCTCCCTTTTCGAAATCCTGCCTTTTCTTCTCTCACTACATCACTAATTCTATTCAGAATCACTTTACAAAACACCTTTGACACAACTTATAGTAAGGTCGAAGAAAAAGAGGTCGACCACGTGAAACTTTAAAGAGGACATTGTTAAGAGAAGTCAGCTTAGTGGGCATAACATCCCTTGATGAAGCTGAAAGACTCTCCGAGAACAGGAAATCTTGCCAAACAACGAGCGAGCCCTGTGTGACGTTTAACAGCACGGGAAGGATGTATGATATAAGATGTTTGTAGTTTGGGTTATGTATTTAGCCTGGATTCTATCAGGTCTGTAGATAGCTCAGTATTGTGTTAGTCACAGCTTTGACCATATAAGTTTTTTTCTTCAGACAATCTACTTTGTTTATTTGGCATTCTTTGTTGTTATACTAGGACATAGCAATCAAACTATTAAGGGACGTAACAGTGGAGGTATTAAGGGACATAACAGTGAAAGTATTAACACAAAACTAAGTGCAATGATTCTCTCCCTTATTACATTTTGGTGGCAAGTTTGTGATGTGTAGTATGTGGTGGAGTACATCATAAATGTTTAGTGTGGATATGTGATAAAATATTTAGTGTGAAGTATGTTGTGGAGTATATGAGTAGGTGTCTATTGTGGAGTATGTAGTATAGATTACGTATTAGTCAACAAATGATTCCGGAAATCATTACTGACAACAAAAACCATGCCAGGAGCTGATTGCAATAGCGACCATGACCCACTGTGTGGAAAAATTAGAATAAAGCTAAAGAAAGCAGGCAGAAAAGTGAGAAACAACATCAAACTGAATGCATAACTCCTTAAAAATGACCAAGAACTGAGAGAACAATACAGGGTTATTAAAACAAATAGATACAATCATTTCATTCATTCATTTGCATATCCCTCGTGGAACTTTGCCTCCCTAACAGCACTGCTGTAGGTCTCTCAGTTGTGAGCAAGATGGCCTGCTGTTGATGCATCCATTTGCAGATCATCAACGATGTCTTCTAGCCATCTTCGCCTTGGTCTTCCTCTCTTTCTTTTTGTCCTTCCAAGACGGTTTTCTCTAGATTATCATGATGTTTAATGTGTCCAAAATATTTAAGTTTTCTTTTTTTAATCTTCTTTACTGGCCAGCCTTCTTCAATATTAAATTCTTGTAGTTTAGATATATTTGTTCTTTTCTGTGTCCATGATATTTGAAGAACTCTTCTGTAGCATTTACATTCAAAGGCATTTATGCGTTTCTCTGCTGTTTTGTTAAGTGTCCAGGTCTCACAGGCATATGTTGCGATGGGAAAGATGCATGCCCTTAAAAATCTTATTTTTGTAGTTCTGTCTGTTCTTCTCCACAGATTCTTTAGTTGTTTTACTTTCTGAAGAGTGACAGATGTCCTCCTTTTAGTTTTCCTCATTGTATCTCCATTATTAGTTAGTAGTGATCCATGATATTCAAAACTCTCCACTTCTTCCAATTTTTCCTCATTGATAAATATTTCAGCTGCCTTATTTATTTTGTCAGTTGTCATCAGTTTAGTTTTCTTCATATTAAGATGGAGGTTTTGCTCTTCGCTGTTCTTACAGACTGACATAATTAGTTTTTCAATTCCTTTTTGTGTTGTGGACAGTAATACTGTGTCATCAGCATATCTAATCTCTGGTATTTCATAACCTCCAATTGTTATGGCATCATAATATTCTTTGTCTACATCTTCTCTAACATTCCTCATTATATTTTCAGTATACAAGTTAAATAAGTAAGGTGACAATATGCACCCCAGACAGACCCTTTGTTTTATGTCAGACCAAGTTGTTGTTTCACCATTTATTCTTACTGCTGCTTGTTGGTCTAGATACAGTAGTGATGTTAATTGTATCAAATGTGTTGGAAATCCCATTTTTTCCATTATTTCCTAAAGTTTCTGGTATTGTACACAATCAAATGCCTTTGAGTAGTCTATAAAGGCTAAATATAGATTCACATTAAACTCTCTGCATTTCTCTATTATTAATCTTATATTGAATATATGATCTCTTGATCCTCTTCCTTGCCTGAAACCAGCTTGGACAATATTGACTTCTTCTTCTGTTTTCTTTCGAAGTCTACTCATTATGATTTTTAACATAATTTTACTGGCATGACTAATCAGGGCAACAATTCTGTAGTTTGAACATAACTTCAGTTTACCCTATTTTAGCAGTGGTATGAATACAGTTCTTTTCCATTCTTTTGGCCAAATACCTGAATGCCATATCTTTTTACATAGTGCATGATAGATTGTTGCACATTCCTTTCCTCCTGCTTTAATAAATTCAGCTGTTATCTCATCATATCCTGGTGATTTACCATTTTTCAGATTCTTTATTGCCCATAAAACTTCTTCTATTGTCAGTTCAGGTTCTTTCTCATCCAATAATAATTCACACTGTAGATTTCTGCTTTCATAGTCAGTTGTTTCATACATTCCTCTGCAGTATTCCTTTCATCTTTCTAGAATTTTCTGTCTCTGTCAAGGTATTCCCCATCTCATCACAAATTACATTTAGCTTAGGTGTGACATTTCTCATCAATGTCTTCATTTCTTTAAACATTTCACTATCTCTTCCACACTTCTGATATCCTTCTATTCTTTCACAACAATCTTGTATATATTGTTTTTCGTCTTTTCTTATGTTTCTTCATACTTCTTTTGTTAAAGATTTATATTCCTCTTTGTTGTTGTTTGTCACTTTCCAGTGCATCTTCATTTCTCTACTTTGTTTTATTAGTTCTTGTGTGCCTGCTGTAATCCATCCATTCTTCTGTGTTTTCTTTACTGGAACCACGTCTTTAACTGTTGTTATTAAGATATCTCTGGACTGTGTAGCCAGTTCATCTGGTGTCATCTCCTCCTGTACAGCCATCAGGATTTCGAAACATTTCTTCACTTCTATACCGTATTGTTCTGGTATTTTTGTAAAATCAAAGCGGAGTGGTCTTGATCCTGTAACTGTCTTTTTTATCATTATCTTCATGTCTGCTATTAATAACTCATGGTCCGTGTCACAATCAGCACCTAGTAAAGTTTTTGCTGATGTTATACTTGACCTCCACCTTCTTTGCACTAAAATGTAATCTATTTGATTTTTGGTTTTCCCATCAGGTGATGTTCATGTGTAAAGTCTTCTTGGATGTTGTTTAAAAAGTGTGTTAGCAATCATTAGCTGATTTTCCATGAAAAACACCATTAGATTATCTCCTGCCTTATTTCTATGCCCTATGCTAAATTTCCCTACAGAACATTGATGAAAGACACTGAACTGCATTCATACTTTGTTTCTTATAAGTTGATTTGTAGCAGAACCTCTCCAGTCTTCTTGTATGTGTTTATCTGGCAAGGTATTTTGACAGAATCTGAACCTTTTATCTGGCACAAAACTTGTACCACATGAACAATTGCAGTCATCCAACGGACTAGTGCTACAATTTGACTTCACATTACAAAAGCAAAAAGATCAGCTATGGACTAGTGCTACAAGCTGATTTCACATTACAAAAACAAACCAATCAACCACAGACTAGTGCTACAAGCTGATTTCACATTACAAACACAAAAAAGTCAGTCATGGACTAGTGCTAGAAGTTGACTTCACATACACAAACAACAATCAGCCATGGACCAGTGATACTAAT
Source organism: Achatina immaculata (assembly GCA_009760885.1). Lineage (NCBI taxonomy): Eukaryota > Metazoa > Mollusca > Gastropoda > Stylommatophora > Achatinidae > Lissachatina > Lissachatina immaculata. The sequence goes on from CM019719.1 coordinate 1,516,940, forward strand.
TGACTTCACATTACAAAAAGAAAACAGTCAGTCATGAACTAATGCTAGAAGTTGACTTCACATCACAAAAACAAAAAAGTCAGCCATGGACTGGTGCTACAATTGACTTCAAATTACAAAAACAAAAATTCAGTCATGGACTAGTGCTACAAGTTGATTTCATATTACAAAAACAAAATGTCAGCCATAGACTAGCACTAAAAGTTGACTTCAAATTACAAAAAGAAAAGAGTCAGCCACAGACTTTTGCTAGAAGTTGACTTGACATTATAAAAGCAAAAAAGTCAGCCAGGGACTATTGCTAGAAGTTGACTTGACATTACAAAAACAAAAAAGTCAGCCATGGAGTATTGCTAGAAGTTGACTTGACATTATAAAAGCAAAAAAGTCAGCCATGGAGTATTGCTAGAAGTTGACTTGACATTACAAAAACAAAAAAGTCAGCCAGGGACTATTGCTAGAAGTTGAGTTCACATTACATTGCTAGAAGTTGACTTAACATGTCAGCTTGTAGCACTGGTTCATGACCTGCACACGAATCCGAGCTGAGGATCTGGTTTCATATCCTAGATACAGACAACAGGTGGGCAGACAGACAGACAGACAGACAGACAGACAGGTAGGCAGGAAGGAAGGCAGGAAGGAAGACAGGCAGCTGAGTGGTGGATGGAGAAATTGATGAATGAATGAGTGTGGGCATTTGGATGGCTAGGTGGTTGGGAAGTGAGTTGGTGGGTGGCTAGGTGGTTGTGAAGTGAATGAGTGGGTGACTAGGTGGTTGTGAAGTGAGTTGGTTGGCAGCTAGGTGGTTAGGAAGTGAATTTGTGGGTGGGTAGGTGGTTGTGAAGTGAATGGGTGGGTGGGTGGTTAGGTGGTTGTGAAGTGAGTGGGTGGGTGGCTAGGTTGGTGTGAAGTGAATGGGTGGGTGACTAGGTGGTTGTGAAGTGAATGGGTGGGTGGCTAGGTGGTTGTGAAGTGAGTTGGTGGGTGGCTAGGTGGTTGTGAAGTGAGTGGGTGGGTGGCTAGGTTATTGGGAGGTGAGTGAGTGTGTGGTTAGGTGGTTGTGAAGTGAGTGGGTGGGTGGCTAGGTTATAGTGAAGTGAGTTGGTGGGTGGCTAGGTGGTTGGTAAGTGAATGGGTGGGTGGCTAGGTGGTTGTGAAGTGAGTGGGTGGGTGGCTAGGTGGTTGTGAAGTGAGTTGATGGGTAACTAGGTGGTTGTGAAGTGAGTTGGTGGGTGGCTAGGTGGTTGTGAAGTGAGTTGGTGGGTGGCTAGGTGGTTGTGAAGTGAGTGGATGGGTGGCTAGATGGTTGGGAAGTAAGTGAGTGTGTGGCTAGGTGATTGTAAAGTGAGTGAGTGGGTGGCTAGGTGGTTGGGAAGTGAGTGAGTGGGTAGCTAGGTGGTTGTGAATGAGTTGGTGGGTGGCTAGGTGGTTGGGAAGCGAGTTGGTGGATGGCTAGGTGGTTGTGAAGTGAGTTAGTAGGTGGCTAGGTGGTTGGGAAGCGAGTTGGTGGATGGCTAGGTGGTTGTGAAGTGAATGAGTGGGTGGGTATGTGGTTGTGAAGTGAGTTGGTGAGTGGCTATGTGGTTGTGAATTGAGTGGGTAGGTGGCTAGGTGATTGTGAAGTGAGTTGGTAGGCGGCTAGGTGGTTGGGAAGTGAGTGAGTGGGTGGATAGGTGGTTGGGAAGTGAGTTGGGGGTGGCCAAGTAGTTGGGAAGTGAGTTTGTGGGTGGCTAGGTGATTGTGAAGTGAGTGGGTGGGTGTCTAGGTGGTTGTGAAGTGAGTGGGTGGCTAGGTGGTTGTAAAGTGAGTGGGTGGGTGGCTAGGTGGTTGTGAATTGAGTGGGTGGCTAGGTGGCTGTGAAGTGAGTGGATGGCTAGGGGGTTGTGAAGTGAATGGGTGTCTAGGTGGTTTGAAGTGAGTGGGTGGCTAGGTTGTTGTGAAGTGAGTGAGTGGCTAGATGGTTGTGGAGTGAGTGAGTGGCTAGGTGGTTGTGAAGTGAATTGGTGGGTGGCTATATGATTGTGAAGTGAGTGGGTAGGTGGCTAGGTGATTGTGAAGTGAGTTGGTAGGCGGCTAGGTGTATGTGAAGTGAATTAGTTGGTGGCTAGTTGGTTGTGAAGTAAGTGGGCTGGTGGCTAGGTGGTTGTGAAGTGAGTTTGTGGGTGGCTAGGTGGTTGTGAAATGAATGAGTCAGTGGCTAGGTGGTTGGGAAGTGAGTGGATGGCTGGCTTGGTGGTTTTGAAGTGAGTGGGTGGGTGGTTAGGTGATTGTGAAGTGAGTTTGTGGGTGGCTAGGTGGTTTTTAATGAGTTGGTGGTTGGCTAGGTGGTTGGGAAGTGAGTGGGTGGGTGGCTAGGTGGTTGTGAAGTGAGTTAGTAGGTGGCTAGGTGGTTGGGAAGCGAGTTGGTGGGTGGCTAGGTTGTTGTGAAGTGAGTGAGTTGGTGTCTATGTGGTTGTGAAGTGAGTTGGTGAGTGGCTATGTGGTTGTGAATTGAGTGGGTAGGTGGCTAGGTGATTGTGAAATGAGTTGTTAGGCGGCTAGGTGGTTGGGAAGTGAGTGAGTGGGTGGCTAGGTGGTTGGGAAGTGAGTTGGGGGTGGCCAAGTAGTTGGGAAGTGAGTTTGTGGGTGGCTAGGTGATTGTGAAGTGAGTGGGTGGGTGGCTAGGTGGTTGTGAAGTTAGTGGGTGGCTAGGTGGTTGTAAAGTGAGTGGGTGGGTGGCTAGGTGGTTGTGAATTGTGTGGGTGGCTAGGTGGTTGTGAAGTGAGTGGATGGCTAGGGGGCTGTGAAGTGAGTGGGTGGCTAGGTGGTTGTGAAGTGAGTGGGTGGCTAGTTTGTTGTGAACTGAGTGGGTGGCTAGATGGTTGTGAAGAGAGTGGGTGGCTAGGTGGTTGTGAAGTGAGTGGGTGGCTAGGTGGTTGTGAAGTGAGTGGGTGGCTAGGTTGTTGTGAAGTGAGTGGGTGGCTAGGTGGTTATGAAGTGTGTGGGTGGCTAGGCTGTTGTGAAGTGTGTGGGTGGCTACGCGGTTGTGAAGTTACTGGATGTTTGGCTAGGTGGTTGTGAAGTGAGTTGCTGTGTTGCTAGGTGGTTGTGAAGTTATTTGGTGGCTAGGTGGTTGGGAAGTGAGTTGGTGGGTGGCTAGTTGGTTGTGAAGTGAGTGAGTGGGTGGCTAGGTGGTTGTGAAGTGAGTTGCTGGGTGGCTAGGTGATTGTGAAGTTAATTGGTGGCTAGGTGGTTGTTAAGTGAGTTTGTGGGTGGTTAGGTGGTTGTGAATTGAGTGGGTGGCTAGGTGATTGTGAAGTGAGTTGGTGGGTGGCTAGATGGTTGTGAAGTTAGTTGGTGGCTAGATGGGTGTGAAGTTAGTTGGTGGCTAGGTGGTTGTGAAGTGAGTGGGTGGCTAGGTGGTTTTGAAGTTAGTTGGTCGCTAGGTGGTTGGGAAGTGAGTTGGTGGCTAGGTGGTTGTGAAGTAAGTTGATGGGTGGTTAGGTGGTTGTGAAGTGAGTGAGTGTATGGCTAGGTGGTTGTGAAGTGAGTTGATGAGTGTCTAGGTGGTTGTGAAGTGAATTGGTGGGTGGCTAGGTGGTTGTGAAGTATGTGGATGGGTAGATGGTTGTGAAGTAAGTGGGTGGCTAGATAGTTTTGAAGTGAGTTGGTGAGTGGCTAGGTGGTTGTGAAGTGAATTGGTGGGTGGCTAGGTGGTTGTGAAATCAGTTGGTGGGTGGCTAGGTGTATGTGAAGTGAATTAGTTGGTGGCTACTTGTTTGTGAAGTAAATGGGCTGGTGGCTAGGTGGTTGTGAAGTGAATGGTTAGTGGCTAGGTGGTTGTGAAGTGAGTTTGTGGGTGGCTAGGTGGTTGTGAATTGAATGAGTGGGTGGCTAGGTGGTTGGGAAGTGAGTATATGGGTGGCTATGTGGTTGAGAAGTGAGTGGATGGTTGGCTTGGTGGTTTTGAAGTGAGTGGGTGGGTGGTTAGGTGATTGTGAATTGAGTGGTTGGGTGGCTAGGTGGTTTTGAATGAGTGGGTGGTTAGCTAGGTGGTTGGGAAGTGAGTGGGTGGGTGGCTAGGTGGTTGTGAAGTGAGTTAGTAAGTGGCTAGGTTGTTGTGAAGTGAGTTGGTGGGTTGCTAGGTGGTTGTGAAGTGAGTGAGTGGGTGGCTAGGTGGTTGGGAAATGAGTGAGTAGGTGGCTAGGTGGATGGGAAGTGAGTGAGTGGGTGGCTAGGTGGTTGTGAAGTGAGTGGGTGGGTAGTTAGGTGGTTGGGAAGTGAGCAGGTGGGTGGATAGATGGTTGTGACGTGAGTTGGTGAGTGGCTAGGTGGTTGTGAAGTGAGTGAGTGGGTGGCTAGGTGGTTGTGAATTGAGTGGGTGGCTAGCTGGCTGTGAAGTGAGTGGGTGGCTAGGTGGTTGTGAAGTGAGTGGTTGGCTAGGTGGTTGTGAAGTGAGTGGGTAACTAGGTATTTGTGAAGTGAGTGGGTGGCTAGGTGGTTGTGAAGTGAGTCGGTGGCTAGGTGGTTGTGAAGTGAGTGGGTGGCTAGGTGGTTGTGAAGTGAGTGGGTGGCTAGGTGGTTGTGAAGTGAGTGGGTGGATGGCTAGGTGGTTGGGAAGTGATTTGGTGGGTGGCTAGGTGGTTGTGAAGTGAGTGGGTGGATTGCTAGGTGGTTAGAAATTGTGTGAGTGGGTGGGTAGTTTGTTGAGAAGTGAATGGGTGGGTGGCTAGGTGGTTGGGAAATGAGTGAGTGGCTGGCTAGGTGGTTGGGATGTGAGTGAGTAGGTGGCTAGGTGGTTTTGAAATGAGTGTGTGGGTGGTTAGGTGGTTGGGAATTGAGTGGGTGGGTGGCTAGATGGTTGAGACGTGAGTTGGTGAGTGGCTATGTGGTTGTGAAGTGAGTGGGTGGGTGGCTATGTGGTTGTGAATTGAGTGGGTGGCTAGGTGGTTGTGACGTGTGTGGGTGGCTAGGTGGTTGTGAAGTGAGTGGGTGGCTAGGTGGTTGTGAAGTGAGTCGGTGGCTAGGTGGTTGTGTAGAGAGTTGGTTGGTGGCTAGGTGGTTGTGAAGTGAGTTGGTGGGTGACTAGGTAGTTGTGAAGTGAGTGGATGGATGACTAGGTAATTGTGAAGTGAGGTGGTGGATGTCTAGGTGGTTGTGAAGTGAGTGGGTGGGTGGCTAGGTGGTTAGAAAATGAGTGAGTGGGTGGGTAGTTTGTTGAGAAGTGAATGGGTGGGTTGCTAGGTGGTTGGGAAATGGGTGAGTGGGTGGCTAGGTGGTTGGGAAGTGAGTGAGTAGGTGGCTAGATGGTTGTGAAGTCAGTGTGTGGGTGGTTAGGTGGTTGGGAAGTGAGTGGATGCGTGGCTAGGTGGTTGTGAAGTGAGTTGCTGTGTTGCTAGGTGGTTATGAAGTTGGTTGGTTGCTAGGTGGTTGAGAAGTGAGTTGGTGGGTGGCTAGGTGGTTGTGAAGTGAGTGGGTGGCTAGGTAGTTGTGAAGTGAGTGGGTGGCTAGGTGGTTGTGACGTGTGTGGGTGGCTAGGTGGTTGTGAAGTGAGTCGGTTTCTAGGTGGTATTGAAGTGTTTGGGTGGCTAGGTGGTTGTGAAGTGTTTGGGTGGCTAGGTGTTTGTGAAGTGAGTTGGTGACTAAGTGGTTGTAAAGTGAGTGGGTGGCTAGGTGATTGTGAAGTGTGTTGGTGGCTAGGTGGTTGTGAAATGAGTGGGTGGCTAGGTGGTTGTGAAGTGAGTTGGTGGGTGGCTAGGTGGTTGTGAAGTGAGTTGGTGGGTGACTAGGTGGTTGTGAAGTGAGTGGGTGGACGGCTAGGTGGTTGGGAAGTGACTTGGTGGGTGTCTAGGTGGTTGTGAAGTAAGTGAGTGGGTGGCTAGGTGGTTGTGAATTGAGTGGGTGGCTGGCTAGGTGGTTGTGAAGTGAGTGGGTGACTAGGTGGTTGTGAAGTGAGTGGGTGGCTAGATGGTTAGGAAGTGAGCGTGTGGCTAGGTGGTTGGGAAGTGAGTGAGTGGGTGGCTACGTTTTTGAGAAGTGAGTGGGTGACCAGATGAATAAGTATATGAGTGTGAGTGGACAAGTTGATATGAAGGTGTGTTGGTGGGTGGATGGAAAGGTATATGTGTGTGGGTGGACAGGTTGATATGAAGGTAAGTTGGTTGGTAGATGGAAAGGTTGATATGAAGATAAGTTGGTGGGTAGATGGACAGGTTGATATGAAGGTAAGTTGGTGGGTAGATGGAAATGTATATGTGTGTGGGTGAACATGTGAATGTAAAGATGAGTGGATGGATGGATTGATAGATGTGTATGATACATTTGTATTATCTTCTTGATGTGTATGATACATTTGTATTATCTTCTTGATGTGTATGGTACATTTGTATTATCTTCTTGATGTGTATGGTACATTTGTATTATCATCTTGATGTGTATGATAGCATTATCTTTGGTTCAATTTTTGGCAGATAAAACAAGCAATGATGAATTGTCCACTCTTTATTTCTGATCCCACTGTTTTTTCCAAGTTTATAAAGATATAAAAAAACACTTTTGTGTTATCAATGGCAGCCCGGATATCTAGTAGTTTTGCCAGGTCAAATATGTAGCAGTTTTTACAGTCCAAACACGTAGCATTTTGGCAGTTCAGAGACGTAGCAGTGGTGGCAGTCCAGATATGTAGCTGTTCTGACAGTCCAGATATGTAGCAGTTTTGCCAATCCAGATATGTAGTAGTTTTAGCAGCCCAAATATGTAGTAGTTTTGCCAGGTCAGATATGTAGCAGTTTTGACAGTCCAAACACGTAGCATTTTAGCAGTCCAGATATGTAGCTGTTCTGACAATCCAGATATGTAGCAGTTTTGCCAGTCCAGTATTTTAGCAGTCCAGATATGTAGTAGTTTTGACAGTCCAGATATGTAGTAGTTTTGACAGGTCAGATATGTAGCAGTTTTGACAGTCCAAACACGTAGCATTTTAGCAGTACAGATATGTAGCTGTTCTGACAGTCCAGATATGTAGCAGTTTTGCCAGTCCAGATATATAGCAGTTTTAGCAGTCCAGATATGTAGCACTTTTGCCAGTCCAGATATGTAGCAGTTTTAGCAGTCCAGATATGTGGCAATTTTGGCAGCTCAGATATGTAGCAGTTATGGCAGTCCAGATATATATAAAGTTTTGGCAGTCCAGATATGTAGCAGTTTTAGCAGTCCAGATATGTAGATGTTTTAACAGTCCAGATAGGTAGATGTTTTAGCAGTCCAGATATGTAGCAGTTTTAGCAGTCCAGATATGTAGCAGTTTTAGCAGTCCAGATATGTAGCAGTTTTGGCAGTCCAGATATATAGCATTTTAGCAGCCCAAATATGTAGTAGTTTTGCCAGGTCAGATATGTAGCAGTTTTGACAGTCCAAACACGTAGCATTTTAGCAGTCCAGATATGTAGCTGTTCTGACAATCCAGATATGTAGCAGTTTTGCCAGTCCAGTATTTTAGCAGTCCAGATATGTAGTAGTTTTGACAGTCCAGATATGTAGTAGTTTTGACAGGTCAGATATGTAGCAGTTTTGACAGTCCAAACACGTAGCATTTTAGCAGTACAGATATGTAGCTGTTCTGACAGTCCAGATATGTAGCAGTTTTGCCAGTCCAGATATATAGCAGTTTTAGCAGTCCAGATATGTAGCACTTTTGCCAGTCCAGATATGTAGCAGTTTTAGCAGTCCAGATATGTGGCAATTTTGGCAGCTCAGATATGTAGCAGTTATGGCAGTCCAGATATATATAAAGTTTTGGCAGTCCAGATATGTAGCAGTTTTAGCAGTCCAGATATGTAGATGTTTTAACAGTCCAGATAGGTAGATGTTTTAGCAGTCCAGATATGTAGCAGTTTTAGCAGTCCAGATATGTAGCAGTTTTAGCAGTCCAGATATGTAGCAGTTTTGGCAGTCCAGATATATAGCATTTTTGGCAGTCCAGATATGTAGCAGTTCTGGCAGTTCAGATATGTAGCACTTTTGACAGTCTAGATATGTAGTAGTTTTAGCAGTCCAGATATGTAGCATTTTTAACAGTCCAGATATGTAGCAATTTTAGCAGTCCAGATGTGTAGCAGTTTGGCAGTCCAGATATGTAGCAGTTTCGGCAGTCCAGATGTGTAGCAGTTTTAGCAGTCCAGACGTTTATAAAGTTTTGGCAGTCCAGATGTATAGCATTTTTAACAGTCCAGATATGTAGCAGTTCTGGCAGTCCAGATATGTAGCACTTTTGACAGTCCAGATATGTAGTAGTTTTAGCAGTCCAGATATGTAGCAGCTTTGGCAGTCCAGATATGTAGCAGTTTTCCCAGCCCGAAATGTGTAATCAAGGGAAAAATTATGAGCAGCTTTATTACTTAACGAATACAAAGTTGTGACGTTTCGGCGTGAGCCTTAATCATACAAAAACATACATGACGAAGAAATAGAGAGAGAAGATAAACTATAGATTCACATGAATGCTATTTAAAAAATAAACAATGAATAGGGCACTTGGATGTAACTGTAAGAAGATGTGGCTTGTTCGACGCTGTGTGTCAGAAATGAGCATGGTAGGGCGTAGAGACTGTTTAAATGGAGACCTGTGATGTGTGGTCGGTGGGTCGTAACTGGGGGTGGTGGGTGGGGAAACCGTGGAGGGGAGAGAGAGGTTGGTACAATGTTAACCTAGCCAGGAGAAGGTGAAATAGATGATTATAGTTAGGGTAGAGGGGTTGTAATGTGATGCTGTGAGGAGGCTCTGAGTTATGTGTAACAAGGAACCACAAGGGTTAAATTCGCTATTCAGCTACACCTAACATTCTCCTCTTCAACAATTTTAATCCCTCTCCACTAAGCTCCACTCCCTTCTCACTTCTTACACGTAATTATTGTGTTTTGGCAGTCCAGATATGTAGCACTTTTGACAGTCCAGATATGTAGTAGTTTTAGCAGTACAGATATGTAGTAGTTTTAACAGTCCAGATATGTAGCAGTTTTGACAGTCCAGATATGTAGTAGTTTTGACAGTCCAGATATGTAGCAGCTTTGACAGTCCAGATATGTAGCAGTTTTGACAGTCCAGATATGTAGCAGTTTTGGCAGTCCAGATATGTAGCAGTTTTAACAGTCCAGATATGTAGGAGTTTTGATGGTGAAGTTAATCAACTTTGGCTGGAAATAGCTCCATATTAATCACTACGTGTGTGTCCTTCCCTGTCCTGGATTCTGGAATGTGACAACAAAGCAAACATAAAATCCGGGCTGTGGAATGTGACAACAGAGCAAACATCAACTCAAGTCTGGTATAATGTAACTCTGGAACTTATCAAACAAACTGCTCTCTCAAGCTCTCTTGAACGGCCAAGCATTACTGACGTGGGAAAACATAATTAGAAAAATACAAATGGGAAAATCACATGTGTGGAATCTAAAGTGGGAAAACTCACATGTGTGGAATCTAAAGTGGGAAAATCACATGTGTGGAATCTAAAGTGGGAAAACTCACATGTGTGGAATCTAAAGTGGGAAAACTCACATGTGTGGAATCTAAAGTGGGAAAACTCACATATGTACAATCTAAAGAGGGAAAATTCACATATGTACAATCTAAAGAGGGAAACTCACATATGTACAATCTAAAGAATAAAACTCACATATGTACAATATAAAGTGGGAAACTCACATATGTACAATATAAAGAGGGAAACTCACATATGTACAATCTAAAGAGGGAAACTCACATATGTACAATATAAAGTGGGAAACTCACATATGTACAATATAAAGAGGGAACCCATATATGTATAATCTAAAGAGGGAACCCATATATGTATAATCTAAAGAGGGAAACTCACATATGTACAATCTAAAGTGGGAAATTGATCTATGTACAATCTAAAGAAGTAAACTCACATATGTACAATCTAGAGAGATAAACTCACATATTTACAATCTAAAGTGGGAAACTCACATATGTACAATCTATAGTGGAAAACTCACACATATACAATCTATAGTGGAAAAATCACATGTGTGGAAATTAAAATGTGACTAAATAGTCATGGACAAAATAAAATATACCTTGCTCAAGCTGCAACAATGTTTGAATGGAATGTTTTTCTTCAGATATTTGCTGTAGTTATTCAGATATTTGCTGTAGTTATTCAGATATTTGCTGTAGTTATTCTGATATTTACTACAGTTCTTCTGATATTTGCTGCAGTTCTTGAGATATTTCCTGTATCAGAGACTATATGTACTGCCATTGCTGTCATGATGCAGTTTTCTGTGTCTTTAAGCTTCAGTAGTTTATTCATTATTTTTACATTTTATATCAAGATTTATGTTTTATATCAAGATTTACATTTTAACTTGGGAATGAAAATGTATATTGAAAAGTAAACATTCAGCATATAAAGACAGCATCCCAAATATCAGCATATAAAGACAACATTCCAAATATCAGCATATATAGGCAACATTCCAAATATCAGCACATAAAGGCAACATTCCAGATCATCATAGAAATCATATTTATTGTTCTCATTTTGTTGTCTGTGCTTTTCATCTGTACTCATCACTGAGTCTGACCTCTCTACCTCGCACACTTCCAAATCTCACTTATTGATGTATGTTTTCATGTGTTTTTACTTATTGATACATGTTTTCATGTGTTTTACTTATTTATGTATGTCTTTCTGTGTTTTACTTATTGATGTATATTTTCATGTATTTTACTTATTGATGTTTTTTCTTTACTGATGAATGTTTTCATGTGTTTTACTTATTGATGTATGTTTTTATTTTATGTGTTTTTCTTGTATATGTATGTTTTCATGTGTTTTTAATGTATGGATTTATGGTTCTTTTATGTGTTGATGTATGTTTTCATGTGGTCTACTTATTGATGTATGTATTCATGTGTTTTTACTTACTGATGTATATATTAAAAAATTTGATTTTTTTGATGTAAGGGTTCATAATTTTTTATTTTTTGATGTATAGCTTCATATGTTTTGACATGTTGATATGTGTTTTAATATATCATGACATGTTGACGTGTGTCTGGGCTTCATGTTTTTTTTATGTTTTGATGTATGACTTCATGTGTTTTCATTTTTTTATGAATGACTTCGTACATCATGACATGTTGATGTATGTCTTCATATGTCATGATATTTTAATATATGTCTTCATATGTCATGACGTGCCCTTGTCCCAGCATTTCATACAGTTGTGAGAACACTTGTTTCCTGTGTTTAGATGTGACATTTTGACTAAGAGAAACTGAAGTGACAGAACAGATAAGAGAAACTGAAGTGACAGAACAGTTAAGAGAAACTGAAGTGACAGAACAGATAAGAGAAACTGACGTGACAGAACAGTTAAGAGAAACTGAAATGACAGAACAGATAAGAGAAACTGAAATGACAGAAAAGAGAAACTGAAGTGACAGAACAGTTAAGAGAAACTGAAGTGACAGAACAGATAAGAGAAACTGAAGTGACAGAACAATTAAGAGAAACTGAAGTGACAGAACAGATAAGAGAAACTGAAGTGACAGAACAGTTAAGAGAAACTGAAGTGACAGAACAGTTAAGAGAAACTGAAGTGACAGAACAGTTAAGAGAAACTGAAGTGACAGAACGGTTAAGAGAAACTGAAGTGACAGAACAGTTAAGAGAAACTGAAGTGACAGAACGGTTAAGAGAAACTGAAGTGACAGAACAGAATAGCCAGGACACAAAAATATTGGCCAACTGTGTTACAGATCACAGGAAAATGTCATCCAGAAATAAAACAGTCACATTGTATTTTTATATCGCTCACTGCAGATATTCAATGACAGCGCTACTCATATAACATTTTACAGCGCTGAAGTATTAGGTTGTGGCACCAAGTTAAGTCACAGCACCCATGTAATGTTTACCACAGCACCCATGTAATGTTTACCACAGCACCCATGTAATGTTTACCACAGCACCCATGTAATGTTAACCACAGCACCCATATAATGTTAACCACAGCACCCATGTAATGTTTACCACAGCACCCATGTAATGTTTACCACAGCACCCATGTAATGTTTACCACAGCACCCATGTAATGTTTACCACAGCACCCATGTAATGGGTAGGGCATTAAGGTAATTATTTGACACACCAAGTTAAGTCACAGCACCCATATAATGTTAACCACAGCACCCATATAATGTTAACCACAGCACCCATGTAATGTTAACCACAGCACCCATATAATGTTAACCACAGCACCCATGTAATGTTTACCACAGCACCCATGTAATGTTAACCACAGCACCCATGTAATGTTTACCACAGCACCCATGTAATGTTTACCACAGCACCCATGTAATGTTAACCACAGCACCCATGTAATGTTTACCACAGCACCCATGTAATGTTAACCACAGCACCCATGTAATGTTAACCACAGCACCCATGTAGTGGGTAGGGCATTAAGGTAATCATTTGACACACTAAGAAAAGTCACAGCACCCATATAATGTTAACCACAGCACTGATGTAGTGGGTAGGGCATTAAGGTAATCATTTGACACACTAAGAAAAGTCACAGCACCCATATAATCAATCACAGCATGAAAATAAATCACAGAACCCATATAATCAATCAAAACACCACCAGAATAAATCATCTTACATCCTTCCCATGTTCATTCATCCTTCCTGTGCTGCTAGACATCACATAGTACTTGCATGGTAGCTTGCCAAGATTTCCTGTCTTCGGTGAGCTTTTCAATCTCATCAAGGGATGTTATTCCTACTAAACCAGCCTCTCTTAACAATGTCCTCTTTAGAGTTTTATGTTGTCGACTTCTTTTTCTTCAGCTTGTTGTGTTCCACTTGATAGCTTGTTTTGGTATTCTCTGGTTGTTTCTTCTCATCATGTGACCGACATATGTCCATCTCCTTTTTCCGATCACCCATGAGACAGGTTGTTGTTCACTCATCTGTCTTATCTCTGCATTGTTTTTGAATTCATTCCACTTTATACCGAGCATTTTTCTGAAGCATTTGTTTTTGAAAGAGTCTAATTTCTTGTCCATTTCTTTAGTTGTTTTCCAGCTTTCACATGCATAAATGAGGGTCAATCAATCAAGTGCTTTGACTTTCTTCTTAGCCACACTGACAGTCCATCCAGTAACTTCTCTCTCTGTCTTCCTCTGTCTCTTCTTTCCTCAATTTTTCCAGTTGCCACAATGTGTGTCCAGTCGTCCTTTTCTCAGAAAGTGTTCTACAAATCTCACTTGTCTGCCTCTGATCTTTGCTGTAATTTGCCTTTTAACTCTCTTAAGATTTCTTCGTTGGTCTTCTTAGCTGTCCATCGTACCTTCAACATCCTTCTTATGAACCATATTTCCATGGCCTCTATTTCTCGCTGTACTCTCTTATTCATGGACCATGCTTCACATCCGTAAAATAAAATTGGTTCAATGTAACATTTAAGTATTTGGAATCTTGTTTCCATTGATATGGATCTGTTGCACAAAATGTTTCTCATTTTCTGGAATGCTAACTTGGCCTGAGCATGTCTGCTTTTTACTTCATTGTGACATTTCCTATCAGCTGTTGTAATTGTTCCTAAGTACTTGAATCTATCAACTTGTTTCAGATTTGTGCCATCAGTGGTAATGCTACACTTTGGTGTTATTCTTTTCTTTGAGATGACCATCGTTTCAGTCTTCTTTTCACTCAGTAACACAATAATTGGTGTATAAGTATACAACTATACACTAAACACTGCAGTAAAGCTGTGATACCAGAATGTATAAAATCGGAAAAAAGTAGGAGCAGCTTTATTACTTAACTATTACAAAGTTGTGACGTTTCGGCGTGAGCCTTAATCATACAAAAAACATACAGGACGAAGAAATAAGGAGAGGAGATAAAGTATAGATTTACATGAATACTGTTTAAAAAAAAAAAAATTAAGAAAAAAAAATTAAAAAAAAATTTTTTTTTTTAAAGGAGTACTTAGCTGTAAATTGCAAGGTGTGGCTTGTCCGGCGGTGTGTGTCAGGAATGGATCTGGTAGGACGTGGAAATTGTTTAAATAGAGACCTGTGACATGTGGTCGGTGGGTTGTAACTGGGGGTGGTGGATGGGGAACCGGGGAGGGGAGAGAGAGTGACGCACTACTGGCCTAGCTAGGAGAAATTGAAACAGGTGATTGGGGAAGAGGTGTTGCAGAGAAGAGGGGTTGCAGAGAATATAGCGGGGTTGCAGAGTGATGCTGTGAGGAAGTTTGAAAAGTAAGAAGGGGTGGATTTAGTGGAGAGGTACTATAATGATTGAAGAAGATGATGTTACGTGTAACTAAACAGCGAGTTTAACCCATGTGGTTCCAGCGTCCCATAATTTTGAATGCAGCGGTTCTCAAGTGCCAGGCGGCTTGTGTCATCTGCGTGACATTGTTTAATGGCTGTTACCAGAAAATCAGATCTGCCTCTGTGGTTGGGGCCATTGAAATGATTTGGGACTGGTTTCGAAGCGGCAGGCACACTCCACGTGGTTGAACAAAGACTTCTGGACAAGATCGAGAAAAATTGCTCGCGGCTCAGAATGAGCTGTATCATTCAGAATCACAGACGCCTGATGTCCAACCTCGATCTGGTCAAAGATAGCCTTGAACGCCGCCTTCACTCCTACACATCGGACAACCGTGTTCTCTTTCTTCTTATCAAACACATTATACACGTCACAAATCGCCAGCTTTACCAGTTTTATGCCTCTGGGAAAGAACATAAACTTAACCGACTTCTACCACAGCCGGTCTCTTCTACTTTTAGAGGTGAACCACTTTCCAATCAGCCCCCCTCTTCTGCTACACCTGACCAACAGACTTCTATCTCACTTGACCATCAGACACTTGTAACACCCCCTGAACTACCTTCCCAGATTACACAGCATATTCAAGTACTCGCACCCCCATCCTCAGATGATACCCCATCTCCTCCTCATCCTCCTCTAGCCTCTAATGTAGTTTGTATTCCCCCCGACTTGCCCCTTTCTCATGATGAAAAACTAGTTCTCGCCAAGGGTCTTAAGTTTATTCCCACTCGGCCTCGTTGTGATCGCTATTTTTTACTCCGCGATGTTTTAAACAATGTAACCGTCGATTTTTACGGCTTAAATATTACTTTGCTAACAAAGAGTCCAACCAACCCACACAAGACCCCGATAACCCATTTGCACGTTGCGACCACCATAAATATAGCTGGACACCTTCCCCCGGGGCTTCCCAAGCTTTAGATCTTTATATTGATACGACGTGGCGTGAGATTCTTAACCTCAAGCCACCAAAAATTCGACATTTTAACCTAAATAAGGGAGAGTCCAGAGCATTGTCCACCCTTAAACATCGAAACGATATCGTAATCAAACCAGCAGATAAGACCAGCAATCTCGTAGTTTGGAAAAAAGATTTATATATCGCGGAAGGAATGTCCCAACTCAGCAATACAAAATTCTATGCCCCAGCGAAAAACGATACTACCCGTTCTAATAATGACATAGTGGAAGCAACCATTAAAGATCTAATCACAGAAGGTGGCCTCCCACCCCAAGCTATTTCTCTTCACATTAAGAACAGCTGTTTAGGCACACCCACTTTCTATCTTCTTCCTAAAATCCACAAACCAGGTAACCCTGGACGCCCCATTGTATCAGCGTGTTCATGCCCCACTGAGTACATTTCTGATTTTTTAGATAGCATTTTCCAGCCTCTTGTACACAAACTACCCTCCTTTTTGAAAGACACCAACCACGCATTAACAATTTTTGATACAATCACACTCTCTCAACACCACACCTATCACATCTTTCTCCTTGATGTCTGCTCTCTTTACACTTCTATCCCCCATAAGGATGGACTCTTAGCACTCCGCCATTTTCTCGACAAAGACCCTCACCCCACAACTAACACTGACACCATAATCAGACTTACAGAGCTAGTACAAAACCAAAATTCTTTCGAATTCAACGGCGAATACTTCGAGCAAATCAGTGGTGTTGCTGTGGGAACGAAAATGGGTCCCAGTTATGCATGTCTATTTATGGGCTTTCTGGAAGTCAAATTATGGGAAACCTACACTGGCAGATTTCCAGAATTCTATAAAAGGTACATCGATGATGGCATTGGAATTACAAGTATGCCACATGAAGACATTAAAAAATTTATTGAATTCGCCAATACACTCAATAAGAACATAAAATTCACTTATAAAATCTCTGACAAGTCTGTTAATTTTTTAGACATTAAAATTTCTATTGGCACAAACAGGCTTGTCACCTCTGTATTTTACAAGCCCACCGATAGCCACACCTATTTGCTTTATACCTCTTCCTATCCTGAGGCCTGTAAGAACTCCATCCCATATTCCCACTCCTCCGTCTTCGCCGCATATGTCAGGATAATTTGGACTTTATAGATCAGTCCAACAAGTTATTATAATTTTTCCGTCATCGCCACTACCCAGAAAAGGTCCTTCGTAAAGCCTTCAACCGTATCCAACTAGTGAGCCGCAAAGAAGTATTCAGGAAAAAGCCTGTTACTCCATCTGACAGAGTTAAGTTAGTACTGCCTTTCCACCCGCACGGTCAGATGGTTAAGAAAATCCTTTATCGTCATCTGCCGATAATCCAACTCGACTCCGACGCTCGTAACATTTTCTCGGAAGCACCCCTATTGGCATACAAACGTGAGCCAAACCTTAAGGACATTCTCGTCCACAGCCACTTGAAGCAGAGCCTTACGTATGTTGGCACCAGAAAATGTAACCGCCACCGCTGCGTTACCTGCCCTGTAGTTTGGGAAACGAAAACAATCACCTTTCCCAAAACTATCCTCACTCTTCATGAGGGATTCACATGCGAGTCCCGAAATGTGATATATGTCATCGTGTGCAAAAGATGCAGTATAACATATATCGGTGAGACTGGCCTCAGATTAGGGGACCGCATGCAAAAACATTTGTACGACATCACCCAGCATGCTTCGAAACCAGTCCCAAATCATTTCAATGGCCCCAACCACAGAGGCAAATCTGATTTTCTGGTAACAGCCATTAAACAATGTCACGCAGATGACACAAGCCGCCTGGCACTTGAGAACCGCTGCATTCAAAATTATGGGACGCTGGAACCACATGGGTTAAACTCGCTGTTTAGTTACATGTAACATCATCTTCTTCAATCATTATAGTACCTCTCCACTAAATCCACCCCTTCTTACTTTTCAAACTTCCTCACAGCATCACTCTGCAACCCCGCTATTTTCTCTGCAACCCCTCTTCTCTGCAACACCTCTTCCCCAATCACCTGTTTCAATTTCTCCTAGATAGGCCAGTAGTGCGTCACTCTCTCTCCCCTCCCCGGTTCCCCATCCACCACCCCCAGTTACAACCCACCGACCACATGTCACAGGTCTCTATTTAAACAATTTCCACGTCCTACCAGATCCATTCCTGACACACACCGCCGGACAAGCCACACCTTGCAATTTACAGCTAAGTACTCCTTAAAAAAAATTTTTTTTTAAAATTTTTTTTCTTAATTTTTTTTTTAAACAGTATTCATGTAAATCTATACTTTATCTCCTCTCCCTATTTCTTCGTCCTGTATGTTTTTGTATGATTAAGGCTCACGCCGAAACGTCACAACTTTGTAATCGTTAAGTAATAAAGCTGCTCCTACTTTTTTCCGATTTTATACATTCTTTTCACTCAGGCTGAGACCTTTACTTTTACTTTAACGAACCATGATGTTCAGAATGGCCTGTAGATCCCCGTCACTTTTAGCAATCAGAGCTGTGTTATCTGTGTTAAGGTTACACCCGCCAACTGATATTCCTGACAAGCTCTCTATACTCCTCATTATTTTTTCTCTGTACAAGGAGAAGAGGTCAGGAGAGAACACATCAATCAATAAATATAAATGAGGGTGGATATTATATTTGAAATGAATAATGTTAACTTGGTTTTTGTGCTTATAACTTTTGAATGCCATATGTTCTCAAGGTTCTTGAAGATTGATGCTGCTTTTGCAATTCAAATTCCAACTTCCTTTCTGGTGTCACCATCCTGGTCTATGTAGCTGCTGAGATATGGAAAACTGTTCCTTCTTATGTATATATTTGTCCTTCGTGGTTAATGAGAAGTTTCATTATTTTTGTTTTTTCCTTGTTAATTTCAAGTCATATTTTACTAGACATTGAAGACAGGGTACCTGTTTTGTCTTGTATTGATTGCACATTGTCACTGATAGGAGTATTTCATCTGCAAAATCAAGACCTTCCACTTCGGTCTCATGTACCCAAATGTATGAATAAATCATAGCACCATATAATCAATCACAGAAGCAAAATAAATTATAACACCAAAATAAATCATAGCACCAAAATAAATCATAGCACCAAAATAAATCGTAGCACCAAAATAAATCACAGCACCAAAATAAATCACAGCACCAAAATAAATCATAGCACCAAAATAAATCATAGCATCAAAATAAATCATAGCACCAAAATAAATAAAAGCATCAAAATAAAATCACAGCACGAAAATAAATCATATCACCAAAATAAATCAAAGCACCAGAATAAATCATAGCATCAAAATAAATCAAAGCACCATAGCAAATCATAGAACCAAAATAAATCATAGCACCATAGTACGTCATAGCACCAAAATGAATAATAGGACCGAAATAAATCAAAGATCCAAAATACTTCATAGCACCATAATGAATCATAGCAACAAAATAAATCATAGCACCAAAATAAATCAAAGTACCAAAACAAATCATAGAACCAAAATAAATCAGAGCACCAAAATAAAGCATACCCCAAAAAAATCACAGCATCAAAATAAATTATAGCACCAAAATACATCATAGCACTAAAATGAATCATAGGACTAAAATAAATCATAGACCCAAAATACATAATAGCACCAAAATGAATCATAGCACAAAATAAATCATAGCACAAAATAAATCACAACAACCTAATAAATCATTTCTCCAAATCATACTACCAAAATAAATCAGTTGTATGATACAGGTGACAGCACTAATAAAGTTGGTTACAGGATCTAGATAATCAGCAAGTACTAACATCAAATGCTGCAACTTGACCTCTTAGTTGTCACTGGAGCAAGTTTCCATACAAACTGTTAGGAGTCATTTTTATCAGCTGACTTTTGTGTAAGAAGATGAAACCAACTCATACAAACTGTTAGGAGTCATTTTTATCAGCTGACTTTTGTGTAAGAAGATGAAACCAACTCATACAAACTGTTAGGAGTCATTTTTATCAGCTGACTTTTGTGTAAGAAGATGAAACCAACTCATACAAACTGTTAGGAGTCATTTTTATCAGCTGACTTTTGTGTAAGAAGATGCTACCAACTCATACAAACTGCTAGGAGTCATTTTTATCAGCTGACTTTTGTGTAAGAAGATGAAACCAACTCATACAAACTGTTAGGGGTCATTTTTGTCAGCTGACCTTTGTGTAAGAAGATGCTACCAACTCATACAAACTGTTAGGGGTCATTTTTGTCAGCTGACCTTTGTGTAAGAAGATGCTACCAACTCATACAAACTGTTAGGGGTCAATTTTATCAGCTGACTTTTGTGTAAGAAGATGAAACCAACTCATACAAATTGTTGGGGCTCAATTTTATCAACTGACTGAAGATCCTACCAACTCAAACAAACTGTAAGGGCTCAATTTTATCAGCTGACTTTTGTGTAAGAAGATGCTACCAACTCATACAAACTATTAGGGCTGCTGCCAGCGGGCACATTTAAGCTCCGTGTACCTGCTGCCAGTGGCCATACTTAAGCTCCGTGTACCTGCTGGCAGTGGCCACACTTAAGCTCCGTGTACCTGCTGCCAATGGCCATACTTAAGCTCCGTGTACCTGCTTCCAGTGGCCATACTTAAGCTCGTGTACCTGCTGGCAGTGGCCACACTTAAGCTCCGTGTACCTGCTGCCAGTGGCCATACTTAAGCTCCGTGTACCTGCTGGCAGTGGCCACACTTAAGCTCCGTATACCTGCTGGCAGTGGCCACACTTAAGCTCCGTGTACCTGCTGGCAGTGGCCACACTTAAGCTCCGTGTACCTGCTGCCAGTGGCCACACTTAAGCTCCGTGTGCCAGCGGTCGCACTTGGTGTCTCTAATGATTAATCCTGTGAGAACTTCATGAATCTACCATAGATCAATGGCTTCTGTTTTTTGTCTGGCTTTCCTTTGATCGCTCTTGCTTTCATTTCAATAACAGCAGTTGACTTTCAAAACGAAAACAAAAAGTTTGCTCTTTCTTCGATTTTGACTATAAAATTATTAAGTCTTGCTTTGACTTTGACTCTAGAGCTGTGGCTGACATACATCGCCCTGTCTAGTTTTCACAGAAAGTCGATGGAAATAGGTGAAATCTTGACAAGAAAAATATAAGAATCAAAGAAATGTTGTCATGAATGAGAGGTCACAGCATTGTTATTAAGTGAAAGTGTGCGCGGAGCTAGGCGACGGGAGCGAGTTTCCAGGGCCTTGGACTCGCTCCGTTCTTTCATCCGAGAGAGAGTTTCAAGTCGGGGCCCCGCGGTGCTAGTAGCTGTCCCGTACATGTCGTTCCTCGTGAAGTCTGCGACAAGTAACTTATACGGGAACTAAACTCGCTCTTATATCAGTCGCTTGGTCTTGGATTATTTTATGCTTGCTTTTAGTATTCATCGGGTGCCGGCTTTCATGTTAGTGACATGTTTTGCATGAACTTCAGAAAGGTGTGTCGTTTGCCACTTTAGTACAAAATTCACAAACTTGTGTTATTTAGGGATGTGTACTCTGAGATAAATGAGAGAAATAATGGACCACAAAAGCTTACGTCTGTGTTTAGAGATAGAAAATACTCTGTAGCCAATATATCTATGTTTGTAAATAGCAGATACTCTGTAGCCACTGCATCTGTGTTTGTAGATAGCAGATACTCTGCAGCCGCTGCATTTATGTTTGTAGATAGCAGATACTCTGTAGCCACTGCATCTGTGATTGTAGATAGCAGATACTCTACAGCCACTATAAAAGGTGAGCACATTGGATATAAAAAGATATACGAGCACTGAGCTTTATTTTCTCGCATCATTTAGTGTAAAACAGGGAAAGAGTGAGATTCGTTTATAGATTCACTTCCTGTTTGTGGGTACGCTTATAGATTCACTTCTGTTTGTGGGTACGCTTATAGATTCACTTCTGTTTGTGGGTACGCTTATAGATTCACTTCTGTTTGTGGGTAGCGCACAGACCAGTCCCATCTCTGGTCCACATACAGCTATGTGTAGAAATCACTTCTCTAACGTAGGTGGTTTCAATTCATCTATCACAGACAAGCAAGTACTCAGATGCTAGTTTTTGTGGTTGTGGTCGCCATGTTATAATGATCGTTCACTGAATAAAATGGACGACAAAGAGTACGTGCTAACTTCGTCACAGAACCTCCCAGTCTTTTCATTCGCGAGGCTACGCCGATGTGCTACACTGGACAACGAGGAGAAATCACAGAACACTGAGCAGAAAGCTGCTTTCTCGGCTTCCATGTCTTCTCTAGAAAATAACATCAACAGCGCTATTTTCACTAACCACAGCAGCAACAACGGCGTGGATGTGCAGCATTATTCCTTCCCTTTATCTCAGAGTATCGACTTACAGCCACCCGCTTGTCCAAGTTCTCCACAGCATCACGCCCGTCCCGGGCCACACGATCAGGTCTGTGTTAAATCTGCTAGCAGACCGCCCGTGGATCCTGGACATAAGAGCACCCCCAAAGCCAGAGCCTCATCTAGTTCCTCATCTGGCTCTTCTTCGTGCTCCTCCTCTCCAAAGAGTACTCCCACTACAACGCCAACTACAACTCCTAAATTCTTTCCCCTGCAGCCATCACCACTGCGACATCTGCACAAAACTCCACGCTCGGCTCTCAATTTTAACTCTAGTCCCAGAGAAAAGCCAGTCTTCAGACGTTACTTGTCTCTTATTGTGTTCCCTTCCAGCCTCAAGCAGATCCCATTCACGGTACCAGCCTCAGGACACGCGCCTCCATCCACAAGCGGCTTCAGGCGAGCAGATCATCGCTCGGTGGATGACAGTTCTGGCAGGTCAGAGCCAGCATCTCCAACAGGGAAACGAACTTCTGTGGAGATTCCAGGTCAGTTATCCATCATACAGTGTTCACATATATCTCGTCGTTATAGTTGATCTTTCTGTGACGTAAAATATTATGATATTAGTTGATCTTTCTGTGACATAAAGTATAATGATATTAATTGATCTTTCCGTCACAAAAACATGATATTTCTATAGCATAAAATATTAAATAGTTGATTTTTCAGTGGCATAGAATACAATGACATTAGCTTAATGACAAAATACAAAACAGCTAGAATGAGACATGAGAGGAACTATTGATACCTGCCTCCTAGAGTCAGACATGAGAGGAACTACTTATACCTCTTTGCTAGAGTCAGACATGTGAGAAACTGCTGATACATGCCTGCTAGAGTCAGACATGTGAGAAACTGCTGATAGATGCCTGCTTGAGTCAGACATGAAAAAAGCTGCTAATACATGCCTGCTAGAGTCAGACGTGATATAAGCTGCTGATACCTGCCTGCTAGAGTTAGACATGAGAGAAAGTGCTGATACCTGCCTGCTAGAGTTAGACGTGAGAGAAAGTGCTGATACCTGCCTGCTAGAGTTAGACATGAGAGAAAGTGCTGATACCTGCCTGCTAGAGTTAGACGTGAGAGAAAGTGCTGATACCTGCCTGCTAGAGTCAGACGTGATATAAGCTGCTGATACCTGCCTGCTAGAGTTAGACATGAGAGAAAGTGCTGATACCTGCCTGCTAGAGTTAGACGTGAGAGAAAGTGCTGATACCTGCCTGCTAGAGTCAGACGTGATAGAAGCTACTGATACCTGCCTGCTAGAGTTAGACATGAGAGAAGCTACTGATACCTGCTTGCTTTTGTTTATTTTAAGAATAGACATCTGTGGGTTTCAAACTCAAAATCACTGGAGAGACTGACTCGTTATTAGCGGAGCCACAAAGTTTGTGGTAACAGCAAAGGAGTCTATAATTATCAGTTCTGTAATAATAATAATAATAATAATAATAATGAGAATAATGATGATAATGATAATAATAATAACAAGCAGAAGAAGAAGGAGAAAAAGCATTTGATAACTTTCCTGTCTTAGTCCCACTCACTTCACTGCGCTTTCTCTTCCACTCAGCAGATGATTTAAAGTTAATTATCCACTTTCTATCCTTCTTCTCTAGCCACTAGAAGGCTTTGATAGCTTTATTGTCTTAGTTCCACTAAATTATTTCTCTTCTTCTCAGCAGATGATTTTAAGTTAATTTTTTAGCACTTTCTTTCCTTCTTCTCTAGCCACCAGAAGGCTTTGATAACTTCCTTGTCTACACATCCTAAGTGAACAGAAGGCTTTGATAACTTCCTTGTCTACATATCCTAAGTGAACAGTGTTCTCTATGTTCTTCATTCACTGTGAACCTTCCTTCATCCCCCCCCCCGCCCCTATTTTGCTTTCTCACTTTTATTTCCTGCACAATCTGGGCCTTCTTTTGTTTAGGCCGTAGGTATCTGATGGGAGAAAGCTGGGACCATCTGAGCTTTCTTTTGTTTAGGCCATAGGTATCTGATGGGAGAAAGCTGGGACCATCTGGGCCTTCTTTTGTTTAAGCCATAGGTATCTGATGGGAGAAAGCTGGGACCATCTGGGCCTTCTTTTGTTTAGGCCGTAGGTATCTGATGGGAGAAAGCTAGGACCATCTGGGCCTTCTTTTGTTTAGGCCGTAGGTATCTGATGGGAGAAAGCTGGGACCATCTGGGCCTTCTTTTGTTTAGACCATAGGCATCTGATGGGAGAAAGCTGGGACCATCTGGGCCTTCTTTTGTTTAGGCCATAGGTATCTGATGGGAGAAAGCTGGGATCATTTGGGCCTTCTTTTGTTTAGGCCGTAGGTATCTGATGAGAGAAAGCTGGGACCATCTGGGCCATAATGATGTGTTGTCTAAAATATAGTATTTTTGGTCATATCATTTCATAGCCAATCGCATATTTCCACTTTGTACTTAACTACGTCTGTCTGGGCTCGTTTTGTCCTGTCCGTGTATGTGAAAAAAGATAAGTGTTTAATTTTTTCGTATTTTTGTGTGTTTTTATCTGTTGTGTTATTTGTGTATATCATTTTTGAAATGATTTTGACGAAATATTAGATTGTTGCTTGTTCTTCATTTATATGTGTTCATCTTACTTTCTGCCATTCCTGTTCTGGCCACATTCCTCGCTCTTTCTATCCTTTTGTAAAAGCCAACCAAACGCTTGTCAATCTGTCTGCTTTATTTAGTAGGACCAGCGCAGTCCAGGTCATACACTGGTTCATTGCTGGGCACACAAAGGGAACACATTTTGTCTTTTAGATATTGCATAATGAGAATTCATTTCCCTTAGCACTGTTCTCGACTAGACTTCTAATCTTAGAAATCACAGCTCACAAGAAAATATGCAACGTTAAAAACAACGAAGTGGGCATGTTTACCTTCACATTCTGAGTTCTGCAGTGTCCTCTAGTAGTTGTGTGACGTTATACAATGTTCTCTAGTAGTTGTGTGACGTTCTACAATGTTCTCTGATAGTTGTGTGTGACGTTCTACAATGTTCTCTGATAGTTGTGTGACGTTCTGCAATGTTCTCTGATAGTTGTGTGTAACGATCTACAATGTTCTCTGATAGTTGTGTGTAACGATCTACAATGTTCTCTGATAGTTGTGTGTAACGATCTACAGTGTTCTCTGATAGTTGTGTGTAACGATCTACAATGTTCTCTGATAGTTGTGTGTAACGATCTACAATGTTCTTTAATAGTTGTGTGTAACGATCTACAATGTTCTCTAGTAGTTGTGTGTAACGATCTACAATGTTCTCTGATAGTTGTGTGTAACGATCTACAATGTTCTCTGATAGTTGTGTGTAACGATCTACAATGTTCTCTAATAGTTGTGTGACGATCTGTAATGTTCTTTAGTAATTGTGTGTAACGTTCAACAATGTTTTCTAGTATGTGTTTAACGTTCTACAACGTTTTCTAATAGTTGGGTGTAAAGTTCTACAATGTTCTCTAGTAGTTGCATGTGGCGTTCTACAATGATTTCTAGTAGATGTGTGACGTTCTACAATGTTTTATAGAATTGTGTGACGTTCTTCAATGTTTTATAGAATTGTGTGACGTTCTACAATGTTTTATAGAATTGTGTGACGTTCTACAATGTTTTATAGAATTGTGTGACGTTCTTCAATGTTTTATAGAATTGTGTAAGGGTCTACAATGTTCTCTAGTGTTTGTGTAACGTTTTACAATGTTCTGTATTTGTTGTGTGTAACGTTCTAGAATGTTTTCCCGTAGTTGTGCAGCGTTCTACAATGTTCTCTAGTATGTGTGTAACGTTCTGCAATGTTCTCCAGTAGTTGTGTATAACGTTCTACAATGTTCTCTAGTATGTGTGTAACGTTCTGCAATGTTCTCCAGTAGTTGTGTATAACGTTCTACAATGTTCTGTAGTAGTTGTATATAAAGTTCTACAATGTTCTCTAGTAGTTGGGCTTAACGATCTACAATGTTCTTTAATAGTTGTGTGTAACGATCTACAATGTTCTCTAGTAGTTGTGTGTAACGATCTACAATGTTCTCTGATAGTTGTGTGTAACGATCTACAATGTTCTCTGATAGTTGTGTGTAACGATCTACAATGTTCTCTAATAGTTGTGTGACGATCTGTAATGTTCTTTAGTAATTGTGTGTAACGTTCAACAATGTTTTCTAGTATGTGTTTAACGTTCTACAACGTTTTCTAATAGTTGGGTGTAAAGTTCTACAATGTTCTCTAGTAGTTGCATGTGGCGTTCTACAATGATTTCTAGTAGATGTGTGACGTTCTACAATGTTTTATAGAATTGTGTGACGTTCTTCAATGTTTTATAGAATTGTGTGACGTTCTACAATGTTTTATAGAATTGTGTGACGTTCTACAATGTTTTATAGAATTGTGTGACGTTCTTCAATGTTTTATAGAATTGTGTAAGGGTCTACAATGTTCTCTAGTGTTTGTGTAACGTTTTACAATGTTCTGTATTTGTTGTGTGTAACGTTCTAGAATGTTTTCCCGTAGTTGTGCAGCGTTCTACAATGTTCTCTAGTATGTGTGTAACGTTCTGCAATGTTCTCCAGTAGTTGTGTATAACGTTCTACAATGTTCTCTAGTATGTGTGTAACGTTCTGCAATGTTCTCCAGTAGTTGTGTATAACGTTCTACAATGTTCTGTAGTAGTTGTATATAAAGTTCTACAATGTTCTCTAGTAGTTGGGCTTAACGTTCTACAATGTTCTCTAGTAATTGTGTATAACGATTAATAATGTTCTCTAGTAACGTGTGATGCTCTGCAATGTTCTCTAGTAGTTGTGTGATGTTCTGCAATGTTCTTTAGTAATTGTGTGTAAAGTTCTACAGTGTTCTCTAGTAGTTGCGTGTGACGTTCTACAATGTTTTCTAGAAGCTGTGTATGACGTTCTACAATGTTTTCTAGAAGCTGTGTGTGACGTTCTACAATGTTTCATAGAGTTGTATGACGTTCTAGAATGTTCTCTAGTGTTTGTGTATCGTTTTACAGTATTCTCTGTTTGTTATGTATAACGTTCTACAATGTTCTCTAGTATGTGTGTAACGTCCCACAGTGTTCTATAGTAGTTGGCAACGTTCTACCATGAGATCTAGTAGTTGTGTATAACGTTCTACAATGTTCTCTAGAAGTTGTGTATAACGTTCTACAATGTTCTATAGTAGTTGTGTATAACGTTCTAAAGTGTTCTCTAGTAGTTGTGTATAACGTTCTACAATGTTCTCTAGTAAATGTGTATAAAGTTCTACAATGTTCTCTAGTAGTTGTGTAACGTTCTCAATGTTCTCTAGTAGTTGTATAACGTTCTACAATGTCCTCTAGTAGTTGTATAACGTTCTACAATGTTCTATAGTAGTTGTGTATAACGTTCTAAATTGTTCTCTAGTAGTTGTATAACGTTCTACAATGTCCTCTAGTAGTTGTATAACGTTCTACAATGTTCTATAGTAGTTGTGTATAACGTTCTAAATTGTTCTCTAGTAGTTGTGTATAACGTTCTACAATGTTCTCTAGTAAATGTGTATAAAGTTCTACAATGTTCTCTAGTAGTTGTGTAACGTTCTACAATGTTCTCTAGTACTTGTGTATAACGTTCTACACTGTTCTCTAGTAGTTGTATAACGTTCTACAATGTTCTCTAGTAGTTGTGTATAACGTTCTACAATGTTCTCTAGTAGTTGTATAACGTTCTACAATGTTCTCTAGTAGTTGTATAACGTTCTACAATGTTCTCTAGTAGTTGTATAACGTTCTACAATGTTCTCTAGTAGTTGTATAACGTTCTACAATGTTCTCTAGTAGTTGTATAACGTTCTACAATGTTCTCTAGTAAATGTGTATAAAGTTCTACAATGTCCTCTAGTAGTTGTATAACGTTCTACAATGTTCTCTAGTAGTTGTATAACGTTCTACAATGTTCTCTAGTAGTTGTATAACGTTCTACAATGTTCTCTAGTAGTTGTGTATAACGTTCTACAATGTCCTCTAGTAGTTGTATAACGTTCTACAATGTCCTCTAGTAGTTGTATAACGTTCTACAATGTCCTCTAGTAGTTGTGTATAACGTTCTACAATGTCCTCTAGTAGTTGTATAACGTTCTACAGTGTTCTCTAGTAGTTGTGTATAACGTTCTACAATGTTCTATAGTAGTTGTGTATAACGTTCTACAATATCCTCTAGTAGTTGTATAACGTTCTACAATGTTCTCTAGTAGTTGTATAACGTTCTACAATGTTCTCTAGTAGTTGTATAACGTTCTACAATGTTCTCTAGTAGTTGTATAACGTTCTACAATGTTCTCTAGTAGTTGTGTATAACGTTCTACAGTGTTCTATAGTAGTTGTGTATAACGTTCTACAATGTTCTCTAGTAGTTGTATAACGTTCTACAATGTTCTCTAGTAGTTGTATAACGTTCTACAATGTTCTCTAGTAGTTGTGTATAACGTTCTACAGTGTCCTCTAGTAGTTGTATAACGTTCTACAGTGTTCTCTAGTAGTTGTGTATAACGTTCTACAATGTTCTCTAGTAGTTGTGTATAACGTTCTACAGTGTTCTCTAGTAGTTGTGTATAATGTTTTACAGTGTTCTCTAGTAGTTGTGTATAACGTTCTACAGTGTTCTCTAGTAGTTGTGTATAACGTTCTACAGTGTTCTCTAGTAGTTGTGTATAACGTTCTACAATGTTCTCTAGTAGTTGTGTATAACGTTCTACAATGTTCTCTAGTAGTTGTGTAACGTTCTACAATGTTCTCTACCAGTTGTGTAACTTTTTGGAGAGCAGCTGAGTCTGTGTAACTAATTCCAAGCTAAAATAGCTTTCCCAAATACTAACAGGTCTCAGAACACTTTCTTAGAGAGTGTACATTTCTTTGTTTCTAGAAGTCTTCATTCTTCGTGCCTATGTGGCAGAAGTCTTCATTCTTCGTGCCTATGTGGCAGAAGTCTTCATTCTTCGTGCCTATCTGGCAGAAGTCTTCATTCTTCGTGCCTATGTGGTAGAAGTCTTCATTCTTCGTGCCTATGTGGCAGAAGTTATCATTTTTCGTGTTTACGTGGTAGAAGTATTCATTCTTTGTGTCTGTATGGTAGAAGTCTTCAGTCTTCGTGCCTCTGCGGTAGAAGTCGTCGTTGTTCCTGCCTGTGTGGTAGAAATCGTCGTTCTTCGTGCTCTTGTAGTAGATTATTTTCTCAAGAATTACATGAAGAAAATAAAAGAGCATTTCCTGGCTTCGTGTTCTACCCAGATATTGACTGGAATCATTAAACTGTCCTAGATTTGTTCTACCCAGACATTGACTGGAATGATCAAATTGGTCTAGGTTTATTCTACCCAGACATTGACTGGAAACATTAAACTAGCCTAGATTTGTTCTACCCAGACATTGACTGGAATGATCAAATTGGTCTAGGTTTATTCTACCCAGACATTGACTGGAAACATTAAACTAGCCTAGATTTGTTCTACTCCCAGACATTGACTAGAATCCTTAAACTGGACTAGATTTGTTCTACTCCCAGACATTGACTAGAATCCTTAAACTGGACTAGATTTGTTCTACTCCCAGACATTGACTAGAATCCTTAAACTGGACTAGATTTGTTCTACTCCCAGACATTGACTAGAATCCTTAAACTGGACTAGATTTGTTCTACTCCCAGACATTGACTAGAATCCTTAAACTGGACTAGATTTGTTCTACTCCCAGACATTGATTGGAATCCTTAAACTGTTCTAGACATGTTCTACCCAGACATTGACATTAATGATTAAACTGGTCTGGTTTGTTCTACCAAGGCATTGACTGGAAGCATTAAACTTGCCTAGATTTGTTCTACCCCGAGACATTGACTAGAATCCTTAAACTGGCCAAGATTTGTTCTGCGCAGACATTGACACTAATGATCAAACTGGTCTAGTTTCTTCTACCCAGACAATAACTGGAATAATTAAACTGGCCTCGATTTGTTCTACCCAAACATTGATTAGAACCAGTATGTTGTCCTAGATTTGTTCTACCCAGACACTGACTGAAATCATTAAACTGTCCTAGATTTGTTCTACCCAGACATTGACTGCAATGATCAAAGTGTTCTATATTTGTTCTATCCAGACATTGACTGGAAGCATTAAACTTGCCTAGATTTGTTCTACTCCCAGACATTGTCTGGAATCCTTAAACTGTTCTAGACATGTTCTACCCAGACATTGACATTAATGATTAAACTGGTCTGGTTTGTTCTACCAAGGCATTGACTGGAAGCATTAAACTTGCCTAGATTTGTTCTACCCCGAGACATTGACTAGAATCCTTAAACTGGCCAAGATTTGTTCTGCGCAGACATTGACACTAATGATCAAACTGGTCTAGTTTCTTCTACCCAGACAATAACTGGAATAATTAAACTGGCCTCGATTTGTTCTACCCAAACATTGATTAGAACCAGTATGTTGTCCTAGATTTGTTCTACCCAGACACTGACTGAAATCATTAAACTGTCCTAGATTTGTTCTACCCAGACATTGACTGCAATGATCAAAGTGTTCTATATTTGTTCTATCCAGACATTGACTGGAAGCATTAAACTTGCCTAGATTTGTTCTACTCCCAGACATTGTCTAGAATGCTTAAACTGCTCTAGATTTATTCTACCCAGACATTGACATTAATGATTAAACTGGTCTAGTTTTTTCTACGTAGACATTGGCTGGGATAATTAAACTGGTCTAGATTTGTTCTACCCAGACATTGACATTATTGATTAAACTGGTCTAGTTTGTTCTATGCAGACATTGACTGGAATCATTAATCTGTTCTAGATTTGTTCTACTCAGACATTGACAGGAATGATCAAACTGGTCTATATTTGTTCTACCCAGACATTGACTGGAATAATTAAACTGGATTAGATTTGTTCTACCAGGATATTGACTGGAAGCATTAAACTTGCCTAGATTTGTTCTATCCAAAGACATTGACAGAATCCTTAAACTTACATAGATTTGTTCTACTCAGACATTGACTGGAATCATTAAACTGGTCCAGATTTTTTCTACCCAGACACTGACATTGATGATTAAACTGTTCTGGTTTGTTTTACCCAGGCATTGACTGGAATCATTAAACTGTTCTAGATTTGTTCTACTCAGACATTGACATTAATGATTAAACTAGCCTAGATTTTTCTACTCAGATATTGACTGGAATGATTAAACTGGTCTAGATTTGTTCTACTCAAACATTGACTGGAATCATTAAACTGATCTAAATTTGTTCCACCCAGACATTGACTGGAATCATTAAACTGGTCTAGGTATGGTCTACCCAGACATTGACTGAAATCATTAAACTGGTCTAGATATGATCTACCCAGACATTGACTGGAATCATTAAACTGGTCTAGATTTTATCGAATTAAACCCCACCCACCTCGCCGGAACATTTTCGTGTAGTCAGTTGTTTCCATTTTCCCATCCCTGGACTTTTCCAGAATGTTCAGCTCACAGAGATTTGTTGTCTTATATTCAGCAGATACAGAGATTTGTTGTCCTATATTCAGCAGATACAGAGATTTGTTGTCCTATATTCAGCACATACAGAGATTTGCTGTCTTATATTCAGCAGATACAGAGATTTGCTGTCTTATATTCAGCAGATACAGAGATTTGTTGTCTTATATTCAGCAGATACAGAGATTTGCTGTCTTATATTCAGCAGATACAGAGATTTGTTGTCTTATATTCAGCACATACAGAGATTTGTTGTCTTATATTCAGGAGATACAGAGATTTGTTGTCTTATATTCAGCACATACAGAGATTTGTTGTCTTATATTCAGCACATACAGAGATTTGCTGTCTTATATTCAGCACATACAGAGATTTGTTGTCTTATATTCAGGAGATACAGAGATTTGTTGTCCTATATTCAGCACATACAGAGATTTGCTGTCTTATATTCAGCACATACAGAGATTTGTTGTCTTATATTCAGCACATACAGAGATTTGTTGTCTTATATTCAGCACATACAGAGATTTGCTGTCTTATATTCAGCACATACAGAGATTTGTTGTCCTATATTCAGGAGATACAGAGATTTGCTGTCTTATATTCAGCGCTTACAGAAATTTCCTGTTTTATATTCAGCGCATACAGAGATTTGCTGTCCTATGTTCCACGCATACATAGATTTGCTGTCCTATGTTCCACACATACAGAGATTTGCTGTCCTATGTTCCACGCATACAGAGAATTGCTATAAAGACTCAACTTTCAAAACATAGAATGCCAGTTCGGTCTGGACTTTCTACGTCACATTGTTGAGTCAGTCGTCTGGACAGAGCGGTTACGCCTCAGTGACGTCATTGTTTTGTGCTTTGTTTGACGTAACTACTCTGATTGTTCGATCTGTTACATATTGCAGGTCAAGCCATGATATAATAATCTGTTTAGTTTTACCTCGTGCAGGTCAAGTCATGATCTAATAATCTGTCTAGTTTTATCTCGAGCAGGTCAAGTCGTAATCTAGTAAGCTGTTTAGTTTTACCTCGTGCAGGTCAAGTCATGATCTAATAATCTGTTTAGTTTTACCTCGTGCAGGTCAAGTCATGATATAATAATCTGTTTAGTTTTACCTCGTGCAGGTCAAGTCATGATATAATAATCTGTTTAGTTTTACCTCGTGCAGGTCAAGTCATGATATAATAATCTGTTTAGTTTTACCTCATGCAGGTTAAGTCATGATCTAATAAGCTGTTTAGTTTTACCTCGTGCACGCCAAGTCATGATCTAATAATCTCTTTAATTCAGAGGTTGAAGAATGTGTACACAACACAACACGTAACTTGCACACAACACGTAACTTGCACACAACACGTAATTTACACACAACATGTAACTTCCACACAACACGTAACTTGTACACAACACATAACTTACATACACAGGCAACTTACACAGAACATGTAACCCACATATAATACTCAACCTACACACAACATATAAAGTGAGGAGGCAGTAAACTGAAGGATTTATATGGCGGATAATGCTGATGTTATCAGGGCAGTCCTGTAGGAAGAGAAACCTGTAGAGTTAATCTAAGTTTGACCTTTCTCTTCTGGCATTTACAAAGTTCGGCTTCTGTACTCATAAATACTCGGAAATCAAAACAAATAAACTAAAATATTGTTAGTGAAAGGAAGAGATAAATATAGAAGGTAGTGGAAACATAAAGCGGTGGTTTAAATACAGAAAGTAGACGAAACTTAAAGTGATGAGATAAATACAGAAAGTAGAGGATACATTAAGCGACGAAAGTCAAAATAAATACATAAAGTAGATGACACAGAAAACAGTGAAAGGAAGAGATAAATACATAAAGTAGATGACACATAAAGCGATGAAAGGACGAGATAAATACATGGAGTAGATGACACACAGAGCGATGAAAGTCAGGATAAATACATAAAGTAGATGAAACACAAAACAATGAAAGGAAGAGATAAATACAGAAAGTAGAGGAAAGACATAGCAATGAAAGTAAGAGATAAATAAAGAAGTAGAATAAACACAAAGCAAAGAAAGGAAGAGATAAATACAGAAAGTTGAAGAAACACAAAGCAATGAAAGGAAGCGATAAAAACAGAAAGTAGATGAAACATAAAGCGATGAAAGTCAGAGGTAAATGTAGAAAACAGAGGTTAGAAGCGGCATTCATACAAATCTTCATTTCAAATAATTGGATTTGTTGGTTTTTGCGGGTTGATGTTATAAATGTTAATCTCGTCACAGATTCTTTCATACAAAACTTTGACAGCTTCCAGGAGTGATGCCAACAAAACCAGGAATCTTCTCATCATCTGCTGTCACAGATAAATCATGAGCTGTTGATCAATATCTCACATTATTCCCTGCCCCCAAAAATATTGTCTGAAACCGGCATTAAATGGCCAGTCTCTGCATAAATGTGTAAGATTGTTCGAAAGATTGTTACTCATGTTTTATTTTCCTTTCTCTAAAGTAAGCAGACTTTCATAGTCGTAGAAAAGACCATATAATTATCATCCGTAGGTTGAAGAAAAGACTATGTGGTTATCATCCGTAGGTTGAAGAAAAGACTATGTGGTTATCATCCGTAGGTTGAAGAAAAGACTATGTGGTTATCTTTGTAAAGAAATGACTATGTGGTTATATTTATAAAGAAAAGACTATGTGGTTATTTTATAAAGAAAAGACTATGTGGTTATTTTATAAAGAAAAGACTATGTGGTTATCATCCGAAGGTTGAAGAAAAGACTACGTGGTTATCTTTATAAAGAAAAGACTATGTAGTTATTTTTATAAAGAAAAGACCATGTAGTTATCATCCGTAGGTTGAAGAAAAGACTATGTGGTTATCATCCGTAGGTTGAAGAAAAGACTATGTGGTTATCTTTATAAAGAAAAGACCATGTAGTTATCTTTATAAAGAAAGACCATGTAGTTATCATCCGTAGGTTGAAGAAAGACTATGTGGTTAACTTTATAAAGAAAAGACAATGTGGTTATTATCCGTAGCTTGAAGAAAAGACTATGTGGTTATAGTTATAAAGAAAATACCATGTGGTTATCTTTATAAAGAAAAGACCATGTGGTTATCTTTATAAAGAAAAGACCACGTGGTTATCTTTATATAGAAAAGACCATGTGGTTATCTTTATATAGAAAAGACCATGTGGTTATCTTTAGAAAGAAAAGACCATGTAGTTATCATCCGTAGGTTGAAGAAAAGATCATGTAGTCATCATCATCAGGTTAAAGAATATATCATGTAATTATCATCCACATGTTGAAAACAGATCATGTAGTTATCATCCTTAGGTTGAAAAAAGATCACGTAGTTATCATTCAATGGTTGAAAAAAGATCATGTAGTTATCATCCTCAGGTTGAAGAAAAGATCATGTAGTTATCATCCATAGGTTAAAAAAAAATCATGGTTGAAGAAAATACGATGTAGTTTTCATTTATAGGTTGAAGAAAACACTATTTAGTTATCATCGATAAGCTGAAGAAAACACGTTGTAGTTATCATCTGTAGATTGAAGAAAACACTATTTAGTTATCATCGATACGTTGAAGAAAACACGATGTAGTTATCATCCATGTGTTGAAGAAAGCACGATGTAGTTCTTATCTTATCCTTCGCGTGCCGTTAAATGTCACATAGGTCTCGCAAAGTAGTTCGCCAGTTTTTCCTGTCTTCGGCGAGTCTTTCAACCTCATCAAGGAATTTTATGCCTGTTAATTTGGCCTCTCTTAACAATGTCCTCTTTAGAGTTTAACGTGGTCCGCCTCTTTTTCTTCGGCCTGTTGTGTTCCACTTGATAGCTTGTTTTGGGATTCTCTGATCATTTCTTCTCATCAAGTGACCAACGTATGTCCATCTCCTTTTCCTGATCACCCATGAGACTGGTTGTTGTTCAGTCATCTGTCTTATCTCTGCATTGTTCTTGAATTTGTTCCACTTGATGCCGAGTATTTTCCTTAGGCATTTGTTTTCAAAAGAGTCTAATTTCTTGTCTATTTCTTTAGTTGTTTTCCAGCTTTCGCATGCATAAATGAGTGTGGATATTACATTTGAACTGAATAGTCTTAACTTGGTTTTTGTGCTTATAACTTTTGAATGCCATATGTTGTCAAGAATCTTAAAGATCAATGTTGCTTTTGCAGTTCTAACTTCCTTTCTGGTGTCACCATCCTGGACTATATAGCTGCAAAGGTATGCAAATTGATTGACTTCTTCAATATATATCCCTTCTGCGTGTATTTTTCCATTTTGATTAATGGGAAGTGTCATTATTTTTGTTTTGTCCTTGTTAATTTCAAGTCTTACTTTGCTAGCTAGTGTTTTTTCATGCATGGAATTCACATTGTTACTGATAAGAGTTATGTCATCAGCAAAATCAAAATCTTCTAGTTGGGTCTCTTGTACCCATTCAATGCCTGTGTTACCTGTGCAGCATTTTTTCATAATGAAGTCTATTGTAATTCCAAAAAGTAAAGGAGACAGTATACATCCTTGTTTCACATCTGTTTCAATCTGGAACCATTCACTCATCCCTTCTTCTGTTTTGACTGCACAAACATATCCATTGTAGAAGTCCTTAATGATGTTGACAATTTTAGATGGTATTCCATATAGACTTAAAATTCTCCACAATAAATCTCTGTGTATGCTATAAAATGCCTTTTAAAGTCTATGAAGTTCAGTATTAATGGTTTGTGCTTTCCAATATGTTCTTCAAGTATTATTCTGAGAGTAAAGATCTGGTTGAGACAGCTTCTCCCTTTTCGAAATCCTGCTTGTTCTTCTCTCATTGCGGTATCCACTAAATCTTTAAGTCTATTCAAAATGACCTTGCAAAATACTTTTGACACAACTGATATTAAGATTATTCCTCTCAAATTGTTACAGTCACTAAGATTGCCTTTTTTTTGTATTTTAACAATGATTCCTTCTTTCCATTTAGAAGAGACCTTTTCTTCTTTCCAAATCTTATTAAACATTCTCTGTAGTTGACTCATGTTGTCACTATTGATAGCTTTTAACATTTCTAGTGTTATTTCATCTTCATCTGCAGCTTTGTTGTTAGCCATTAAATTCACTGCTGTTTCAGTTTCATGCAATTTAATTTCATCTAGGTTGACATTTAGTTGTGGGGCTGGTAAGTCAGTTTCAAGGTTTAACAATTCTTTTGGGTGTGGTCGATTAAGTATTTCTTGGAAGTGTTCAGCCCATCTCTGCTTTTGGTCTTTACTTGATGTTAATAGGGTTCTAATTTTGCTAAGGATTGGTCTTTCTTTAGATGTACCTGTTAGCCTCTTTTGTATGTTATATAAAGTTTTGCTGTCTCCTGTTTTTGCTGCTTTCTCTGCCTCTTTCGCCATATTGTCTATGTATTCTCTTTTATCCCTTCTAGCTGAACTTTTTACTTTCTTGTCTATTTCTTTGTATGTTGCTTGTGCTATATCTTTTCGAAGATCTGTTTTTACATTCAACATGTCTAATTTGGCTGCTCATCTTTCATGTATGTACTTCCATGTGTTTTCTGATATTCATGCTTTTCTATTTGCTTTTTTTTCAGTCCAGCGCTTGCTTTTGCTGCTGTGATTATGGCTGTGCTGTAAGAATTCCATAATTCATCTATACCTATCTCCTCTACTTCACTGAGTGTTGTGGAATGATTGGCAAGTTCCTGACTGAAATTGCTGTTAGTATTCTCATTTTGTAGGCTGTGGCTGTTTATCTTTCTGTGTAATGATTTCTTGTGTTGGCTTTAGTTTTATTTTCCCTATGCACAGGTTGTGATCACTGTTAACATCTGCACCCCTATAAGCCTTTACATGTATTAGAGATGTTCTGTATTGCTTTCTAATACAAAAATGATCTATCTGGTTTCTAGTTCTATCATCTGGAGATATCCACGTTGTTTTATGTATCTCTTTGTGTGGAAATATTGTGCCTCCAATGACCATGCCCTCTGTTAGACATATTTCAATGAATCTTTCTCCGTTCTGATTTACCATGTTAGTTCCTTCTTTCCCCATCACTTTTTCAACGTCGGTATTATCCTTCCCTACCTTAGCATTGAAGTCCCCCATAGCAATTAGGATGTCGTGTTTAGGGACTTTGTTGATGATTTGTTGTAATTGGTGATAGAAATCGTCTTTCACCTCATCACGATGTAGTTTCCCTGACAAAAAACATCCGATTCTTTATTTATGAAGAATCGATGCTGTCACATTGTGATTAAAAAGGTAAATAGTCGATACTGGTAATATTATCATCAAAGAGAAAAATAGTCAATGTGGCAATATTTCGGCTAGTGATAAAGCTAGTCGATACCGGTCTTCTTGCTCAGATATATATATAGGCCAATAATAGTTATATTCTGAATGTAGAGGACGGTAATGTCTGTGTAGCTAGGACTGTCCTTCAGTGGAAACGAGGGTCACAGGTGGAAACCCTACCTGGGCGGGTTTTGTTATGTTTCAGGTCAAAGGTAAACTTTGTAACAGGAAGGCAGAATTAAACGTTAGCGTCAACAAGAACATAGCACGGAAATGTAAGGAAAGACAGAAGAAGATACTTAAGCCGATCTCAGGCAGGGAAGAGAAAAACCAGCACAGAGAGGTAACGTTAAATACACACAGGGAAAGAGAGAAGACAGATAAAAACTAACATAACATAATGTCTGAGACAAAGAGAGAAGATAAAAACTAACATAACATAATGTCTGAAACAAAGAGAGCAGATAAAAACTAACATAACATAATGTCTGAGACAAAGAGAGAAGATAAAAACTAACATAACATAATGTCTGAAACAAAGAGAGCAGATAAAAACTAACATAACATAATGTCTGAGACAAAGAGAGAAGATAAAAACTAACATAACATAATGTCTGAAACAAAGAGAGCAGATAAAAACTAACATAACATAATGTCTGAGACAAAGAGAGAAGATAAAAACTAACATAACATAATGTCTGAAACAAAGAGAGCAGATAAAAACTAACATAACATAATGTCTGAGACAAAGAGAGAAGATAAAAACTAACATAACATAATGTCTGAAACAAAGAGAGCAGATAAAAACTAACATAACATAATGTCTGAGACAAAGAGAGAAGATAAAAACTAACATAACATAATGTCTGAAACAAAGAGAGAAGATAAAAACTAACATAACATAATGTCTGAAACAAAGAGAGAAGATAAAAACTAACATAACATAATGTCTGAAACAAAGAGAGAAGATAAAAGTTAGAGAAGATAAAAATCAACGTAACATAATGTCTGAGACAAAGAGAGAAGATAACAATTAACATAACATATTGTCTGAGAGAAAGAGAGAAGACAAAAAACTACTATAACATAATGTTAAAGACACAGAGAGAAGATTAAAAACTAACATAACATAAAGTCTGAGACAAAGAGAGAAGACAAAAAACTACTATAACATAATGTTAAAGACATAGAGAGAAGATTAAAAACTAACATAACATAAAGTCTGAGACAAAAAGAGAAGATAAAAACTACGACAGTTAGTTTTTTTATATCTTTTCTGATTAACAAAGACATTTTGTTAGTTCTTGTGGTAGAAAAGGTTAGTTTTCCTGTTTTGAAATCTAAGTAGCATTTCGTGAACATTAATGTTGTATGATTAGCCTCAAAAGATAGACAGCACTGAAGACGTGAGAGAAAGATAGACAGCACTGAAGACGTGAGAGAAAGATAGACAGCACTCTAGATATGAAAGAAAGATAGACAGCACTCAAGATATGAGGGAAAGATAGACAGCACTCAAGATATGAGAGAAAGATAGACAGCACTCAAGATATGAGAGAAAGGTAGACAGCACCCAAGATAAGAGAGAAAGATAGACAGCACTGAAGATATGAAAGAAAGATAGACAGCACTCAAGGTAAGAGAGAAAGATAGACAGCACTCAAGATATGAGAGAAAGATAGACAGCACTAAAGATATGAGAGGAAGATAGACAGCACTCAAGATATGAAAGAAAGATAGACGTCACTGATTAAGCGACAGAAAGATAGACAGCAATCAGGACGTCAGAGAAAGATAGACAGCACTCAAGACGTGAGAGAAAGATAGACAACACTCAGGACGCGAGAGAAAGATAGCACTCAAGATAAGAGAGAAAGATAGATAGCACTCAAGATATGAGAGAAAGATGGACAGCTCTCAAGATATGAGAGAAAGATAGACATCACTCAAGATACGAGAGGAAGATAGACAGCTCTCAAGATATGTGAGAAAGATAGACAGCACTCAAGACGTGAGAGAAAAAACAGTCAGTACTGAAGACATGAGAGAAAGATAGTCAGTACTGAAGACATGAGATTAGATAGTCAGTACTGAAGACGTGAAAGAAAGATAGACAGCACTGAAGACGTAAGAGTAAGATAGACAGTAATGAACACATGAGAGAAAGATAGACAGCAATCAAGATGTGATATAATAAGAATTTATACTGTGGACATCTGTCAGAT
Source organism: Achatina immaculata (assembly GCA_009760885.1). Taxonomy (NCBI): domain Eukaryota; kingdom Metazoa; phylum Mollusca; class Gastropoda; order Stylommatophora; family Achatinidae; genus Lissachatina; species Lissachatina immaculata. Next base: position 1,556,801 of record CM019719.1, read on the forward strand.
AACAGGGTAATCTTTTGGTGACACAGACTTTGCTGTGTATATGACACTCGTTAGCTGGGCCGTGTCGACATAAGTTGTGCTGATTCACGTTACGCACGTGAATATCAGGGTCGACTTCCATCTTGCTCTTCGAGAGTTGAGGTTACTGGACTAGTTACACACATAATTCCAGCTCTCACTCTCACCTGCTGGATTAGTTACACACTGTTCCAGACATACTTCTCATCCAGGCTCTTTTAAACCTGACGTTGACGACAGCCGGTACAGATAGTCAAGTAAATCCTGGGTAACGGTGACTTGGAACATTTATTGATGGATTGATGATAATGCTGATGAAAATAACATTAAATTCGACTGCCGGCTGGTTATCCCTGCCATGTGGCCAGTCCATTCATACGTACAACTAAAATGTTCATCTGTTCCACGAAGACATCACACAGCTCGACAAAACACGTCCACACAGTCACACGTTCAAACCAAGACTAAAACTCCACGGACTCAACATTGCCACTACAATTTCCTGTCACGGATTTTGCAGCCCACGTGACCTTCTCGAAGGATCTCAACAGGAGAAAATTGAAAAGGAAAAACCTATAATAATGCCCTTACTATCATTGTTACGCGAATACTGCTATAGATACTCCCCCCTCCAAACACACCATCACGGTTCTCAAAGAGCACGTACACCCATATCTCATCCCAATAGGACACTCAGCTGTCCAACATGTCAACTAAATACAGGTGATGACATCCTCCAAAAAAAAAAACAATAGGACATCAAGTCATCTCCAATATTTCAGCTAAATGCATCTTATGACATCCTTCACAAACAATAGGACGTCAGACCAATAAAAAATAATACATGACATACATCTGCAAATCACACACTATCAAAACATCAAGATATGCTACATCATAAAATATATGACACATCACCAGATATCTGACACATCAGCAAATATATGCCATATCATAAAATATATGACACATCATCAAATATCTGACACATCATCAAATATATGACACATCATTAATGCAATAATTGTCATAACATACAAGGTCAAGACAATCAGACAAAACGTGACTCATCTCTGGCTAACCGCTCTAGAAACCACCTAAAAAAAAACATCTCAGCTCGGCTGTCAAACAGCATATATATAGCATGAACATTGCATAACTTAGCTATACGCAGGTTATGCAGTTCAGTAGTGCAATAGTGCTCTAAACAAAACACAACACGATCTGAAAACAGTTATTCATAAACTGAAGACTATATACAAATCAACACACAAACTTTTTTTTTTTAATGCATAGTGAAATAACAATCACGTTTGTTGAAAAAATGCATAGTGAAATAACAATCATTTTCAAAAACAAATATGATACAAAACCATCAACAATCTCAGTACCGCCCAAACAAAAACAAAGGCGGTCAATAGGTCAACTCTTACGGTCAACCCGAGGGGCCAGCACTCTCATACCGTGAAAACTTTGTTCACAGTCACATACACATCAACTAGCAGACCTCCACGTGAAACACAACACAACCACATGAGTGCACCCAAAACATTTCAAACACGAAAGCACAGGCTACTACACGGACCAAAGCAAACTTTCCAACCACTCACGAAAACTATGAAGTCTCGAGTACTACACACAGACCAGAGAAAAAATAAATGCGCCAGTACTCGAATCACACTTAGAATACAATAAAACCCAATAATGAACTTGGCCAACTATATCAAAATAAAAAGCCAAGTTACATAACAATAATACAGTTACACAAAATGTGTTGACATAGATAGCGTAGGGAGGAAAAAACACGCCAACTCCCTGACTATAAGTATCGTACACACATAAACACTGCGGAATAAAAAATGCAGTGTATTCCAGTCACTCAACTCAATACAAAAGCGAGCATACCATTGTGCTCAAATACTACATAATAACAATCGCCCACTAAAAAAAAACACATATAAACGACCGAAAAGATTTGACACAATCATGGCGATGGCACAGCAAGCAAACTCAGTTCATAATCTAATGTAACCTAATTATTTTCCTATAAGTAAGGGAAGATTCACCAAACTAATCAGAAACTGTTACTACTATCCACCACAAGACCTGATGAATTCCATCAAAAGAAAAGGAAATTAGTCCAAAAGTTCTAGAAAGTACCTACTCCTGGAACTAGAGAGAAAGCGAAACAAGTTCCAAGCTCTTACTCCGAGAGGCTGTAGCTGGCTCCCCTCCAGTCGTGATAACTACGGGTAGAAGCTGGCTTCCCGCCAGTCGTGATAACTACGGGTAGAAGCTGGCTCCCCTCCAGTCGTGATAACTACAGGTAGAGTCCGTGCACATTCTTCCCAGCTGTAGAGAGCCAGGGAGTGATCCCCACCAGGAAACATTTAGAGCCAGAGATGGCCCCTCAAGGACATAGCAAGCCAGAGAGCCAGGGTTGGCCCCCGCCGTATGCACAGCAGGCTAGAGTGCCGAATCATCTCCCCATCCGCCTCCAGGACAGCTTGGAAAGGCTAGTACGATTATCTCTCACAGTGACAGCATACACGAACAGATCCCTCTCACGTACGGACAGCATACGACAATCAGGCTCATACAAGCAACGATGAATGAAAACAGTCCATGCTGCTCACAGTTCTTGTTGGCGAAATGGAATATAACAAGAATAGCGACGACACAGAGCAGCAGGAGTTCGTCGTACCTTAGGGCCAGGACATTACCTTCTGTACCAAGTTTGTGTGTCGCCCCACTGCGACACCTCCACCGATCGTAGTTTTATGTCGCCAAGGTGGGTCTCCCCGACGACACCAATTATAATAGATTTTGTGCTGTGGACATCTGTGAAATAACAGGGTAATCTTTTGGTGACACAGACTTTGCTGTGTATATGACACTCGTTAGCTGGGCCTTGTCGACATAAGTTGTGCTGATTCACGTTACGCATGTGAATATCAGGGTCGACTTCCATCTTGCTCTTCGAGAGTTGAGGTTACTGGACTAGTTACACACATAATTCCAGCTCTCACTCTCACCTGCTGGATTAGTTACACACTGTTCCAGACATACTTCTCATCCAGGCTCTTTTAAACCTGACGTTGACGACAGCCGGTACAGATAGTCAAGTAAATCCTGGGTAACGGTGACTTGGAACATTTATTGATGGATTGATGATAATGCTGATGAAAATAACATTAAATTCGACTGCCGGCTGGTTATCCCTGCCATGTGGCCAGTCCATTCATACGTACAACTAAAATGTTCATCTGTTCCACGAAGACATCACACAGCTTGACAAAACACGTCCACACAGTTACACGTTCAAACCAGGACTCAAACTCCACGGACTCAGCATTGCCCCTACAATTTCCTGTCACGGGTTTTGCAGCCCACGTGACCTTCTCGAAGGATCTCAACAGGAGAAAAACTGAAAAGGAAAAACCTATAATAATGCCCTTACTATCATTGTTATACGAATACTGCTATAGTGAGATAAAGATAGACAGCACAAGATGTGAGAGAAAGATAAGAAAGATAAACGGCACACTATATGTTAGAGAAAGATAAGAAATATAGCACGCAAGATGTGATAGAAAGAAAAGAAAGATAGCGCGCATGATGTGATAGAAAGACCATGGCCTGACCTACGGACCTCACCAGCGGACTAGATATCACAAGATCTAGCACATCTAAACACCAGATTCAGCACTGGACTAGATATCACAAGGTCTAGCACATCTAAACACCAGTTGCAATAAATGTTTACAGAAACGGTGCTGTAAGACGCCGTGGTATAACTAAACACTACGTATAGTAAATTGTTGAGACGCTGTGGTATAACTAAACACTACATATGGTAAATTGTTGAGACGATGTGGTATAACTAAACACTACATATGGTAAATTGTTGAGACACTGTGGTATAACTAAACACTACATATGGTAAATTGTTGAGACGATGTGGTATAACTAAACACTACGTACGGTAAATTGTTGAGACGATGTGGTATAACTAAACACTACATATGGTGAATTGTTGAGACGATGTTGTATAACTAAACACTACATATGGTAAATTGTTGAAAAGATGTGGTATAACTAAACACTACATATGGTGAATTGTTGAGACGATGTGGTATAAATAAACACTACATATGGTAAATTGTTGAGACACTGTGGTATAACTAAACACTACATACGGTAAATTGTTGAGGAACTGTGGTATAACTAAACACTACATATGGTAAATTGTTGAGACGATGTGGTATAACTAAACACTACATATGATAAATTGTTGAGACGATGTGGTATAATTAATTATTAAATAGGATGAAATTGTTCGAAGCTGTGCTACATATAAATACTAAATATGGCAAAAAGTTCAGACGTCTTGCTATATGTAAAATCTAGATATGGTAAATTGTTCAGACGCTGTGATATAACTAAACAGTAGATATTGTACATTGTTTAGATCCTATGATATAACTAAACAATAGATATGGTTACTTGTGCAGATGCTGTAGTAGAACTAAACAGTAGACATATGCTAAATTATTCAAACGTTGTGGTATGTGTAAACTTTACTCATAGTAAATTGTTCAAACGTTCTGTTATATGTAAACATTACACATGGTAAATTGTTCAAACGCTGTGGTATATGTAAACACTAGATCAAAACGCTGTGGTACATGTAAGCACTAGATATGGTAAATTTTTCAAACGCTGTAGTATACACTAAATAGTAGATATGGTAAATGGTTCAGATGCTGTGGTATAACTAAACAACAGATCTGGTAAATTGTTCAAACGCTGTGGTATACACTAAATAGTAGATATGGTAAATTGTTCAGATGCTGTAGTATAACTAAACAACAGATCTGGTAAATTGTTCAGACGCTCTGGTATATGTAAACAACAGATATAGTAAATTGTTCAGACGTTGTGGTATACGTAAACAACAGATATGGTAAATTGTTCAGGCGTTGTGGTATATGTAAACAACAGATATGGCAAATTGTTCAGGCGTTGTGGTATATGTAAACAACAGATATGGTAAATTGTTCAGACGTTGTGGTATAACTAAACAGTAGATATCTTAAATTGTTCAGAAAATGTGGTATAACTAAACAGTAGATATCTTAAATTGTTCAGAAAATGTGGTATAACTAAACAGTAGATATCTTAAATTGTTCAGAAAATGTGGTATAACTAAACAGCACATATTTTAAATTGTTCAGAAAATGTGGTATAACTAAATAGTCAGCCATTTGCATGTCCCGTGCAGAACTTTGCCTCCCTAACAGCACTCCTGTAGGCCTCTTGGTTGTGAGCAAGATGGCCTGCTGCTGATGCATCCATTTGCATATTATCAGCAATGTCTTGCAGCCATCTTCGCTTTGATCTTCCTCTCTTTCATTTTTCCCATTATGTACCCTTCCAAGATGGTCTTCTCTAGTTTATCATTAATGTGTTGAAAATATTTCAGTTGTCCCTGTTTAATCCTCTTTACTGGCCAGGCTTCACAAGCAGCACTCCTGAGAGAGTGGTGTTTGGGAAGCAAAGTTCCGCAAGGGACATGCAAATGAATGAATGAATGAACTAGCCAGCCTTCTTCAATAGCAAGTTCTTGTACTATGGATATATTTGTTCTTTTTTGTGTCCATGATATTTGAAGAACTCTTCTGTAGCATTTACATTCAAAGCCATTTATGTGTTTCTCAGCTGTTTTGTTAAGTGTCCAGGTCTCATGGACATATGTTGTGATGGGAAAGATGCATGCCCTTAAAATTCCTACTTTTATAGTTCTGTCTGTTCCTCTCCACAGATTCTTTAGTTGTTTTACTTTTTTAAAAGCGGTAGATGTCCTCATTTTAATTTCCCTCATTGTATCTCCATTATTAGTTAGTAGTGATCTAAGATATTCAAAACTCTCCACTGTATGTAAACAATAGATATGGTAAATTGTTCCGACGATTTAGTATAACTTTTGAAAAAATGACAGATGATGATGAGTCAGAAAATTCAGAAAGTATCAGTCAGATCACTTCTGCTTTGGCTGCCACATTTTCAGATCCTGCCCGCAGACAAACGTCTGGGAATTCCTTAATCCTCTTTCACGACATGTCTACAGCACCTTAAACGTGGCGTATCCCGTCTGATACAGGACGTCCTTCTACACAAGCACGGCTCATCAAGTCACCCGCTAGGACCGGTACCATTATTTAAATTTGGGATATCAGCCCAGTTTCGTGTGTGGGATAAAGATTATAACTGAAGTATGGAGGAAATGAGAAGGGATTTGATTTCTGCGCGGTAGGAAATGAGGGCGTGCTGAGGTTAATGAGCTGGAAGGAAATATTTAAATAAGTTATGGAGGAAAGACAAACCATGAAAGTCATATCAAGATAGCCACTATCAGGTTTAGTTCTGCTGAGATCATAAGTGGGCAGATGAGCTCTGTTTACACTGTTGAAGAAGTAGGACAGGGGTCTGTTTATAATATAAGTGGGCAGATGAGCTCTGTTTACACTGTTGAAGAAGTAGGACAGGGGTCTGTTTATAATATAAGTGGGCAGATGAGCTCTGTTTACACTGTTGAAGAAGTAGGACAGGGGTCTGTTTATAAGGTGGCCATGGCAGGGGGGAGGGGGAGTGGGGAGGGGGATGTTGTTAATATCACCGTAGAAAACATAAGACAGGGGTCGTCTGATGACATCGAAGGAGGGAATTTGAGGGGAAGGGTCTGTTAACAACAACAGAGAGAAGAAATAAAAGAGTCTACTTCTGTCAACAGAGAGAAGAAATAAAAGAATCTGCTTCTGTCAACAGAGAAAAGAAATAAAAGAATCTGCTTCTGTCAACAGAGAAAAGAAATAAAAGAATCTGCTTCTGTCAACAGAGAGAAGATATAAAAGAGTCTACTTCTGTCAACAGAGAGAAATAAAAGAGTGCTTCTATCCACTATCGAGAGAGAAAACTATAAAGAGTGCAGGCTGTTAACATCAACAGAGAGAACTTTAGAGACTGGAGTTTGCTGACATTGATAGAGAGAGGATTGAGAACTTGTCTGTTGTCATCAACAGAAAGAAATAGAAGGGAGAGAGAGACTTGTTGACATCAACAGAGAGAAGTTGAGGGATCGAAATCTGTTGACGTCAAGAGAGAAAGTTGAGAATAAGGAATATGTCAACATCGATACGATAAAGTTGAGAGAGGAAAGTCTTCTTACATCAGTAGAGAGAAGTAGAGGGAAAGGAGAATGTTGACACTGATTAAGGGAAAGGAGAATGTTGACATCGATTGAGGGAAAGGAGAATGTTGACATTGATTGAGGGAAAGGAGAATGTTGACATCGATTGAGGGAAAGGAGAATGTTGACATCGATTGAGGGAAAGGAGAATGTTGACGTCGATTGATGGAAAGGAGAATGTTGACATCGATTGAGGGAAGGGAGAATGTTGACACCGATTAAGGGAAAGGAGAATGTTGTCATCGATTGAGGGAAAGGAGAATGTTGACATCGATTGAGGGAAGGGAGAATGTTGACATCGATTGAGGGAAAGGAGAATGTTGACATCGATTGAGGGAAGGGAGAATGTTGTCATCGATTGAGGGAAAGGAGAATGTTGACATCGATTGAGGGAAGGGAGAATGTTGACATCGATTGAGGGAAGGGAGAATGTTGACACCGATTAAGGGAAAGGAGAATGTTGACATCGACTGAGGGAAATGAGAATGTTGACATCGACTGAGGGAAAGGAGAATGTTGACATCGACTGAGGGAAAGAAGAATATTGACATCGATTGAGAAAATGGAAGCAAGGAAACCTGTTGATATCAGTGGATAGAAGTAGAGGCAAGAGAACCTGTTGATATAATTAAATAAAAGTAGAGACAGGAGAAGCTGTTGATGTAGCATGGCCTTGTAAGTAATGATTATTGTTATTGTTATTATTATTATTAATGAATATGATTATGAAAATATACTGAAAGGAAAATAGTAACAACGAACAGCGACATAGAAAAGTAGGTAGGAAAGGAATAGAAAGGTATAGAACTTCCATGTCACGGGAACAAGACGTGGATAAAAGTAAACAGTGGAAACAGTGAATAGAAAAAGACGAGATTCAGTGACTCTGATAGTTAGGTAATACAAAGTAGGACGCCAGAAAGTAGGATGATCTAGTGATAACAAAGCAGTGACTGGACGTTTACACATGTAAACAAAATAGAAAAGACGGATAGAAAAGGAAGACACAGTGAAAAAGCCAGGACACAATAAAACCTCCAACATGAAAGAGCAAGATAATAACTTAGGTAAATAACAACTGTATAGACGAAACTGGCGCAGACTGACACTCGTTAGGACGCTATTGCACACGGTTTTTAAATAAAGGGGTGAGCAACTCGGCCAGCTGACCAATTAAATATTTAGAGGCGTGTCCTATTGGACAATTGACTTACGAGAGACAAGTCACGGGGCAGTTTGAATGACAGACAGTCAGAACGCTCACGGGAACCAGTGGAAATCTGAAGAGTGGAGCCCTTATTAACTTATTGGTTAATCCGTGAAGCTGGACTTGAAGATAAAAAGGTGAGCGGAGAGGACAGACAATCAGGGACGAAGAAGTACGGAAGTACAGGAAAGAGGAGACAGAGGAGGGAGCCCAAAGGCGGAGGAACAAGGACAGTCAAAAGTGAAGAAAGAAGATCCGACCAGATCAGCCAAGAAGCCATCAGACGAGAGATAAGAACAGAAGTCCAGAGAAGAGGCAAGTAGAACAGTTGAGAAGCCATCAGATGAGAGATAAGAACAGAAGTCCAGAGAAGAGGCAAGTAGAACAGCCGAGAAGCCATCAGACGAGAGATAAGAAGTCCAGAGAAGAGGCAAGTAGAACAGCCGAGAAGCCATCAGATGAGAGATAAGAAATCCAGAGAAGGGGCAAGCAGACTTTGTTCTTTAGTACACAGCGATTGAAAGACGGCAGAAGAAGACCGTCAGAAGAAATCAGAACACAAACAAGAGAAGAAAGAGGACGAGACGATATAAAATCAGTAGTAGTATTAGACAGAAGATGGTTTTCAAGTGATTGAAGTGATTAAGAAGATTTGATACTTTTGGAACTTTGAGTGAAGTGATTTTAGACGAGAAACTAGTTGATCACGTGTTGCAGATGTGATATAATACTGAGTTATTAAATGTTCTCGTATCAAGTGTAGAATATTGTGAAGCTGAGAACATTGATGAAATGCTGCATGTAGAATACGACAGAGTTTGATATTGTGAACAAATGATTAAGTGATTCAATTCAAGTGATGTTATCAACTATACATCTTGAACATATTTGTCAGAATTAAACGAATTCAAGGAACATTTCATTGGACTTGCTCTGAGACTCTCTCTTTCTCTCTGAACCTTAAGTGCCCAGGGCACATGGGGCTTCCGCAAGGGTTTTCCACAAATACCTGTCCTTCGCCTTTTTTTTCTGCTCTTGCCCAGGTGAGCCCTCTGTTGCTCAGCATCCTTTCTGTTGTTCTTCTCCATGTCTCTTTTGGTCTACCCTTACTTCTGTTCCCCTGTGGTGTCCATCTTAGTGCTAATTTTGGTAGTGAGTTGTCAGTCATTCGGAGCACATGTCCCAACCATCGCCAGCGTCTTTCCTCAATAATTGTTGTCAGTGGTTTCATCTGCATTTCTGCTAATAAGATGTTATTTCTTATGGTGTTTGGCCAAAATATTTTTCGAATTCTTCCTAAACATTTAGTCTGGAAAGAATTCAACTTGTTTTCTATGGTTTTGGTGATTTTCCAACATTCACTTCCATAGAGTAGTACACTTAGAACATTACTCTTAAATATCCTAATTTTCATATTTATGCTTAGTTTTTTTTTTTCCATATAGTCTGCAGCATTGCAAAAGCCTGGTTTGCTCTAGTAAGTCTGCTGTTGATGTCCTCTATGCTGTCTCCATTTTCTACTACTCTGCTGCCAAGGTATACAAATTCGTTGACCTCCTCCACTAACTTGTTATCTACTCTGAGTACATTTCTGTTGTTCACATTTTGCTTCATTAACTTTGTCTTTCCTACGTTGATCTTTAGTCCTATGTTGTTTGCATTCTGAGTTAGCTTGTTTATTTTATCTTGCATATCTTTGTGACTGCTTGATAATAGACAAGTGTCGTCCACAAAGTCAAGGTCCTCCAGCACTGTGTCAAGGGTCCACTGTAATCCTCTGCGTTTGTCTGATGTTGCCTCCTTCATTAACCAGTCTACTGCCAAGATAAATAATGTTGGTGATAGTACACATCCCTGTTTCACTCCTGTTTGTACCCTAAAGCTGCTGGAGGTATGTTCTCCACAGATAACTTTGCACTGAAAACCCTCGTATAGGGCTTTGATTACATTAACTATTTTATGGGGGAGGCCATGCCATCTTAGGATTTTCCACACTGCATCTCTGTTGATACTATCAAAGGCTTTCTCAAAATCTATGAATAATGCATATGTTGTGCTATGCCACTCATTTGCCTGTTCTAATATTTGTCTAAGTACAAATATGTGGTCTATGCATGATCATCCTTTCCTAAATCCTGCCTGCTCTTTCTGAAAGTTTTCCTCAAGTGTTGGTACAATTCTGTTGATGATTATTCTGCAAAATACTTTACTGGTGAGTGGCAGTAGGGTAATGCCTCTCCAGTTCCCGCAGTCTCTGAGGTCACCCTTCTTTGGTAGTTTTACTATAAGCCCAGTTTTCCACTCCTCTGGGGCTTTTTCTAAATCCCAAATTTGTTGTAATATCCGGCAAAGTTGTTTTGGTGTTTCTGTTTCTTCTGCTTTCAACATCTCAGCAGTCACTTCATCTTCACCTGGTGCCCTGTCTGATTTTAGCTTCTTTATCGCCTCCTTTACTTCATTTATTGTTATTGGTCCTGTATTGATGTTTAGTTCCGTTTTTGCTTCAGGTATGTCTATTGTTTGTGCTGCTTGTGTTCTGTTTAGTAGAGTGTTAAAGTGTTCCCCCCATCTTTCAATTTTTTCTCTTTCTCCACTGACCAGTTGTCCATTATGTGTTCTTACTGCACTTTCACATCTTGTGTTGAAGTTACCTGTCATCTGCTTTGTGATTTTATATATGGTTTTCATGTCATTTGTATATGCTGCTTTCTCTGCTGTTTCTGCTAAGTTGTCATAATATTGACGTTTATCTTGACGGCATGATTCCTTCACTTCTTTGTCTTTTTGTGCATAATTACTTAAAACTCGTTCTTTAAGCCGTTGTGATTTGGTGTTCAGTAATTTTCTCTTGATTTCTTTTCTTTGCTCTATCTTTTCCCATGTGGTCTCGCTTATCCATTCCTCTTTTCTCCTTTTCCGATATCCCAGCACCTCTTTTGCTGTTTCCTGTAGTGTTTTATTGAACTCTAATATGGACATTTCTGCTTCTTCTTGTAGGACACTGAAGCGGTTCTTAAGTACTATTGAGAATTCATTTCTTGTTTGCTGGTCTATCAGTTTTTTTACCAGATAGGGTTGCTGGCCCTATGCTGAACCCTCCTTAGTCGCCTTTTACGATCATGCGTGGTAGGGTACAGTGGTCCTATTCTTTGCAGATCCCGGGTAGCACACGGGGGTTGCTCTGACTAGTGAAGTGGTAATGTTTGTGAAACCTGTCATGTGTTAATTAAAGAACATCTGTAAGATTCAGTTCTTTAGAACTATTCTATAATATGGAAACAGTCAGAAATATATAATTCACAATCTACAATGTTATATTGATATCAGTGGATAGAAGTAGAGACAAGAGAACGTGTTGATATTAGTGAATAGAAGTAGGGCCAAGAGAACGTGTTGATATCAGTGGTTAGAAGTAGAAAGAAGAGAACGTGTTGATATCAGTGGTTAGAAGTAGAAAGAAGAGAACGTGTTGATATCAGTGGTTAGAAGTAGAAAGAAGAGAACGTGTTGATATCAGTGGTTAGAAGTAGAAAGAAGAGAACGTGTTGATATCAGTAGGTAGAAGTAGAAAGAAGAGAACGTGTTGATATCAGTGGTTAGAAGTAGAAAGAAGAGAACGTGTTGATATCAGTGGTTAGAAGTAGAAAGAAGAGAACGTGTTGATATCAGTGGTTAGAAGTAGAGACAAGAGAACGTGTTGATATCAGTGGATAGAAGTAGAGACAAGAGAACGTGTTGATATCAGTGGTTAGAAGTAGAAAGAAGAGAACGTGTTGATATCAGTGGTTAGAAGTAGGGCCAAGAGAACGTGTTGATATCAGTGGATAGAAGTAGAAAGAAGAGAACCTGTTGATATCAGTGGTTAGAAGTAGAAAGAAGAGAACGTGTTGATATCAGTGGTTAGAAGTAGAAAGAAGAGAACGTGTTGATATCAGTGGTTAGAAGTAGAAAGAAGAGAACGTGTTGATATCAGTGGTTAGAAGTAGAAAGAAGAGAACGTGTTGATATCAGTGGTTAGAAGTAGAAAGAAGAGAACGTGTTGATATCAGTGGTTAGAAGTAGAAAGAAGAGAACCTGTTGATATCAGTGGTTAGAAGTAGAAAGAAGAGAACGTGTTGATATCAGTGGATAGAAATAGAGACAAGAGAACCATGGATCTAGCTTTTTCTCCAGATAGGATTGCAGTTACAGCTTCTTCTCTAGATAGGATTGCGGATATAGCTTCTTCTCTAGATAGGATTGCAGGATCATTAATAGCTAACTTGAAAGAACGAGAACACAAAAGGTTAAAAAGAAAGCTCCCAGGTTGAAGCCTGTATTGCGTTGTTGAATTTGTGAATGTTTTCCTTTCATATTTATCTGTTGTCCTACAGTGGCCACTCATGCTTGCTATTAGAATATTCATTCTGAGAGTTTTCTAAGAATACATTCAGTTAACACTGAGCCTGCACTGCATGAATGAAACCAAGAAAATCTTTATGAATATTTTTATCACTCGGATCTGTAGTAACATATTATACCAGTAGTGTTAATTGTTCAATATGACTTACATCTGGAGTACAGTTTGTAACTATGCTATAATTTTTAGATTTCTCTGAAGTTTTTTTTTTCTAAATCAGTCCAGTTCAGCAAGCTTTCTAAACGAATCTAGTTTAACAAGCTTTCTAAAAGAATCCAGTTTAACAAGCTTTCTAAAAGAATCCAGTTCAACAAGCTTTCTAAAAGAATCCAGTTCAACAAGCTTTCTAAAAGAACCCAGTTCAGCAAGCTTTCTAAAAGAACCCAGTTCAGCAAGCTTTCTAAAAGAACCCAGTTCAGCAAGCTTTCTAAAAGAACCCAGTTCAGCAAGCTTTCTAAAAGAACCCAGTTCAGCAAGCTTTCTAAAAGAACCCAGTTCAGCAAGCTTTCTAAAAGAATCCAGTTCAACAAGCTTTCTAAAAGAACCCAGTTCAGCAAGCTTTCTAAAAGAACCCAGTTCAGCAAGCTTTCTAAAAGAACCCAGTTCAGCAAGCTTTCTAAAAGAACCCAGTTCAGCAAGCTTTCTAAAAGAACCCAGTTCAGCAAGCTTTCTAAAAGAATCGGGAATTAGGAACGGATAATTTCTAAAATGTTGCACGACAGGGCAAACATTGTCTGCTCAGAAACTGGACAGCAGCAGTTAGCTATTCTGTTACAATCCACCAATGCCGAACGACTGAGACGTTCTGTTACAATCCACCAATGCCGAACGACTGAGACGTTCTGTTACAATCCACCAATGCCGAACGACTGAGACGTTCTGTTACAATCCACCAATGCCGAACGACTGAGACGTTCTGTTACAATCCCCCAGTGCCGAATTTAATAATTTTTGTTGCATGGAATCAGTCGTTTCCTCTAGCTTATGTCTGTACAATAATTCACTTCACTATTTGTCTATTTCATGTGGTTTTAGATTTTCGTATTCAGTAAGAAATATATCTCATTACAGGCATCATAAGTCATCGACATTTTACTACAAGAAAACAACTTACAACAGAAATAATACATAGTAATTTTCAGGATTGGTTAACATGTTCTCCATTTTTTTTACTTGTCTTGTGTAATAATTTCAAGACAATTTTTCGCCATGACAACTGTGTGGACATACGAAAATAATTTGTGGCCTCTTTTCTATCTTTCGGCATCATTTAAGCAGGGCCCGTCTTGCTGGGTCGGCGTACATGGCAAGTTTATCACTTCAATCTTTTGTAAGGGAAAAAGGGTAAATCAGTTTGGCTCTTATTGTTAGTAATGGGATATCAGTCAGATATACTTGCAGTCAGCTCAGAATAATTTTTTTAGATCTATTCATTTATCTTATATATATCTATTATTTTATTATAGATATCTATTATATAATCTAATATATCTATTCATTTATCTGATATATTTATTCTCATTTCAGAGAATGAAAAACATACAAGCTAACACATCTTTATCAATGAATGTTAGAAAACGAGTCCTAAAATGTTATATTGAACCTATCTTGTTATATGGAAGTGAATCATGGACAATAGGCAAGTCTGCACAAAAATCATTGGAAGCAGCAGAAATGTGGTTTATTAGAAGAATGTTGCGAATCCCCTGGACAGCAAAAATAACTAATGGAAAATGTATGAGAAGAGCTGGAGAGACAAAAACCTTGTCAAAAAAATAAAAGAGAGAGACGATGTACTTTCATAGGACATGCAATGAGAAGAGGGAGCATTGAAAATATTATAACAACAGGAAAAATAGAAGGAAGAAGATCAAGAGGAAGACCAAGAGAAATGATACTGGACAGTCTGACGGGATGGTGTGAGAGGAGATCACCAACTGAGCTGATGGCCTGCATGAAGGATCGTGTACTCTGGAGAAGCATAATAGCCAACGCCAGTCGGCACGGCACCTGATGATGATGATGATTCATTTATCTTCTCTTATACTTGGATGCAACAGCAGCAGGCCATCTTGCTCACAACCGAGAGGCCTACAGGAGAGCTGTTAGGGAGGCAAAGTTCCGCAAGGGACATGCGAATGAATGAATGAATGAATGTTCTTCGTCATTTATTTCAAATTTGAGATATTTGTGCAAAGTTTGATCCTACTTTTGATTAACGCATTTTTTGTGTAGTTTCCTTTTGCGATACCGATATTTTGTTCTCTGTTGTCAGACATAAAATCTGTCTGGATATTAAATAATGTTTGAAAGTCTGTAATTATAACAATTATTATTTAAATAACACAAGAGCATTTTGTTTTCGTAAAGTACAAAAATAAGACAACTACAACACTATAGGTTATTTGAAACAAAAAGTAGGAAACATTTATTCATGAACGAGCAGACAGTCACAGCCTTTCCTGTACACTTTCATGAACGAGCAGACAGTTACAGCCTTTCCTGTACACTTTCATGAACGAGCAGACAGTTACAGCCTTTCCTGTACACTTTCATGAACGAGCAGACAGTTACAGCCTTTCCTGTACACTTTCATGAACGAGCAGACAGTTACAGCCTTTCCTGTACACTTTCATGAGCGAGCAGACAGTTACAGCCTTTCCTGTACACTTTCATGAGCGAGCAGACAGTTACAGCCTTTCCTGTACACTTTCATGAGCGAGCAGACAGTTACAGCCTTTCCTGTACACTTTCATGAGCGAGCAGACAGTTACAGCCTTTCCTGTACACTTTCATGAGCGAGCAGACAGTTACAGCCTTTCCTGTACACTTTCATGAGCGAGCAGACAGTTACAGCCTTTCCTGTACACTTTCATGAGCGAGCAGACAGTTACAGCCTTTCCTGTACACTTTCATGAGCGAGCAGACAGTTACAGCTTTTCCTGTACACTTTCATGAGCGAGCAGACAGTTACAGCTTTTCCTGTACACTTTCATGAGCGAGCAGACAGTTACAGCCTTTCCTGTACACTTTCATGAGCGAGCAGACAGTTACAGCTTTTCCTGTACACTTTCATGAGCGAGCAGACAGTTACAACCTTTCTTGTACACTTTCATGAGCGAGCAGACAGTTACAACCTTTCCTGTACACTTTCACCAAATAAAAATGTACAGGACGAAGAAACAGGAAAAAGAGAATCTAAACTGACGTGTATGATACATAGCAAATCTAAACTGACGTGTATGATACATAGCAAATCTAAACTGACGTGTATGATACATAGCAAATCTAAACTGACGTGTATGATACATAGCAAATCTAAACTGACGTGTATGATACATAGCAAATCTAAACTGACGTGTATGATACATAGCAAATCTAAACTGACGTGTATGATACATAGCAAATCTAAACTGACGTGTATGATACATAGCAAATCTAAACTGAGGTGTATGATACATAGCAAATCTAAACTGACGTGTATGATACATAGCAAATCTAAACTGACGTGTATGATACATAGCAAATCTAAACTGACGTGTATGATACATAAGAAATATTAGCGAAGCTGTGTCTGAGAGTGCGTGTTATGAGATTTTCTCCTATCCAAAAATATCTGGCCATCTGATGTGCGAGACACAGTGACCCGAGGACCGAAATTGCCTTTTTTTTTCACCTGAAAGTGAACTGCCTGTTTACCCTGACCATTCCAAAAACCGACCAGCTCCTACGATCAGTCTAGTTTTACTTTCTTCTGTTCTCTTGACCAACTTATGAAACCACTGCGCTCTCTTATTCTCGCTGTCCTTAAACTCCCTCCTCAGTAGAGGTCTTAATAGAGATCTTAGGAGAGGTCTTAGTAGAGGTCTTAATAGAGCTATTAACAGAGATCTCAGTAAAGGTCTCAATATAGATCTTAGTGGTGGTCTTAATAGAGGTCTTAGTAGAGGTCTTCATAGAGGTCTAGGCAAAGGTCTTAATACAGCTCTCAGTAGAGGTTTCAGTAAAGGTCTTAGTACAGGTCTTAGTAGAGGTCTTAGCAGAGATCTCTTCAGATTCTAGGCTCCTCCTTGTTACGGATCTAACGTCTTGAACGTGGTCAGTAATACAAGAATATTTTTTTATAATTTATTTTTATATTTTATATTTTATTTTCAGTTTATTTTATTCTTCCCATTTTTCCTCCTCATAAAAATTATTCTGTGTATGTGCGGTCCTGATCTCTACACCCTACAGCTGGTTCTGTTATCTACACCCTACAGCTGGTTCTGATATCTACACCCTACAGCTGGTCCTGATCTCTACACCCTACAGCTGGTTCTGATATCTACACCCTACAGCTGGTTCTGATATCTACACCCTACAGCTGGTCCTGATCTCTACACCCTGCAGCTGGTCCTGATCTCTACACCCTACAGCTGGTTCTGATCTCTACACCCTGCAGCTGGTCCTGATATCTACACCCTACAGCTGGTCCTGATCTCTACACCCTACAGCTGGTCCTGATCTCTACACCCTGCAGCTGGTCCTGATCTCTACACCCTGCAGCTGGTTCTGATCTCTACACCCTGCAGCTGGTCCTGATCTCTACATCCTACAGCTGGTCCTGATCTCTACACCCTACAGCTGGTCCTGATCTCTACACCCTGCAGCTGGTTCTGATCTCTACACCCTGCAGCTGGTCCTGATCTCTACACCCTACAGCTGGTTCTGATCTCTGCACCCTACAGCTGGTCCTGATCTCTACACATCAACATTTGAACTACACATCTTTTTTTTTTATCACCCCTACACAATATTTTTTAATACCCCTACACATTTATTGTGTATGTAACCCAACACATCTGTTTTTGAGTTCCCCTACACATCTGTCTTGACTATATTCTCCTGTAAAATTTCTGTTTTCTCTAATATTTATTTTATTGCCTCCCTGTTATATTTACTTTCTGCTGGTAGAACGTATTATCTGCTTGTCATACCTTACTATCTCCGTGTTATAGATCTAGTTACTATCTCCGTGTTATAGATCTAGTTACTATCTCCGTGTTATAGATCTAGTTACTATCTCCGTGTTATAGATCTAGTTACTATCTCCGTGTTATAGATCTAGTTACTATCTCCGTGTTATAGATCTAGTTACTATCTCCGTGTTATAGATCTAGTTACTATCTCCATGTTATAGATCCAGTTACTATCTCCGTGTTATAGATCCCATTATTATCTCCATGTTATAGATCTAAATATTGCCTGATGTTATAACACTAGCAACATGTTCTATTTAGTGTCGATTTGTTATAGTTGGTATCTTGTTATTATACTTAATCTGCGTACTTGATATATTGTATGTTGTACTGTATGAAGTACTGTAGGATGTACTGTATGATGTACTGGCAACTGTTCAGAATGCACCTTTTAAATTGCTATCACGTGATCATGGTGACCTGTAAAACACTTAATCTTACCTAGCACCATTTTCCACAGTAAAACACTTAATCTGTAAGACACATTTTTCACATGAGAAGAGTTCTACTTAATCCTACATTTAATCCCACCTTTCAACAGGTGCTTACGCTCTGGGAAGCATCGACCCGTCTCTGTACAAGATCGCCGACGAGGACGATGACTACGACATCTCTGCCGAACATATCGGGAGGGTTTGGTTCGCTACTGAGTACGAGCGTGAGACTGAGAAATTACTTGTGACAGTCATCAAAGTCAGAAATCTGCCTACTAGGACACAAGGCCTGGACAATGCCTGTGACCCCTTTGTCAGGTAAGAAGTTAGGACTTGTAGATGATCTCATTACTCGCTCTAGGAAGTTAAGACTTGTAGATGATCTCATTACTCGCTCTAGGAAGTTAAGACTTGTAGATGATATCATCACTCGCTCTAGGAAGTTAAGACTTGTAGATAATATCATCACTCGTTCTAGGAAGTTAAGACTTGTAGATGATATCATCACTCGCTCTAGGAAGTTAAGACTTGTAGATGATCTCATCACTCGCTTTAGGAAGTTAAGACTTGTAGATGATCTCATCACCCGCTCTATTAAGTTAAGACTTGTAGATGATCTCATCACTCGCTCTAGGAAATTAAGACTTATAGATGATCTCATCACCTGCTCTAGGAAGTTAAGACTTGTAGATGATATCATCATTCGCTCTAGGAAGTTAAGACTTGTAGATGATCTCATCACTCGCTCTATTAAGTTAAGACTTGTAGATGATCTCATCACTCGCTCTAGGAAGTTAAGACTTGTAGATGATCTCATCACTCGCTCTAGGAAGTTAAGACTTGTAGATGATCTCATCACTCGCTCTATTAAGTTAAGACTTGTAGATGATCTCATCACTCGCTCTAGGAAGTTAAGACTTGTAGATGATCTCATCACCCGCTCTAAGAAGTTAGGACTTGTAGATGATCTCATTACTCGCTCTAGGAAGTTAAGACTTGTAGATGATCTCATTACTCGCTCTAGGAAGTTAAGACTTGTAGATGATATCATCACTCGCTCTAGGAAGTTAAGACTTGTAGATAATATCATCACTCGTTCTAGGAAGTTAAGACTTGTAGATGATATCATCACTCGCTCTATTAAGTTAAGACTTGTAGATGATCTCACCACTCGCTGTAGGAAGTTAAGACTTGTAGATGATCTCATCACTCGTTTTATTAAGTTAAGACTTGTAGTTGATCTCATCACTCGCTCTAGGAAGTTAAGACTTGTAGATGATCTCATCACCTGCTCTAGGAAGTTAAGACTTGTAGATGATATCATCATTCGCTCTAGGAAGTTAAGACTTGTAGATGATCTCATAACTCGCTCTATTAAGTTAAGACTTGTAGATGATCTCATCACTCGCTCTAGGAAGTTAAGACTTGTAGATGATCTCATCACTCGCTCTAAGAAGTTAGGACTTGTAGTTGATCTCATCACTTGCTCTAATAAGTTAATACTAGTAGATGATCTCACCTCTCGCTGTAGGAAGTTAAGACTTGTAGATGATCTCATCACCTGCTCTAGGAAGTTAAGACTTGTAGATGATATCATCATTCGCTCTAGGAAGTTAAGACTTGTAGATGATCTCATCACTCGCTCTATTAAGTTAAGACTTGTAGATGATCTCATCACTCGCTCTAGGAAGTTAAGACTTGTAGATGATCTCATCACTCGCTCTATTAAGTTAAGACTAGTAGATGATCTCATTACTCGCTCTGTTAAGTTAAGACTAGTAGATGATCTCATCACTCGCTCTATTAAGTTAAGACTTGTAGATGATCTCATCACTCGCTCTAGGAAGTTAGGACTTGTAGTTGATCTCATCACTCGCTCTAGGAAGTTAAGACTTGTAGATGATCTCATCACTCGCTCTAAGAAGTTAAGACTTGTAGATGATCTCATCACTCGCTCTAGGAAATTAAGACTTGTAGATGATCTCATCACTCGCTCTAGGAAGTTAAGACTTGTAGATGATCTCATCACTCGCTCTAGGAAGTTAAGACTTGTAGATGATCTCATCACTCGCTCTAGGAAGTTAAGACTTGTAGATGATCTCATCACTCGCTCTAGGAAGTTAAGACTTGTAGATGATCTCATCACTCGCTCTAGGAAGTTAAGACTTGTAGATGATCTCATCACTCGCTCTAGGAAGTTAAGACTTGTAGATGATCTCATCACTCGCTCTAGGAAGTTAAGACTTGTAGATGATCTCATCACTCGCTCTAGGAAGTTAAGACTTGTAGATGATCTCATCACTCGCTCTAGGAAGTTAAGACTTGTAGATGATCTCATCACTCGCTCTAGGAAGTTAAGACTTGTAGATGATCTCATCACTCGCTCTATTAAGTTAAGACTTGTAGATGATCTCATCACTCGCTCTAGGAAGTTAAGACTTGTAGATGATCTCATCACTCGCTCTAGGAAGTTAAGACTTGTAGATGATCTCATCACTCGCTCTTACTGCTAGGTACATCTTCAGAAGTCTTACAGAACTTACCATGTTGTTGTTGCTGGTGATGTTGTTGCTGTTGTTGTTGTGGCTGTTATTGTTTCTGCTGCTGTTATTGTTGTTGTTGTTGTTGATGATGATGATGATGATGATGATCCGGTTTAAAGCTTCACGCAGGTGGAAACTGTTTGCTTAAAATCGCGAACTTAATAATTAACTACAATTTAAAAGACGGCTGTAATCGGGTGTACTACGAGAGTGGTCATACCGCGAGAGATAATATCAATAGCCTAACTAGAGTGATCCTCACCGCGAGAGATAATATCAATAGCCTAACTAGAGTGGTCATCACCACGAGAGATAATATCAATAGCCTAACTAGAGTGGTCATCACCGCGAGAGATAATATCAATAGCCTAACTAGAGTGGTCATCACCGCGAGAGATAATATCAATAGCCTAACTAGAGTGGTCATCACCACTAGAGATAATATCAATAGCCTAACTAGAGTGGTCATCACCACGAGAGATAATATCAATAGCCTAACTAGAGTGGTCATCACCACGAGAGATAATATCAATAGCCTAACTAGAGTGGTCATCACCGCGAGAGATAATATCAATAGCCTAACTAGAGTGGTCATCACCGCGAGAGATAATATCAATAGGCTCACTAGGGTGGTCACCACCGCTAGAGATAATAACATCAGGCTCACTAGTGTGATCATATTACCATTCATTCATTTCCATGTCCCTTGCGGAACTTTTCATCCCTAACAGCTCTCCTGTAGGCCTCTCGGTTGTGAGCAAGATGGCCTACTGCTGATGTATCCATTTGCAGATCATCAACGATGTCTTGCAGCCATCTTCGCCTTGGTCTTCCTCTCTTTCTTTTTCCCCATTATGTACCCTTCCAAGACGGTCTTCTCTAGATTATCATGACGTTTAATGTGTCCAAAATATTTAAGTTTTCTCTCTTTATATAGCATGCCTTTGGAAGTAATGATTATTGTTATTATTATTATTATTAATGAATATGATATGAAAATATACCGTAAACAAAATGGTAATATCGAATAGCGACAGAGAAAAGTGGATAGGAAAGGTAGATAAAGATATAAAACTTCCATGACACTAGAACACGACGCGGACAAAAATAAACAGTGGAAACAGTGAATAGAAAAAGACGAGACTCAGTGACGCTGAGATTTAGGTATTATATAGGATTTAAGCCAGAAAGTAGGATGGTCCAGTGATAACAAAGCAGTGACTGGACGTTGACACGAGTAAACAAAATAGAAAAGACGAATAGAAAAGACAGACACAATGAAAAAGCCAGGACACAATAAAACCTTCGACATGAAAGAGCAAGATAAGGACTTAGGTAAATAACAGTTGTATAGACGGAATTGACATATGTTAGGTGACGCACGTTAAGGACGCGATGATGCACGGTTTTTATATAAGGGAGTGAGCAATTCGGCTAGCTGACCAATTAAATATTTAGAGGCATGTGCTATTGGACAATTGACTTACAAGAGATACGTCACGGGCAGTTTGAATGACGGACAGTCAGAACGCACATTGGAACCAGTGGAAATCTGAAGGGTGGAGCCAAAATACTTATTGGTTAATCTATCAAGCTGGGCTTGAAGATAAAAAGGTGAGCGTAGAAACAGGAGAGTCCAAGAATGAAGAAGAAACAAGAAAGAAGAAGAACCAAGAAGTTTGGAAGTAGAGGGAAGGAAGAAGTACGAAAGTAGAAGAAAGACAGGAGATAGAGGAGGGAAATCATCAGAACACCGTCGGTCCGCCAAGTAGCGACTGACCAGAACTACAAGAAGGATGATCAGTGCACGTGGACAGTCAAGAGTGAAGAAAGAAGGTCCTGCCAGAACAGCCGAGAAGCCATCAGATGAGAGATAAGAACAGAAGTCCAGAGAAGAGGCAAGTAGACTTTGCTCGTTAGTACACAGCAATTGAGAGACGGCAGAGGAAGACCGTCAGAAGAAATCAGAAGACAGACAAGAGAAGAAAGAGGACGAGACGATATAAAATCAGAAGTAGTGTTAGACGGAAGATGATTTTCAAGTGATTCAAGTGATTAATAAGAATTGATACTTTTGGAACTTTGAGTACAGTGATTTTAGACGAGAAACTAGTTGACCACGTGTTGCAGATCTGATATAATACTGAGATAGGGAATGTTCTCGTATCAAGTGTAGAATATTGTGAAGTTGAGAAACTGAGAAATGCTGCATGTAGAATATGATAGAGTTTGATATTGTGAACAAATGATAAAGCGTTTCAATCCAAGTGACGTAGTT
Source organism: Achatina immaculata (assembly GCA_009760885.1). Classification (NCBI taxonomy): domain Eukaryota; kingdom Metazoa; phylum Mollusca; class Gastropoda; order Stylommatophora; family Achatinidae; genus Lissachatina; species Lissachatina immaculata. The sequence continues at coordinate 1,579,950 of CM019719.1, forward strand.
GACAATGCATCTTGAACATATTTGTCAGAATTAAATGAATGCAAGGAACATTTCATCGTCAGTATTATATTTTATCCTCTTTACAAGTCAGCCTTCTTCAATATTAAGTTCTTGTAGTATGAATATATTTTTTGCATGATATTTGAAGTACTCTTCTGTTGCATTTATATTCAAAGGCATTTATGTGTTTCTCAGCTGTTTTGTTAAGTGTCCAGGTCTCACAGGTATATGTTGCGATGGGAAAGATGCATGCCTTTAAAAGTCTTATTTTTGTGGTTCTGTCTGTTCCCCTCTACAGATTCTAGTGTTGTTTTACTTTCTGAAGAGCGATAGATGTCCTCCTTTTAATATCCCTCATTGTATCTCCATTATTAGTTAGAAGTGATCCAAGATATTAAAAACTCTCAACTTCTTCCAATTATTCCTCATTGATATATATTTCATTTGCCTTGCTTGTTTTGTCAAATGTCATCAATTTAGTTTTCTTCGCATTAAGATAGAGGTTTTGCTCTTCGCTGTTCTTACGGACTGACATAATTAGTTTTTCCATTCCTTTTTGTGTTGTGGACAGTAATACTGTGTCATCAGCATATCTAATCTCTGGTAATTCATAACCTCCAATTGGTATGGCATCGTAATATTCTTTGTCTACATCTTTAACATTCCTCATTATATTTTCAGTATACAAGTAAGTAAGGCGACAGTATGTACCCCTGATGGACCCCTTGTTTTATGTCAAACCCGCTGTTGTTTCACCATTTATTCTTTCAGGCGACGACTTTTTCTGCCATGGGTGTTGATCATAATTTTTCGTCTTTAACAATGCTATCATCATCATCATCATCATCATCATCATCATCATCATCATCATCATGTGCCATGGCGGGCTACAAATGCTAATAGATGTGATATTATGAAACTTTAATACAGTCGCTAGATTATTGCAAATCAAGTGTGTCTGAATAATCATTTTAAAAACAAAATGTTCAGATCTAAAATTCCCAAATTAACAACCAATTTCCTAGATCATGTGACCACTGGGCGTGACTTGTGGAGGAAATCATGTGACTGGGCGGTCTTTTTACTGGCTGTGGCAGGTTTATGAGAGTAAAGGTTATAAATGTATAAATATATTGTGCTCAGTTTTTCCAGAATAGATTTTGTTTTTGTTAATAAGAGTTTCATGATTTTCCTCTTTTGGTTTTGTGTAGACATTCGTTTGTGTACAGAACTGTATGGTTCAGTTTTACAAAAAGATAGAAAGAAAGAGGTAAATGAGCAGAAGAAAAGAATGACAGAAGGTAAGATGAGTATATAAATGAAAAATATATAATAATCCGATATTTCGGCAAAAGTCTGTTTCGAGGATCACATACAAAAACACATGGGATGAAAACGCGAAAGATGTATGACAAATTAAACGTAGCTCTTCTAGTATCCTCATTAGACGAAAGATGGACACAAATACCCCCAGATAGATGTAGGTAAATAGAAAGTAGAAGCAGGCGATTGGCTGAGAAATGAAATGAAAGGTTGGTGACAGAAGCTACCAGATGGTAAACAACATGGCGTCATAGCCCAGATGGCCCTTTCATGTTCTCGTCGGATAACTATGGCCCAAACAAAAGCCAGCCAGATAATAAAAGTGAAAAAACAGTATGGGGAGGGGTGGATGAATAAAGAACACTGAAAGAAGGTTCAGAATGAATAAAGAACACTGAAAGAAGGTTCAGAATGAATAAAGAACACTGAAAGAAGGTTCAGAATGAATAAAGAACACTGAAAGAAGGTTCAGAATGAATAAAGAACACTGAAAGAAGGTTCAGAATGAATAAAGAACGCTGAAAGAAGGTTCAGAATGAATAAAGAACATTGAAAGAACAAGATTGCTCTCTTAGGATAGCTAGACAAAGAAGATATCATAACCCTCTACCAGCAAGAAAATAAGGCTATAAAGGTATAAATAAACATCTTTATCTTAAGATAATTAATAAACATCTTCCATATAAGATCATCAATAAACATCTTCCATATAAGATAATTAATAAATATCATCCATATAAGATCAGTAATAAACATCTTCCATATAAGATCATTAATAAATATCATCCATATAAGAGGGCTCACCTGGGCAAGAGCAGAAAAAAAGGCGAAAGACAGGCATTTGTGGAAAACCCTTGCGGAAGCCCCATGTGCCCTGGGCACTTAAGGTTGAGAGAGAGAGAGATATAAGATCAGTAATAAACATCTTCTATATAAGATCATTAATATACATCTTCCATGTAAGATCATTAATAAACATCTTCCATATAAGATCATTAATAAATATCTTCCATATAAGATCATTAATAAACATCTTCCATATAAGATAATTAATAAACATTTTCCATATAAGATTATGAATAAACATCTTCACTGTAAGATTATTAATAAATATCTTCTTTAAAAGATCATTAATAAACATCTTCCATATAAAATCATTAATAAACATCTTCCATATAAAATCATTAATAAACATCTTCCATATAAGATTATTAATAAAAATCTTAAATATAAAATCATTAATAAACATCTTCCATATAAGATCATTAATAAACATGTTAGGTGACGCACGGTTTTTAAATAAGGGAGTGAGCAATTCGGCTAGTTGATCGTATAAGATTATTAATAAACATTTTCCATATAAGATTATGAATAAACATCTTCCATATATATATTCAATATAAGATCATGAATGAAATGTAAGATCATTAATAAACATCTTCGCTGTAAAAGAAATCATGTTCCCTCTGTGTTAACACGGCCGCGCAACTTCCTACTTTTATTTTTCAGTTCTCAGGTGATGCTCCGCGATGTGATATCTCAGAATAAAGATATTATGATGTTACATGAGTTTGTTTTCCTGATTTCTTTGTATGCTAGTTTTTTTTTTTCTATGAGAACTTTATACTTGGTAAAGTGACGTTAGAACGTACGTATAGTTAACACTGGTTAAAAGTACAAAATAGCAAAGCCTTCGACAGCACAGCGGTCTACAACTTTTAGTAAACTTTATATTTCTTGACCCTCCTTAAATCGCTAAACTGCCGCTTTCATTTATGATAGTAATAATAATAATAATAACAACTCAAAGATCTCCGGGAGTCATGCCCCCGGTGGCTTACCTTCTCCATCCGAGTGTCAGGAGTTTAGTAGGGCCGAAACATTTGTGTGAGAGGGAGTGCTTCCTCTGATGATCTGAAGGAGTTGTGTTGTTAGTAGAGTAGAGTTTCCTCTATACAGTGACATTTTGCGGGGGGGGGGAGGTGGAGGAAATGAGGTGAAGGGAGGGAATGCTATAAAAAATGTGACAAATTTTTTCTTATAAAAAATGAATTACTGGTTGTACAGTCTGTTATATCACATCTTAGTCACTTCCAATTACTGGTTGTACAATCTGTTATATCACATCTTAGTCACTTCCAATTACTGGTTGTACAATCTGTTATATCACATCTTAGTCACTTCCAATTACTGGTTGTACAATCTGTTATATCACATCTTAGTCAATTCCAATTACTGGTTGTACAATCTGTTATATCACATCTTAGTCACTTCCAATTACTGGTTGTACAATCTGTTATATCACATCTTAGTCAATTCCAATTACTGGTTGTACAATCTGTTATATCACATCTTAGTCAATTCCAATTACTGGTTGTACAATCTGTTATATCACATCTTAGTCACTTCCAATTACTGGTTGTACGATCTGTTATATCACATCTTAGTCACTTCCAATTACTGGTTGTACAATCTGTTATATCACATCTTAGTCACTTCCAATTACTGGTTGTACAATCTGTTATATCACATCTTAGTCACTTCCAATTACTGGTTGTACAATCTGTTATATCACATCTTAGTCACTTCCAATTACTGGTTGTACAATCTGTTATATCACATCTTAGTCACTTCCAATTACTGGTTGTACAATCTGTTATATCACATCTTAGTCATTTCCAATTACTGGTTGTACAATCTGTTATATCACATCTTAGTCACTTCCAATTACTGGTTGTACATTCTGTTATATCACATCTTAGTCACTTCCAATTACTGGTTGTACAATCTGTTATATCACATCTTAGTCACTTCCAATTACTGGTTGTACAATCTGTTATATCACATCTTAGTCACTTCGAATTATACCGTGACTCACTGGTCATACCGAACTATACCCTGACATAATGTTCACATTTTAACTATACTGTGACATATTGGTCTCTTCGAACTATACCATGACATATTGGTCATATTGTTAACTGTATCGCAACATAATGGTCACAATGTTAACTATACCGCAACATAATGTTTGCATTATTAACTATACAGTGACATAATGTTCATGATGTTAACTATACTGTGACATATTGGTTGCAGTGCTAACTAAATCGTGACATATTGGTCATATTGTTAACTATACCATAACACACTGGTCATATTGTTAATTATACCATAACACACTGGTTATATTGAACTGTACCGTGACACACTGGTCACACTGAACTGTACCGTGACACAAAATTGTTCTGTTCTGTCAGCGAATATGAGAACACTCCTCAAATAACTCTCTCAGCTTTGATGACAGGTCATCTCTAGCTTTTCAAGGTTTGTAGCAGAGTTTGTCAGCAGGGTTTGCCAGCAGAATTTGTCAGAAGAGTTTGTTAGCAGGGTTTGTCAGCACGGTTTGCCAGTAAGATTCAAAGGTTCAGTGATTCTCTAATTATTTATCACTGACACTGTCACTTGGTGAAGTTCTACTATCTTACTCTGGCGAGACTGAGCGTGCTGTACTGTCACACAAATATAGAACTTGTCCTCATATAGTTTCTAGAACTTTTATTAATGAGATACGAAATATAGCAAGAAAACATCATCATCTGAGTTTCCGTGCACAGTTGAGACTTGACGATAGTGCTTACATCTTCCACTCATTCACTGTACGGATGTTCTAGTCTCCAAAATTTCACATCTCTTTCCCACAATTAGCAACTTTCTGTAGTAAATTGCTTTTTTGATGGTAGGAAACATTCATGATAAATTGCTTCATGGTGTGAGCAGTTTAGGGCTAAAGCCTGACCACCATCTAAACGTTATTTTCTAATACTCGAGGCCCGGCACTTATATCACGGAGGACAGGGATCGATGACTCGCTGAGAGGGAGAAGAGAAGTTTGTTGAAAAGTGTTTTAGACAAGAGTAGTTTTAGCGGGAGAGAAGGGTGAGTTTGTTTGTTGAAAAATGTTTTAGACAAGAGTAGTTTTAGCAGGAGAGAAGCTTGAGTTTGTTTATTGAAAAATGTTTCAAACAAGAGTAGTTTTAGCGGGAGAGAAGGGTGAGTTTGTTGAAAAGTGTTTTAGACAAGAGTAGTTTTAGCGGGAGAGAAGGGTGAGTTTGTTGAAAAGTGTTTTAGACAAGAGTAGTTTTACGGGAGAGAAGGGTGAGTTTGTTGAAAAATGTTTTAGACAAGAGTAGTTTTAGCGGGAGAGAAGAGTGAGTTTGTTTGTTGATAAGTGTTTTAGACAAGAGTAGTTTGAGCTTTCTTAAAGTTATAAATGAAGTTATGCAGTTGTTTTTTATATGTGCGTTTCATTTTGTCTGCAAGAGTAAATGATTCTGGTTGCATGATTTCATTTTGTGTACGTGACTGAATGACTCTTTTTGCATGATTTCAGTTTGTATACGTAATTGAATGATTCTACTTGCATGATTTCAGTTTGGTAGAATGATTCTGGTTGCATGATTTCATTTTGTATACGTGGTAGAATGATTCTACTTGCATGATTTCAGTTTGGTAGAATGATTCTGGTTGCATGATTTCATTTTGTATACGTGGTAGAATGATTCTACTTGCATGATTTCAGTTTGGTAGAATGATTCTGGTTGCATGATTTCATTTTGTATACTTGGTAGAATGATTCTGGTTGCATGATTTCATTTTGTGTACGTGACTGAATGATTCTGGCTGCATGATTTCATTTAGTGTACGTGACTGAATGATTCTGCTTGCATGATTTCATTTTGTGTATGTGACTGAATGATTCTGCTTGCATGATTTCAGTTTGTATACGTGGGTGAATGATTCTGCCTGCAAGATTTAAACAGTTTATGTCGCTTGTGTCATAGCTTTTATTTTCTGTTTTACTGTGTTTTCATCTTTTTGTGTTTTATGTTTTATATTTCTTGTGTTTCCATGTTTTTGTGTTTCCTTATATTTGTTAAAATATTTTAACCGCGAAAAGATTACGTGTTTTTTCTACACTTCCTCAAAACATGTATCCTCCTAGATACTCCACACTTTCCTTATCTTTGTCTACACTGCATACTTTCCTTATCTTGTCTACACACATTTTCTTATCTTTATCACTACTCCACTTTTCCTTATCCTTGTCTACAGACCATATTTTCATATCCTTCTCTATACTCCACACATTCCTTATTTGTGTCTGCACTTCACAATTTCCATATCTTTGTCTACACTCGATAATCACTTACAACAAACAATCTACACACATCATTGTCTACACTTCACACATACATATTGACTACACTACGCACACACATATCATTGACTACAGCACGCACACACACATATCATTGACTACACTACGCACACACATATCATTGACTACACTACGCACACACATATCATTGACTACACTACGCACATATATATCATTGACTACACTACGCACACACATATCATTGACTACACTACGCACACACATATCATTGACTACACTACGCACACACATATCATTGACTACACTACGCACACACATATCATTGACTACACTAAGCACACACATATCATTGACTACATTACGCACACATATATCATTACCTACATTCCACATACATATATCATTACCTACACACCACATACATATATCATTACCTACACTCCATACACATATATCATTACCTACATTCCACATGATTATATCATTACCTACACTCCACACACATATATCATTACCTACACTCCACACACATATATCAGTACCTACACTCCACACACATATATCATTGTCTACACTCCACACATATATATCATTACCTACACTCCACACATATATACTACTACCTACACTCCACACACATATATCATTACCTACACTCCACACACATATATCATTACTTACATTACGCACACATATATCATTACCTACATTCCACATACATATATCATTACCTACACACCACATACATATATCATTACCTACACTCCATACACATATATCATTACCTACATTCCACATGATTATATCATTACCTACACTCCACACACATATATCATTACCTACACTCCACACACATATATCAGTACCTACACTCCACACACATATATCATTGTCTACACTCCACACATATATATCATTACCTACACTCCACACATATATACTACTACCTACACTCCACACACATATATCATTACCTACACTCCACACACATATATCATTACTTACACTCCACACACATCTATCATTACCTACACTCCATACACATATATCATTACTTGCACACCACACACACATATCATTGACTACACTACGCACACACATATCATTGACTGCATTACGCACACACACATATCATTGACTACATTACGCACACACATATCATTGACTACACTACGCACACACATATCACTGACTACCCAACACCACATATCATTGACTACACTACGCACACGCACACACATATCATTGACTACACTACGCACACACACATATCATTGACTACACTTCACACACATATCATTGACTACACTACGCACACACATATCATTGACTACACTACGCACACCCACATATCATTGACTACACTACACACACATATCATTGACTACACTCCACACACATATCATTGACTACACTACGCACATACATATCATTGACTACACTACGCACACGCACACACTTATCATTGACTACACTACGCACACACATATCATTGACTACACTACGCACACACACATATCATTAACTACAGTACGCACACACATATCATTGACTACACTACGCACACACATATCATTGACTACACTCCACACACACATATCATTGACTACACTACGCACACACATATCATTGACTACACTCCACACACACATATCATTGACTACACTCCACACACACATATCATTGACTACACTCCACACACACATATCATTGACTACACTCCACACACACATATCATTGACTACACTCCACACACACATATCATTGACTACACTCCACACACACATATCATTGACTACACTCCACACACACATATCATTGACTACACTCCACACACACATATCATTGACTACACTCCACACACACATATCATTGACTACACTCCACACACACATATCATTGACTACACTCCACACACACATATCATTGACTACACTCCACACACACATATCATTGCGTGTGCTCCATATACATTCCATGGGCTACAATCTTAACACTTAATTTATCATCCAGTACTTCACCTAGCTTATCATATCAGTGTTCCGTATTTACTTAACTTGTTACCACTGACTGTTTAAGGCTAGACTACTTCAGGTTCATTGAACTTTGCTTGACGGCGCCACTTTCAGAGCGGTTCTCAGCAGGATACACAAATGTTGTACATGTATAACTTGAAGGAAGGTTCTCAACATGGTACACAAATGTTGTACATGTATAACTTGAAGGAAGGTTCTCAACATGGTACACAAATGTTGTACATGTATAACTTGAAGGAAGGTTCTCAACATGGTACACAAATGTTGTACATGTATAACTTGAAGGAATGTTCTCAACATGATACACAAATGTTGTACATGTATAACTTGAAGGAAGGTTCTCAACAGGGTACACAAATGTTGTACATGTATAACTTGAAGGGAGATTCTCAACATGGTACACAAATGTTGTACATGTATAACTTGAAGGAAGGTTCTCAAAAGGGTACACAAATGTTGTACATGTATAATTTGAAGGAAGGTTCTCAACATGGTACACAAATGTTGTACATGTATAACTTGAAGGAAGGTTCTCAACAGGGTACACAAATATTGTACATGTATAACTTGTAGGTAGGTTCTGAAAAGCCACACACAGGTAGAACATGTACGCTTGATCTACTTAATGTGCTACGTATTGTTTTATCAACTTAAGTGCTACAAATTTATTGATCTACTTAAAGTGGTACATGTTTCATGATCTACATTTATCAGATACTAAGAGCAGGAGATGTTTTTATGGCAGTTTATTAAGCTCCGACAGTATCCGCGGTATGATAACCCGACTTAGCAGATACAAATCTACACGTAATAAATCCTCGACATGATAACCCGACATAGCCGATATAAACCTACCAATAGTAAATCTCCAACATGATGGCCCCACTTAGCAGATATAAACCTACCAATAGTAAATCTCCAACATGATGGCCCCACTTAGCAGATATAAACCTACCAATAGTAAATCTCCAACATGATGGCCCCACTTAGCAGATATAAACCTACCAATAGTAAATATCCAACATGATGGCCCCACTTAGCAGATATAAACCTACCAATAGTAAATATCAAACATGATGGCCCCACTTAGCAGATATAAACCTACCAATAGTAAATCTCCAACATGATGGCCCCACTTAGCAGATATAAACCTACCAATAGTAAATATCCAACATGATGGCCCCACATAACATTTATAAACCTACCGATAGTAAACCCCCAACATGATGGCCCCACATAGCAGATATAAACCTACCGATAGTAAATCCTCGACATGATGGCCCAACATAGCAGATATAAAACTACCGATAGTAAATCCTCGACATGATGGCCCCACATAGCAGATATAAAACTACCGATAGTAAATCCTCGACATGATGGCCCCACATAGCAGATATAAAACTACCGATAGTAAATCCTCGACATGATGGCCCCACATAGCAGATATAAAACTACCGATAGTAAATCCTGGACATGATGGCCCCACATAGCAGATATAAACCTACCGATAGTAAACCCCCGACATGATGGCCCCACATAGCAGATATAAAACTACCGATAGTAAACCCCCGACATGATGGCCCCACATAGCAGATATAAACCTACCGATAGTAAACCCCCCGACGTGATGGCTCTACCTATCTTTTATAAAGCTACAAATAGTAAACCCCCAACATAATGACCCCAGTTAACAGATATAGACCGCTAAAATGTTGAAGCTACTAGAGATGTCTGTTGTGCTCCCTAGGCAGTAGCCGAGACGTCTGTTTTTCTTGCTAGAAGTCGACAGATGTAGAAGCCGAGATGTCTGTTTCTCTTGCTAGAAATCGACAGATGTAGAAGCCGAGATGTCTGTTTTTCTTGCTAGAAGTCGACAGATGTAGAAGCCGAGATGTCTGTTTCTCTTGCTAGAAATCGACAGATGTAGAAGCCGAGATGTCTGTTTTTCTTGCCAGAAGTCGACAGATGTAGAAGCTGAGATGTCTGTTTCTCTTGCTAGAAATCGACAGATGTAGAAGCCGAGATGTCTGTTTTTCTTGCCAGAAGTCGACAGATGTAGAAGCTGAGATGTCTGTTTCTCTTGCTAGAAATCGACAGATGTAGAAGCCGAGATGTCTGTTTTTCTTGCTAGAAGTCGACAGATGTAGAAGCTGAGATGTCTGTTTTTCTTGCTAGAAGTAGACAGATGTAGAAACTGAGATGTCTGTTTTTCTTGCTAGAAGTATACAAATGTAGAAGCTGAGATGTCTGTTTTTCTTGCTAGAAGTAGACAGACGTAGAAGCCGAGATGTCTGTTTTTCTTGCTAGAAATAGACAGATGTAGAAGCTGAGATGTCTGTTTCTCTTGCTAGAAGTAGACAGATGTACAAGTACCTCATTCATTTCCCACTAAAACCTTTCATTTCAGTAATTACGAGTATGTACAGGAATGATAGAACTCTAGATGAATTCGGTCAGCCGTAAAAAATACGCCCATAACAAGATGTAACCGTCTGAATGTCTAAGTAGTAGTAGGTCATGCGAGAAAAAGAAAATATGTTACAGATACTGATACATCATTATAGCTGGTCCTTAAAATCAAACGTAACTATATCGCGTGTTATTTGCTTCATACATAACTGTGTAGATGTTATTTGTTTCATACGTAACTGTGTAGATGTTATTTGCTTCATACGTAACTGTGTAGATGTTATTTACTTCATACGCAACTGTATATATGTTATTTATTTCATACGTAACTGTGTAGAGGTTATTTGGTTTCATACGTAACTGTGTAGATGTTATTTTTGTTATACTTAACTATATAGCATATTATTTATTTCATATTCAACTGTGTAGTGTGTTATTTATTTCATACTTAACTAAGTAGTGTGTTATTTGTTTCATACTTAGCTAAGTAGTGTGTTATTTGTTTCACACTTAGCTATATACTGTGTTGTTTCTTTCATTCATAATTGTGTAACTTGTAATTTGTTTCATATGTAATTTTTCCCTCTGATAGAAAACACAATCAGTTATAGTTCTTATAGAAAAGATGACAGTTACTCTGTGATAGACAACATTAAATCTACAACTCTCAATGAAAATATCAATTTCACAGAAAACATGAAATTTATAGATAGCATAAAAAGTATCATTTAAAGCTGTCATAGAAACTATCAAAGTTACAGCTGTCATAGAAACTATCAAAGTTACAGCTGTCACAGAAACTATCAAAGTTACAGCTGTCATAGAAACTATCAAAGTTACAGCTGTCATAGAAACTATCAAAGTTACAGCTGTCACAGAAACTATCAAAGTTACAGCTGTCACAGAAACTATCAAAGTTACAGCTGTCACAGAAACTATCAAAGTTACAGCTGTCACAGAAACTGTCAAACATAAATTCTTCTACTACAGTCTCTCCACACTGACATTTTTTTGTAAAAATGATAGTCTCCATTTTTAATATGTGGTTCATTTTGTGCGTCAGAATCTTTCATGTCTGTAATGTGGCTGTGTGTTTCATGTCTGTAATGTGGCTGTGTGTTTCATGTCTGTAATGTGGCTGTGTGTTTCATGTCTGTAATGTGGCTGTGTGTTTCATGGCAATATTTGATAACTTTTCTCTTCGTACTTCTCAAATCTTTCTTTTTTTTTTTCATTCTTCAATGTGGTGTTCAGACTTGGAGAAAGAGACAGAAGAAAAGAAGCAAGCTGAAAGTCTAAAGACAAACAAATGACGACCAGACAAGAAGAAAGGCAAACACGAGCTAGTTGTTGTCCTTGTTCAGATTGTGAATGTTTGTAAATGACAGAACTCTTATCTCTTCTCCGTACGGCCACTGCTACATTAGCTGAGTCTTGTTCACAAACTCCTTATTTCTGATGAAAATTTATCATTTTATTCTAGCTTTCTTGTCTTTACAAAGTCGTCATTGCTGCTAAAGTTTATTGTATTAGAGAAAGAAAGAACGAGAGAGAGAGAGAGAGAGAGAGAGAGCGAGAGAGTTTATTAAAGAGAGAAGAGGAGAGATAGAAAAAGAGAAGAGTTTATTGGAGAGAAAAGAGTTTTTTTAGAGCGAGAGAGGGAGAGAGAGTTTATTAGATAGGGATAAGTCTAATAAAAAAGAAAGATAGAGAAGAGTTAATAGAAAGAGAGAGAGAGAGAGGAGCAGGAGGAGATAGAAGACTTTATTAGACAGAGAGGAGAGAGAAGAGGTTACTAGAGACAGAGAGGGAGAGAGAAAAGTTTATTATAGGGAGGGAAAGAAGGAAGAATTTATTAGAGATTGATTGATTGACTGATTGATTGATTGATCTTTATTTCACAAGGGTTAAGAATTGGGCACGCAGGCCCGTCTGACATTCTGCCCTTTATCATACATCTTTCACTCTATTCCAAACATTCTACAAATATGCTGTTCATGTAACAAACATAACTAACATTGAAGCTGAGAGACATAAAATAAAACATTTACGTTTCGCTCTTAAACATTCACTCAGTACAGAAGTAACTGCATACATATATAAATGACTATCTACGAAACAAAAATTTCGGGACTATTCAGAATAAACAATTAACTGTATTCGGTGTCTGTAAGAGCAGTTTAAGATAACGTTTAAGTTTTATAATTCATAGAGGCATGTAGTCAACATCAAATAGATATTGGGAAAGTTTTTAGTTGTAGGAAGGAGTACAATTTATATTTTTATATAGGATGGGAGAGGGAGGGGGGGGGGGAGAGGGAAGATTCATTAGAGAGAGGAGAATAAATCAGTTTCAGAGAAAAGAGTAGATAAGTTTCACGAATGATTGTAGATTTGTATTTAAAAGTAGATATACTACTATTCTGGTGAAATTAATTTTGTGTGTGTGTGTAGATTCTCTTGAAAGTCAAGCAGGAAGATATTCCATCTACATATAAGATGTGTGGAGTTGGTGTGAGAGTTCTGTAAGCATGTAGCATTTCTGGAGTTAGTATGAGAGTTCTGTAAGCATGTAACGTGTAATGTTGTTGTGAGAGTACTGTAAGCATGTAACATTTGTGGAGTTGTTGTGAGAGTACTGTAAGCATGTAACATTTGTGGAGTTGTTGTGAGAGTTCTGTAAGCAGGTAACATTTGTGGAGTTGTTGTGAGAGTACTGTAAGCATGTAACATTTGTGGAGTTGTTGTGAGAGTTCTGTAAGCAGGTAACATTTGTGGAGTTGTTGTGAGAGTACTGTAAGCAGGTAACATTTGTGGAGTTGTTGTGAGAGTTCTGTAAGCAGGTAACATTTGTGGAGTTGTTGTGAGAGTTCTGTAAGCAGGTAACATTTGTGGAGTTGTTGTGAGAGTACTGTAAGCATGTAGCATTTGTGGAGTTGGTGTGAGAGTTCTGTAAGAATGTAATGGTGTGTATTGTTCGTGTGACAGTTATTTAATCATGTAACATTTGTGTTGTTTGTATGAGAGTTCTTTAATCATGTAACATTTGCGGATTTGATGTGAGAGTTCTCTAAACATGTAGCATGTGTGTTGCTGGTGTGAGAGTTCTCTAACATGTAACATGTGTGTTGCTGGTGCGAGAGTTCTTTAAGCATGTAATATGTGTGCTGTTGGTGTGAGACTTCTGTAAGCATGTAACATTTGTGCTGTTTGTGTGAGAGTTCTGTAAGCATGTAACATTTTTGGAGTTGGTGTGAGAGTTTTGTAAGGATGTAAAATTTGTGTTGTTGGAGTGACATTCTGTAAGCATGTAACATGAGTAATGTTGATGTGAAAGTTCTGTAAGCATGTTACATTTGTGGAGTTGGTGTGAGAGTTCTGTAAGCGTGTAACATGTTTAATGACTGCATGAGAGTTCTGTAAGCAGGTAACATTTGTGGAGTTGTTGTGAGAGTACTGTAAGCATGTAGCATTTGTGGAGTTGGTGTGAGAGTTCTGTAAGAATGTAATGGTGTGTATTGTTCGTGTGACAGTTATTTAATCATGTAACATTTGTGTTGTTTGTATGAGAGTTCTTTAATCATGTAACATTTGCGGATTTGATGTGAGAGTTCTCTAAACATGTAGCATGTGTGTTGCTGGTGTGAGAGTTCTCTAACATGTAACATGTGTGTTGCTGGTGCGAGAGTTCTTTAAGCATGTAATATGTGTGCTGTTGGTGTGAGACTTCTGTAAGCATGTAACATTTGTGCTGTTTGTGTGAGAGTTCTGTAAGCATGTAACATTTTTGGAGTTGGTGTGAGAGTTTTGTAAGGATGTAAAATTTGTGTTGTTGGAGTGACATTCTGTAAGCATGTAACATGAGTAATGTTGATGTGAAAGTTCTGTAAGCATGTTACATTTGTGGAGTTGGTGTGAGAGTTCTGTAAGCGTGTAACATGTTTAATGACTGCATGAGAGTTCTGTAGGCATGTAACATTTGTGGAACTGGTGTGAGAGTTTTGTAAGGATGTAAAATTCGTGTTGTTGGTGTGAGATTTCTGTAAGCGTGTAGCATGTTTATGACGGTGTGAGAGTTTTGTAAGCATGTAATATTTGTGGAGTTGGTGTGAGAGCTCTGTAAGCATGTAATATTTGTGGAGTGGTGTGAGAGCTCTGTAAGCATGTAATATTTGTGGAGTGGTGTGAGAGTTCTGTAAGCATGTAACATTTGTGGAGTGGTGTGAGAGTTCTGTAAGCATGTAACATTTGTGAAGTGGTGTGAGAGTTCTGTAAGCACGTAATATTTGTGGAGTTGGTGTGAGAGTTCTGTAAGCATGTAACATTTGTGGAGTTGGTGTGAGAGTTCTGTAAGCATGTAACAATTGTGGAGTGGTGTGAGAGTTCTGTAAGCATGTCACATTTGTGGAGTGGTGTGAGAGTTCTGTAAGCATGTCACATTTGTGAAGTGGTGTGAGAGTTTTGTAAGCATGTAATATTTGTGGAGTTGGTGTGAGATTTCTGTAAGCATGTCACATTTGTGGAGTGGTGTGAGAGTTCTATAAGCACGTAATATTTGTGGAGTTGGTGTGAGAGTTCTGTAAGCATGTAACATTTGTGGAGTTGGTGTGAGAGTTCTGTAAGCATGTAACATGTGTAATGTTGGTGGGAGAGTTCTGTAAGCATGTGATATTTGTGGAGTTGGTGTGAGAGTTCTTTAATCATGTACCATTTGTGGATTTGGTGTGAAAGTTCTGCAAGCAGATAAATTGTTGTCTAGCGATCCTCACTGATTGCATTCTTACTTTTACTGTGTACTAAAATTATCTTGGTAATTCCAGTGTTCTACGATAAAAAACTCTGATGATCTGAAGGAGTTGTGTTGTTGTTCCGTTCTCTACAATAGCTGTTAGATCTTGTCTTGTCGTTGTTAGATCTTGTCTTGTCACTGTTAGATCTTGTATTGTCACTGTTAGATCTTGTATTGTCGCTGTTAGATCTTGTCTTGTCGCTGTTAGATCTTGTCTTGTCACTGTTAGATCTTGTCTTGTCGCTGTTAGATCTTGTCTTGTCACTGTTAGATCTTGTCTTGTCGCTGTTAGATCTTGTCTTGTCGCTGTTAGATCTTGTAGAGGATAGATTTGATATTGTCAGTGATAGATCCTGTACTGTTGCTGATAGATGATGAAATATGCAGGTATTGTTATAAGTGTCTGTATAGTAGTGTTTATTTGGTTATACAATTATCATAGCATTGAGGTGAGAGCACTAAAGTGAGAGCACTGAGATGAGAGCACTGAGATTAGAGCACTAAAGTGAGAGCACTGAGATGAGAGCACTGAGATGAGAGCACTGAGGTGAGAGCACTGAGATGAGAGCACTGAAGTGAGAGCACTGAGATGAGAGCTTTGAGGTGAGAGCACTGAAGTGAGAGCACTGAGATGAGAGCTCTGAGATGAGAGCACTGAAGTGAGAGCACTGAGATGAGAGCACTGAAGTGAGAGCACTGAGATGAGAGCACAATAAAGGTCAGCAGAAAAGTGAAAGCAAACAAACTTTGATCTATTTCCTGTCTAATACCGGTCTCCACAAGAAGCAGCGCCATTAAAAAAAAATTATTTTTATCATCATCATCATCATCATCATCATCATCGTCATTAAATAAAGAAACACACACGTGACTAGATTTATGTTAAGATGACTTATCAACAGAAAGAAAGAAACACAAGAAAGAGACGTTGTTTATGATACGAAGGTGAAAGAACAGGAAGAAAGAAACACAAGAAAGTGAGGTTGTTTATGATACGAAGGTGAAAGAACAGGAAGAAAGAAACACAAGAAAGTGAGGTTGTTTATGATAATACGACGGAGCAACAGACGGAAAGAAACATCCTCAGACTATTCTGGAGAATACAAAACAGCAAACAGGCGCAAGTTTGTAAACCCAGAGAAAAACAGTCAAGTTTGTGTAGGCCAGGAGACAGTTATCTTGTTAGTCCTGGCTATGATTTGATTATCTGTGGAACACTCGACGAGACCAAACATGTACAGCTGTGGATGAAAGGTGAGGGGACGCTTCTGAGGGAGAGAGATGTAGAGGATTTCAACAGATGAGGAGGAAGTCCCCGTGAGACTGTTAGGCTGAAGGTTGTTGTATTTCTGAATACAATGTTTAAGAATGGAATATAATCTGCATACCACTTCTTCTTCTTCTTCTTCTTCTTCTTCTTCTTCTTCCTCTTTTTCTATTCACTTTTTTCTTACAAGATTTGAAGAAAGACAAAACAAAATGTTTATTTCTTCTGTGGATGGCCAGCCATTTTCTTGATCACCTTCCTACATATCATGCATTTCTGTCAGATTTCTGCTTCTTCGTGTGCATGTTTGTATGTTTGTTAGTGTGCATGTTTATATGCATTTATGTGTGTATGTTTGTGCATATTTTTATGTGCATGTTTGCATGCATGTTTGTATGTATGTTTGTGCTCATGTCTCTCAAATATCCTAGTCTTGACACTGTCTAAATCATGACCACAGTCTGTTACATCTTCCAGTCTTGACACTATCTATATCATAACCGCAATCTCTTACAACTTCCAGTCTTGACACTGTCTATATCAAGACACCAGTCTTTCACATCTTCTAGTCTTGACACTATCTATATCAACACCGCAGTCTCTCATAGCTCCTAGTCTTGACAGTCTATATTATAACTGCAGTCACTCATGTCTCCTAGTCTTGACACTGTCTATATCATAACTGCAGTCTGTCACATCTTCCAGTCTTGACACTGTCTATATCAAATCTGCAGTCTGTCACATCTTCCAGTCTTGACATTGTCTATATCATAACTGCAGTCTGTCACATCTCTTCTAGTCTTGACTCTGTCTATATCATGACCGCAGTCTCTCACAACTTAAAGTCTTGACACTGTTTATATCATGACCGCAATCTCTCACATCTGTGAGATTGATGAATTCTTGCAGACACATTTTCAAGTAATGACCTACCATTTTCTTGCAGACACATTTTCAAGTAATGACCTACCATTTTAAAGTTACAGGCACTGATGATTCCTGTGATATTGATTACTTTCACTGTTATGTTGACATTTTCTTCTCTGGTCTTCTCTTCTCACCTTCCAGTGGTTGTAATCAGCGAAGACACGAGAAACATGCTGCTACTACTCACAGATGCACCTGAAAGACACGCTGCTAGTACTCACTTATGTGAATTTATGTTTTCAGACTTGTTAAATATTTATATGTGATATGGCTGAATTTACTTCACATAAAGGATATGTTGGGGTGGTGAAAATCAATTCCAGGTACATAAATATGTCTACAGAATCAACATTTTCTGAAATCATGTGTAATAACCTACTAAAAAAATATACAGTGTCACAAAATAACCTACTGTTGTTGTTCATACGTCATCTTTGATGATGATCACAGATACATCTTAGTCAAAGTAAGGAGAAGTGTGTCCATGCGTGACCAACTAGCCCTATACGAGCTCTAAAAGTTTTGCCACATACGGAACATATATGTCCAGATTCAGTTGTGGGTGCTTGTGCTGCCTTGGCTTTTCACATTAAAATAACCTACTATAGAAATATACATTGTCACAAAATAACGTACTACAGATATATACAATGTCACAAAATAACCTGCTATAGAAATATACAATGTCACAAAATAACCTACTATAGAAATATACATTGTCACAAAATAACGTACTACAGATATATACAATGTCACAAAATAACCTGCTATAGAAATATACAATGTCACAAAATAACCTGCTATAGAAATATACAATGTCACAAAATAACCTACTATAGAAATATACAATGTCACAAAATAACCTACTATAGAAATATGCAGTGTCACAAAATAACCTAATACAGAAATATACATCATTCATTTGCATATCCTTTGCGGAACTTTGCCTCCCTAACAGCTCTCCGTAGGCCTCTCGAATGTAAGCAAAATGCCCTGTTGCTGATGCATCCATTTGCAGATCATCAATGATGTCTTGCAGCCATCTTTGCCTTGGTCTTCCTCTCTTTCTTTTTCCCATTATGTATCCTTCCAAGACGGTCTTCTCTAGATTATCATGATGTTTAATGTGTCCAAAATATTTAAGTTTTCATTGTTTAATCATCTTTACTAGCCAGCCTTCTTCAGTATTAAGTTCTTGTAGTATGGATATATTTGTTCTTTTTTGTGTCCTTGATATTTGAAGAACTCTTCTGTAGCATTTACATTCAAAGGCATTTATGTGTTTCTCAGCTGTTTTGTTAAGTGTCCAGGTCTCACAGACATATGTTGCGATGGGAAAGATCCATGCCCTTAAAAATCTTACTTTTATAGTTCTGCCTGTTCTTTTCCACAGATTCTTTAGTTATTTTACTTTCTGAAGAGTGATAGATGTCCTCCTTTTAATTTCCCTCGTTGTATCTCCATTATTAGTTAGCTGTGATCCAAGATATTCAAAATTCTCCACTTCTTGTAATTTTTCTTCATTGATAAATATTTCAGCTGCCTTGCTTGTTTTGTGAGTTGTCATCAGTTTAGTTTTCTTCGCATTAAGATAGAGGTTTTGCTCTTCGCTGTTCTTACGGACTGACATAATTAGTTTTTCCATTTCTTTTTGTGTTGTGGACAGTAATACTGTGTCATCAGCATATCTAATCTCTGGTATTTCATAACCTCCAATTGTTATGGCATCGTAATATTCTTTGTCTACATCTTTAACATTTCTCATTATATTTTCAGTATACAAGTAAGTAAGGCGACAGTATGTACCCCTGATGGACCCCTTGTTTTATGTCAAACCAAGTTGTTGTTTCACCATTTATTCTTACTGCTGCTTGTTGATCTAGATACAGCAGTGATGTTAATTGTATCACATGTGTTGGAAATCTCATTTTTTCCATTATTTCCCAAATATTCTGGTGTTGTATACAATCAAATGTCTTTGAACAGTCTATAGAAGATGAATATAGATTCACATTAAATTCTCTGCATTTCTTTATTATTAATCTTATATTGAGTATAAGATCTCTTGATCCTCTTCCTTTCCTGAAACCAGCTTGGACCATATTGACTTCTTCTATTTTCTTACGAAGTCTACCCACTATGATTTTTAACAGAATTTTACTGGCATGACTAATCAGGGCAACAGTTCTGTAGTTTGTGCATAATTTCAGGTTACCCTTTTTTGGCAGTGGTATGAATACAGTTCTTCTCCATTCCTTTGGCCAAATACCTGAATGCCATATCTTTTTACATAGTTCATGATAGATTGTTGCACATTCCTTTCCTCCTGCTTTAATAAGTTCAGCTGTTATCTCATCACATCCTGGTGATTTACCATTTTTCAGATTCTTTATCGCCCATAAAACTTCTTCTGTTGTTGGTTCGGTTTCTTTCTCCTCCAATAATAATTCACACTGTTGAGTTCTGCTTTCACAGTCAGTTTTTTCAAACATTCCTCTGCAATATTCCTTCCATCTTTCTACAATTTCCTCTGTCTCTGTCAAGGTATTCCCCATCTCATCACAAATTATATTTAGCTTAGGTGTAACATTTCTTGTCAATGTCTTCATTTCTTTAAACATTTCACTATCTCTTCCACACATCTGATGTCCTTCTATTCTTTCACAACAATCTTGTATGTATTGTTTTTTGTCTTTTCTTATGTTTCTTCATACTTCTTTTGTTAATGATTTATATTCCTTTTTGTTGTTGTTTGTCATTTTCCATTGTGTCTTCATTTCTCTACGTTGTTTTATCAGTTCTAGTGTGCCTGCTGTAATCCATCCATTCTTTTGTGCTTTCTTTACTGGAACCATGTCTTTAGGTGTTGTTATTAAGATATCTCTGGCCTGTGTAGCCAAATCATCTAATATCATCTCCTCCTGTACAGCCATCAGGATTTCGAAACAGTTCTTCACTTCTATACCATCATCATCATCAGGTGCCGTGCCGACTGGCATTTGCTATTATGCTTCTCCAGAGTACCTGATCCTTCATGCAGGCCATCAGCTCAGTTGGTGATCTCTTCTTACACCATCCCGTCAGACTATCCAGTATCATTTCTCTTGGTCTTCCTCTTGATCTTCTTCCTTCTATTTTTCCTGTTGTTATAATATTTTCTATACCCCCTCTTCTCATTGCATGTCCTATGAAAGTACATTGTCTCTCTCTTATCTTTTTGACAAGATTTGTTGTCTCTCCAGCTCTTCTCATACATTCTTCATTAGTTATTTTTGCTGTCCATGGGATTCGCAACATTCTTCTAATAAACCACATTTCTGCTGCTTCCAATGATTTTTGTGCAGACCTGCCTGTTGTCCATGATTCACTTCCATACAACAAGATAGGTTCAGTATAGCATTTTAGGACTCGTTTTCTAACATTCATTGATAAGGATATATGTTGGATAATATGTTTCTCATTCTCTGAAATGCAGTCTTTGCTTGGCCTATTCTGTTCCTAATTTCTGTTCTGTATTTCCCATCTGAAGTTATTACTGCTGTAAGGTATTTGAATTTCTGCACCTGCTTTAGAATAGTTCCATTTAATTTTATACTGCATGTTGATGCATTCTGTTTCTTAGATATAACCATAGTCTCTGTCTTCTTGATGTTCAAAGTAAGGCCTTTCTGTTCACTTTATTTGGTGACTTTATCCAAGAGATTTTGCAGGTCTTGTTGGTTCTCAGCTATCAGTACTGTATCGTCAGCATACTGAAGGTTGTTAATATTGTATCCTCCAATTTTTATGCCTGGTTCTGTGATGATCGTTCTTAGAATATTCTCGCTGTACAGAGAACAAAGGTATGGAGATAGTACACATCCTTGTCACACCCCTTGTTTTATCGGTTGATATTTTCCAGTTTTATTTTCAACTCAAATTGCTGCTTCTTGCTGCCAGTATAGATGTTTTGCAATCCTCAAGTCTTTGCCGTCTATACTGATGTCTTCAAGCATTTTAATAATTTCCTTATGTTTCACCTTGTCAAATTCCTTGGTGTAATCAATGAAGCACAAGTAGAGATCTTTCTGTACTTCTAAAGCTCTTTCTGTTAGTGTTCATAAAGCATAAATGGCATTGTTGATCTGCTATTTCCATTTTTAAAAAATCTTTTTCCTTGTTCTTCTCATAATGATTCTCAGAAGTAGCTTTGTTATGTGACATGAGAGGCTGATAGTCTGGTGGTCGTCACATTCCTTTGCACCTGGTTTCTTTGGTAGTGCTATAAACGTAGATTTAATCAGGTCACTGGGAATATAACCACTGTTGTAAATATTATTCAGTAACTTGGTTATTATTTTTATTCCTGTCTCCTCTAGTGCCTCTATTTCTTCTATTGTTATATTATCAGGCCCAGTCGCTTTTCTTTTCTTCATGTGTTTGATGGCATCTATGATTTCATCTTCAAGTATTGGTGGTCCACCACAGTTTTCAGTATCAGGCGTTAATTCTGGTCTTTCTCCTCCATATAGCTCACCGATATACTCTGTCCACCTGTCCACAATGTCTTCTTTTCCCATTAACATTTTACCTTCTTTTGATTTCAGGCATCCTGTGGTATATTTTGTTTTCCTGCCTGTGAGTTCACTAATTCGTTTGTGCATGTTTTTGCTGTCTTTATTATGAGAGTCCTCTATCTGTCTGCAATGTTCATTTAACCATATTTTTCTGGTATTTTTGTAAGATCAAAGCAGAGTGGTCTTGATCCCGTAACTGTCTTTTTTATCTTTATCTTCATGTCTGCTGTTAATAACTCATGGTCCATGTCACCATCAGAACCTGGTAAAGTTTTTGCTGATGTTATACTTGATCTCCACCTTCTCTGGACTAAAATGTAATCTATTTGATTCTTGGTTTTCCCATCAGGTGATGTCCATGTGTAAAGTCTTCTTGGATGTTGTTTAAAAAGTGTGTTAGCAATCATTAGCTCATTTTCAATGCAAAACGGCATTAGATTGTCACCTGCTTCATTTCTATGTCCTATGCTAAATTTCCCACCAACATATACTTCGCCTTTTGCTCTTTCTGTACCAATCTTTGCATTAAAATATCTACCTATTAATATAAGATATATAGATATATATACATATATATATACAGATATATAAAATGTCACAAAATAACCTACTACAGATATATACAATGTCACAAAATAACCTACTACAGATATATACAATGTCACACAATAACCTACTACAGATATATACAATGTCACAAAATAACCTACTACAGATATATACAGTGTCTCAAAATAGCCCACTATAGATATATATAATGTTACAAAATAATCTACTATAGATATATCTCTCTCTCTGAACCTTAAGTGCCCATGGCATATGGGGCTTCCGCAAGGGTTTTCAAAAATGCTTGTCCTTTGCTTCTTTTTCTGCTCTTGCCCAAATGAGTCCTCTATAACCTTCATGGTTTCAGTTTCCTGATAAGCATTTCTCCTTCAACTTGCATTTGTTTTTCCCTTGCTTCTGTTTCTGTAGCAGTCTGATAGGTTTTTTTTTTTACCAGATAGGGTTGCTGGCCCTATGCTGAACCCTCCTTAGTCGCCTTTTACAATTATGCATAGTAGGGTATAGTGGTCCTATTCTTTGCAGATCCCGGGTACCATGGGGGGAATAGATATATACAATGTCTCACAGTAACCTACTATAGATATATACAATGTCTCACAGTAACCTACTATAGATATATACAATGTCTCACAGTAACCTACTATAGATATATACAATGCCTCACAGTAACCTACTATAGATATATACAATGTCTCACAATCACCTACTATAGATATATACAATGTCTCACAGTAACCTACTATAGATATATACAATGTCTCACAGTCACTTACTATAGATATATACAATGTCTCACAATCGCTTGCTATAGATATATACAATGTCTCAGAATCACCTACTGTATATACAATGTCTCACAATCACCTACTATAGATATATACAATGTCTCACTATCACCTACTATAGATATATACAATGTCTCACAGTCACTTACTATAGATATATACAATGTCTCACTATCACCTACTATAGATATATACAATGTTTCACAGTCACCTACTATAGATATATACAATGTCTCAGAATCACCTACTGTAGATATATACAATATCACACAGTCACTTACTATACATATATACAATATCTCACAGTCACTTACTATAGATATATACAAGTCTCAGAATCACCTACTATAGATATATACAATGTCTCAGAATCACCTACTATAAATATATGCAATGTCTCACAGTCACTTACTATAGATATATACAGTGTCTCACTATCACCTACTATAGATATATACAATGTCTCACTATCACCTACTTTAGATATATACAATGTCTCACAGTCACTTACTATAGATATATACAATGTCTCACTATCACCTACAATAGATATATACAATGTCTCACAATCACCTACTATAGATATATACAGTGTCTCACAGTAACCTACTATAGATATATACAATGTCTCAGAATCACCTACTATAGATATATACAATGTCTCACAATCACCTACTATAGATATATATTGTCTCAAAATAACCTACTATAGATATATACAGTGTCCCTAATCACCTACCATAGATATATACAATGTCACTAAATCATCTACTATAGATATATACAATGTCTCACAATCACCTTTCTCTCTCTCTCTCTCTCTCTCTCTCTCTCTCTCAAACTTAAGTGCCAAGGGCACATCGGGCTTCCACAAGGGTGTTCAAAAATGCCTGTCCTCTGCCTTTTTTCTGCTCTTGCACAGATGAGCCCTCTGTTATTCAACATCCTCTGTGTTGTTCTTCTCCATGTCTCCTTTGGTTTACCTTTACTTCTGTTCCTCTGTGGTGTCCATCTTAGTGCTATTTGTTGATAGTGAGTTGTCAGTCATTCGGAGCACATGTCCCAACCATCGGCAGCGTCTTTCCTCAATAATTGCTGTCACAATCACCTACTATAGATATATACAATATCACACAATCACCTACTATAGATATATACAATATCACACAATCACCTACTATAGATATATACAATATCACACAATCACCAACTATAGATATATACAATATCACACAATCACCTACTATAGATATATACAATATCACACAATCACCTACTATAGATATATACAATATCACACAATCACCGACTATAGATATATACAATATCACACAATCACCTACTGCAGATTTCCCTGAAGATCGGAGACTACCTGGCTCTATCAGGTCCTAGCCTCATGTGACCACAGCCTTACATGACCATAGCCTCACATGACCACAGCCTTATGTGACCACAGCCTCACATAATCACAACTTTACATGGCCACATCCTTACATGACCACAGCCTCACATGAACACAGCCTTACATGACCACAACCTCACATGACCACAGCCTTACATGACCACAGCTTTACATGACCACAACCTCACATGACCACAGCCTTACATGACCACAACCTAACATGACCACAACCTTACATGACCACAACCTCAGATGACCACAGCCTCATAAGCCACAGCCTCACTTGACCACAGCCTCACATGACCACAGCCTTACATGACTATAGCCTCAGATGACCACAGCCTTACATGACCACAGCCTCACATGAACATAGACTTACTTTACCACAACCTCACATGACCACAGCTTTACATGACCACAACCTCACATGACCACAACCTTACATGACCACAACCTAACATGACCACAACCTTACATGACCACAACCTCAGATGACCACAGCCTTACATGACTATAGCCTCAGATGACCACAGCCTCACATGACCACAGCCTCACTTGACCACAGCCTTACATGACTACAACCTCACATGACAACAGTCTTACAAGAAAACAGCCTTATACGACCACAGCCTCACATGACCACAGCCTTACATGACCTTAGCCTCACATGACCACAGCCTTACATGACCACAGCCTTACACGACCTTAGTCTCATATGACCACAGCCTTACATGACCAATGTCTTACATGAAAACAGCCTCACATGACCACATATTTACATGACCACAACCTTACATGACCCCAGCCTCACATGACCAAAGTCCCACATGACCACAGCCTTACATGACCACAGCTTTGCATGATCACAACCTTACATGACCACCTTCTTAAATGACCACAGCTTTACTTGACAACAGTCTCGCCTTAAATTACCTCAGCCTTACACACCTCCTACCCTTATATAACCACAGCCTTACATGACCACAGCCTTACACACCTCCCACCCTTACATGATCACAGCCTTAAATACTTCATACCCTTACATGATCACAGCCTTAAATACTTCATACCCTTGCATGGCCACAGTCTTATGTGACTACAGCCTTACACAACTACTACCATTACGCGACCAAACCTTACATGACCACAACCTCAGATGACCACAGCCTTACATGACTATAGCCTCAGATGACCACAGCCTCACATGACCACAGCCTCACTTGACCACAGCCTTACATGACTACAACCTCACATGACAACAGTCTTACAAGAAAACAGCCTTATACGACCACAGCCTCACATGACCACAGCCTTACATGACCTTAGCCTCACATGACCACAGCCTTACATGACCACAGCCTTACACGACCTTAGTCTCATATGACCACAGCCTTACATGACCAATGTCTTACATGAAAACAGCCTCACATGACCACATATTTACATGACCACAACCTTACATGACCCCAGCCTCACATGACCAAAGTCCCACATGACCACAGCCTTACATGACCACAGCTTTGCATGATCACAACCTTACATGACCACCTTCTTAAATGACCACAGCTTTACTTGACAACAGTCTCGCCTTAAATTACCTCAGCCTTACACACCTCCTACCCTTATATAACCACAGCCTTACATGATCACAGCCTTAGACACCTCCCACCCTTACATGATCACAGCCTTAAATACTTCATACCCTTACATGATCACAGCCTTAAATACTTCATACCCTTGCATGGCCACAGTCTTATGTGACTACAGCCTTACACAACTACTACCATTACGCGACCAAACTTTATAGGACCATAGCCTTAGATGACCACAGCCTTACATGACCATAGCCTTAGATGACCACAGCCTTACATGACCATAGCCTTAAATACCTCATACCCTTGCACGGCCACAGCCTTACACACCTGTTACTCGTACGTGTCCAAACCTTATATGACCATAGCTTCAGATGACCACAGCCTTACATGACGACAGCCTTACATGACCACATCCTTACATGACCAAAGCCTCACATGACCACAGCCTTAAAATGACCATAGGCTTAAATGATCTCAGCCTTACATGAACACAGTTTCACATGAATATAGTCTTACATGACCACAGTCTCGCATGACAACATACTCACATGATCGTAACATTACATGACCATAGCCTTATACATCTCCCAGCCTTACATGAACACAGCCTTACATTACCATAGCCTTAAACACCTCATACCCTTGCATGTCCACAATTTTACATGACCACAGTCATACATGAACACAGCCTTACATGACCACAACCTTACAACACCATAACCTTACGTGACCACACCCTTTCACACCTCCTACCCTTACATGACCATAGCCTATTAAAACGACAGCCTTACACACCGCCTACTCTTACATGACAAAGCATTATATGACCACATCCATATATGGCCACAATCTTACACAGCGCCTACCCGTACAGGACCAAGCATTATATAACCGAAGCCTTACATGACCACATGCTTACATGACCTAGTTTTACACACTTCCTACCTTCATATGACCACAGTTATATAACCAGAGCTCTACACACCTCCCAACTTTTCATCCACAGCTTTATATATACCTACTATACTTACATCACCACCCCCTCATATGACCACAGGCTAACATGAGCACATCCTTACATGATCACAGCCTTACATGACCACAGCCTTACATGACCACAGCCTTACATGACCACAGTCTCACATAACTACAGACTTACATGATCACAGCCTAACATGATCACAGCTTTACATGACCACAGCCTTACATGATCACAGACTTACATGATAACAGCCTAACATGACCACAACCTTACATGACCACAGCTTTACATGATCACAGCCTTACATGACCACAGCCTTACGTGATCACAGCCTAACATGACCACAGCCTTACATGACCACAGCCTTACATGATCACAGCCTTACATGACCACAGCCTTACATGATCATAGCCTTACATGACCACAGCCTTACATGACCACAGCCTTACATGACCACAGCCTTACATGACTACAACCTTACATGACCACAGCCTTACATGATCATAGCCTAACATGACCATATCCTTACATGACCACAGCCTTACATCACTGCAGCCTAACATGACCACAGCTTTACATTACCACGGCCTTACGTGACCACAGTCTCACATAACTACAGCCTTACATGACCACAACCTTATATAACCACAACCTTACATGATCGCAGCCTTACATGATCACAGCCTTACATGATCACAGCCTTACATGACCACAACCTTATATAACCACAACCTTACATGATCGCAGCCTTAGATGAAAACAGCCTTATGTGACAACAACCTTATATGACCAAGCCTTACATCACCACAGCCTTACGGGATCACAGCCTTACGGGACCACAGCCTTATATGACCACAGCCTCACATGAAGACAGCCTTACATGACCATAGCCTCACGTGACCACAGCCTTACATGACCACAGCCTTACTTATCTACAGTCTGACATGACCTCAGCCTTACATGACCATAGTCTCACATGACAACAGTCTCACGTGACCACAGCCTTATAATACCACAGCCTTACATTACCACAGCCTTATTTGACCACAGCCTCAAAAGCTTTACACACTTCCTAGCCTTACATGGCCACATCCTCCTACAGCTTTACTCACAGATGCTGAAGTCAAAAGTTAAAGAAAACATGATAACTCTCACATTGTATAAACTAGAAAAAAGTAGGAACTTCTTTATTACTTAACGAGGTCACAGTTCTGACAGTGATGATTCTGTGAAACATTCTAGCAAAAGAACTCTTCTAGCTGAAAGTTTGGAGAGAACAGGGTACTCAGAAAATTAATGTTCACACCCCGGCTGCAACATCTCACAGCACGTTCATGTTGTTGAGTATTTTCACACGATTTTCATATTTTCTCTCTGAAGTGGGACGTCTGACAAGTTCAGCTGCGCCTCCTGGTATTTACACACAGCAGAGCATCGCGTTAGTGATTCGTTTTTTGTTTAACTTTATCTTGACATCTTCACATTTTCTTTGTTTAACTTGTACTCACTTTATCTAGACATCTTCACAATTTCTCGTCTACAGAGGCAGTGCACCTCAGATGTTCTGTCTGTCTGTCTGTCTATGTGAAGCCTTGCATACTCTACAGTACAACTCTGGAACACCCTCCCCTACCATTTAAAATCCATTGGTAATACTTCATCCTTTAACTCAAACCTGTTTCATTATTTACTTGCTTGTAATTATATGCCTCCATAAAATAACCAGCACTCTCTCAACACGTGACTCGCTAACCATCAAGTACTAAAGTGACATAGTTCGAAAAGTAACTTGTTAGATATTGTTAGAAATTATTTTAATGTTTGATAAAAAACATATGTTAGAAGATCTGTATTTACAGTGTATTTTTGTTTATGTATATGTCTGTCTGTGAGAGCTATTTTATTAGGTTAATTACTTCTTCTCTTTTACTTTTAATGTAATAGTTCAATCTTACACTCTTTTGATATGTTTTTCCCTAATTTAATTTGTATACTTGTATTAAATCGAATATGTGGGAAGAATGAAAGATGGAATGATGAAGGGCAGAATGTAAGACGGGCCCGCGTGCCCAATTCTTTATCCTTTAAAAATAAAAATTATTCATCCATTCATTCTGTCTGTCTGTCTGTCTGTCTGTCTGTCTGTCTGGCAGGGCGCAACAGATCTGTTATCACACTTGTACAATTTTGAAAATGTCCCTGTCAAGACAAGTCATTATTAGTATTTTCAACACAAAAAAGCCCACGTGCTATTAACTCTTATTTTCCAGTATAATGTTCTTCCCCAGTATTACTTATGTTGAACTTTTATTACAAGAAAATGTCAGCGGAAACTTTGGGTTAATTTTTTTTTCTGGGAACGGTTTCTCATGTCCTACATAATGTCTGTCTTGTTTACATTCATGGATTTGTATCTTCTGGCTGTAACCAGAAACGAGCAGACAGGCATGACAGCCTAGAACTGGATTCACCGTGTCCATGAATGCAAATGAATGAATGGTGTTCATTTGCATTCATTCATATGCATATCCCCTGCGGACTTTGCCTCCCTAACAGCTCTCCTGTGGGCCTCTCTGTTGTGAGCAAGATGCCCAGTGGGCCTCTCTGTTGTGAGCAAGATGTCCTGTGGGCCTCTCTGTTGTGAGCAAGATGTCCTGTGGGCCTCTCTGTTGTGAGCAAGATGTCCTGTGGGCCTCTCTGTTATGAGCAAGATGTCCTGTGGGCCTCTCTGTTGTGAGCAAGATGTCCTGTGGGCCTCTCTGTTGTGAGCAAGATGTCCTGTGGGCCTCTCTGTTGTGAGCAAGATGTCCTGTGGGCCTCTCTGTTGTGAGCAAGATGTCCTGTGGGCCTCTCTGTTGTGAGCAAGATGTCCTGTGGGCCTCTCTTCTGTGAGCAAGATGTCCTGTGGGCCTCTCTGTTGTGAGCAAGATGTCCTGTGGGCCTCTCTGTTGTAAGCAAGATGTCCTGTGGGCCTCTCTTCTGTGAGCAAGATGGCCTGCTGCTGGTGCAATGAACACCAACATGAAAAAAAAGGAAACTTGTTAAGTTTAGTTCACAGTCAACGCTTGCAAGTGAAGTCAAGACAAACCTTCTCTAAATCGTTTCTGGGACCCCCCCCCCCCCCCCCACCCAAGAAAACTTGGTCCTGTATTTGTTGTTGGTTTATTCATTATGTGCCCTGAACGTTGTTGTTTCCTTCCTACTTGTGATTTGTTCTCTTGTGTTTCTGTATCTGTGGCAGCTGGTCTTGCCCTGAACATTTCCTGTGACGCGACAGCTGACTGCTGAGTATGGGAGTACAAGGAAAACCAAACATGCCACAACTAATGTCGGATAGGAAGCCTGGCAATTCATAGGGTTTTTAATAGAAGAAAGAAAAAAACGGAAAAAGAGAGAGAGACAAAGACAGAGTGAGTGAGAGAGAGAGAGAGGGAGAGAGAGAGAGAGAGAGGAGGGAAGAGAAGAGAGTAAGGAGGGAGGTTAGAAAAATTTGAGGGAAAAATTGAAGATAACGATATAGGTGAGAGAAGAAAAATTTAAGATAATGATATAGATGAAAGAAGAAAAATTTGAGATAATGATATAGATGAGAGAAGAAAAATTTGAGATAATGATATAGATGAGAGAAGAAAAATTTGAGATAATGATATAGATGAGAGAAGAAAAATTTGAGATAATGATATAGATGAGAGAAGAAAAATTTGAGATAATGATATAGGTGAGAGAAGAAAAATTTGAGATAATGATATAGATGAAAGAAGAAAAATTGAAGATAATGATATAGATGAGAGAAGAAAAATTTGAGATAATGATATAGGTGAGAGAAGAAAAATTTGAGGTGATATAGATGAGAGAAGAAAAATTTAAGATAATGATATAGATGAGAAAATCATGAATCTCATAGGAGAAGGTAGAGCAAAAAGGGTAGAAATAACAGAGAGGAAACATAGAGAAGGTTCGCACAACAGAGAGGAGAGGCACAACAGAGAGGAGAAGGTTTATACAAAAGAGAGGAGAGACACAACAGAGAGGAGAAGGTTTATACAAAAGAGAGGAGAGACACAACAGAGAGGAGAGACACAACAGAGAGGAAACATAAATACGGTTCATGCAACAGAGAGGAGAAGCGAGGAAAGGCCCAGAGAGAGAGAGAGAGAGAGAGAGAGAGAGAGAGAGAGAGAGATGTAAAACAGAGGGTGGTAAGATATTAGCAAATGAAAAG
Source organism: Achatina immaculata (assembly GCA_009760885.1). NCBI lineage: Eukaryota > Metazoa > Mollusca > Gastropoda > Stylommatophora > Achatinidae > Lissachatina > Lissachatina immaculata. Next base: position 1,611,992 of record CM019719.1, read on the forward strand.
GAAGACATTTCAAAGAGAGAGCACATAAAGAGGAAAAATAAAACAGACGATGGAGTTTCCAAGCAGAGGAAAGAAACACTAGATATATAATCATATTAGAAAGTGTAGACATAATATAGAAAAAGACACAGTATTAGTACACATAGATAAACCAAGGAGACATGATCTTAGTGCACACAGATGAACCAGAGAAACATGATGTTAGTGCACACAGATAAACCATTGATGCTAGTGCAGATAGATGAACCAGAGAGACATTGTGTTAGTGCACACAGATAAACCAGAGAGACATGATGTTAGTGCTCACAGATACACCAGAGAGACATTAAGTTAGTGCTCATAGATGAATCAGAGCGACATTATGTTAGTGCAATAGATGACCCAGAGAGACATGATGTTAGTGCACATAGATAAACCACAAATACATGATGTTTTGCACACAGATAAACCAGAGACATTATGGTAGTGCACATATGAATCAGAGAGACATTACGTTAGTGCACATAGTTGAATCAGAGTGACATGATTTTATTGTACATGTATGAACAGGGGAGACATTATGTTAGTGCACATAGACGAACCGGGAAGATATGATGTTAGTGCTCACAAATAAACCAGAAAAAAATTATCTTAGTGCTCATAATTGAACCGGGGAGGCATGATATTAGTGCACATAGATGAACCAGGGAGACATGATGTTAGTGAACATAGCTGAACTGGGGAGATATGATGTTAGTGCACATAGATTTACCAGGTAAACATGATGTTAGTGCACCTAGATAAATCAAGGAGACATGATGTAAGTGTACATAGATGAACCGGGGAAACTTGATATTAGTGCACATAGATAAACAAGGGAAACATGATATTAGTGCACATAGATTTACCAGGTAAACATGATGTTAGTGCACCTAGATAAATCAAGGAGACATGATGTAAGTGTACATAGATGAACCGGGGAAACTTGATATTAGTGCACATAGATAAACAAGGGAAACATGATATTAGTGCACATAGATAAACAAGGGAAACATGATATTAGTGCACATAGATAAACAAGGGAAACATGATATTAGTGCACATAGATAAACAAGGGAAACATGATATTAGTGCACATAGATAAACAAGGGAAACATGATATTAGTGCACATAGATGAACTGGGGAAACATGATGTTAGTGTAACACTGTTTTTTATGTTTGAGTTTTTTGTTTGTATACATACCAGCTGATTACCCGGCGTTTCTCGTGAATTTATTAATTATTAATAGTGCGGAGTAGATTTAAGATCACAGTGTTTCTCCCACGAACAACTTTATGTTGCTTGCTCAAGGGGGTGGGAGGTTCACCCAAGAAATTAATTATTCTTGCTCCTGAAGGTGAAACTAAAAATGGTGTATATAATCAAGTTTTGAGTTAAGTTAATAGTATAGTGAATTTGTAAAGACTTTATAATGTGTAGACTGCCCCTGTAACTTGTTGATCGTGATCGAGAACTCAAGTCTCACTGGAAATTGCAGTTTATTAAAGTTAAAGGGAAGATCCATCAGAATGAATGGTATCCATGGGATGAAAACTGCTTCATCCTCTCACTGTCCTGGTAAGATAGTCACTTCAGTTACATTACCCAGAATCCTCTTTACACACAGCCTTATGCCGTTGCAAAATTCTAGGGGGCGAGGTTCCGTAGTAAAATAATTGTAGATCCCACTTTAAGTAAAAGACGATGAGGTGGCAATCCAGCCGTATCAAGTGAGTTTAGGAACTCTGGTGGGAAATTGACGACCTCATCGGCATCTACTAGGGTATGGAAAGACTAGTATTCATTGACTACGCCTGGTAACATGGCAAGTATTTAATTATTTATTTCATGGTCATCTTCATCTTTAGCAGAAAGAATGTCCCTCTCTCGCAACCAGTTCAGATTGTGATAGTTTTGGAAAATAGCCGGATAGACTCTATTAGCTCCTGTGACGGACGACACCAGATTACAAAAATCTGATGGCACTGCACTCAGCTCTTCGACGTTGTAGTTCTTTTCTTGTATGTTATCTGCGCGAAGTACTTCTTGTCCGTCTCGTACTGTTACAGGCAGGCCGAGTTGCAGTAATGTTGTATTGATCATGGCCACACATTTGTCCTCAAGAATAATCAAAGCCTTGTTGAAAATGTCTGGAGCAAACGTAATTTCTAATGTCGGATTTTCCCTCCGGACTTTGGCGAGTATATCCTCACTTAGGGCCTCCTTATATTTTTCCCATAAACTGTTTAAATTCGATGGACTGCTTGTAGTCAGTAATATAGAAAACAGGTTTCTGATCTGCTTTGGGAGGAAGATCAATTCGGCTTCTCGCAGTGTGTCATCCCAGGCCTGGTCTCCTTCCAGTGACCCCAACTTCTGGCAGGCCTCTCTGGCATACTTCGCCGTTTACTGCTCTTAGCTCTGCCTAAGATCTCGGTCCTCGAAGTGAGTAAAGAAGCACCCTCGGAAATAGCTTTCTGCGTTACTGGGGTGAGCTGTGTACACTCGACCCAAGGCGTCACTTGCGACTGCATTATGTCCAGGGACGGGCTGGCCAACTTTTATTCTACATAAAACTTTCCTCGGTGCATTCCATGTGAAATATCGAGGTATCTCAGGATACAACAAAGTCCTTGCGAAAGGATCCTGCTGACACAGTTGAAAGAATGCTGTTAAGGACGTGTTTGGTGGTTGATCAACCACTGTAGAGGGGTTCTCTAATGTGAAGTAAACTCTCTGACCATTTTCTAAATGGACGCTGATGTGAACAACAGTAGGGTAACTTTCGTGAATCGGAAATCCTAGGATTCGCCAAACTGCCTCGTTGCTGCTAATGTACCGTTCCAACAGATACCGCATCACTTTATCGTTTGTTCTGTCATGCCGAAGGCAGTCATATTACTACCTTTGTTAAGATACTTGCACACATATTTAATCGATTTCACACTGTTACAATACTCCATGTTGGCGTGTCACTGAAACATTTTTTGGCAGCAGTGGCAAAAATGGCACAACCTACCTATTGTCGATTTTTATTTCTGTGTTGCTTCGTATCTTTAGTTTCGCCGTGGACCCTCCATCTTCTGGAGCTCGTCGTCTATATAGAGGAAAACCGTCATGTCCGGTCTGTGTCTCTTTAATAAATTTCCTTGGGTATTTCTTGGTACACTTGCCGTCCTTCATACACGGAGAGTTGGGACTGAGATCTCCACCTGGTCCGCGGATCATGTTTTTCGTTGCCACTGCAAAAAAAGTTCAGGATCTTGTGTTGGGTCAGGCAGCTCAGCAGTTATAACGTCATCGATTTGTGTGGATTGAAGTTTGTCCGCCAACCAGATTAGATTGTGTGAGTGTGGCAGATTAGATTGTGTGAGTGTGGCAGATTAGATTGTGTGAGTGTGGCAGATTAGATTGTGTGAGTGTGGCAGATTAGATTGTGTGAGTGTGGCAGATTAGATTGTGTGAGTGTGGCAGATTAGATTGTGTGAGTGTGGCAGATTAGATTGTGTGAGTGTGGCAGATTAGATTGTGTGAGTGTGGCAGATTAGATTGTGTGAGTGTGGCAGTCCTAGCTTTTGCCATTCAGTCGTGTACATCCAGCATCTTGGCACCCCAAAGACATGGCCTTTTGTTATAACGTCAGTTAGTTTCAACTGCTTCTGTTTAAAAACTCTTGCAGTCAATTCGTTGCGCTCAATGGATAATTGACCATTGGTAAGCATCTCTTTGATCTCTGTCCAAGTCGGATTGCAGGTGAAGATGATGAATAGATCTGGTCTCCCGTACGTCCTCACATACGTCATAGCATCTTTCATGTATTCGTGCATGTGTCTGGGACTGCCTGTAAACGTAGCTGCTAGTATGACTAAGACACCGAGGTTTTCAATCTTTCCGTCATTTGCCACAGCATCTCTCAGGTGAATATATTCCTCAGCTCTCAGTTTACGTTGATTTAGAAGAATGTAAAGAAGACGCTCACTCTCGATCTTTGCATATATATCACCGATGAATTGATGACAAAATTGTCTGCAGTTTATTATTTGGTTCTGTTCAGTATCTCGAAGCATTAGCTTGTATGCATAGAAATCCATCGCTGAAACTTTCTTGCTGGTCATTTTACCTATTGTTGGGTTGGCCTGCCTCAGATTAAAATGATATCCATCTTCGCCACGGGGGAATATCACTGGGTACTGTAGACCATCATAAGATCGATGTGTTTGTTTCTGATATGCGCTGCAGAGTTCTACTCATTTGAACGCTATCCAGCACGCCATACAAACCGAGGCGGGCATTGCTCGTAAATATCACGGTATTTACATCCCTTCCTCCACTAGGCTGTTTTTAATATTTGATCGTTTTCGATTATTTTTACATATCACCACCACCCCTAGGGGTGCTAGGGGTGTCTTACTCCACAGTATTTGTATCCGGATTATAAGTCATATGTGTACCAAGTGTGGTTCAAATTGATCCAGGCGTTCCAGAGCTATGCCGGAACATACATATATACACACATCCATATATATATATATATATATCGTCACACAGACTGATAACTTCATACACAAGTTCATGAAGTCCATTTGGCTGGAAGTTTATATACACAGATGACTTTTGTAAACATGGACGTGGAATTTCCAGCAGTTCATATGAAAGGTCATAAACAATGAGTTACTCAATATTAATAGGCATATAAAAATCTGGATTACACGAGCATTAGAAAATAGTTTGTCTCTTTCACTCTCATGAACCATCAACAAACTCAGTCTTGCTAGGTACATTAGTCTAGTTTACCTGGACCTTAAATAGTTGATCTCTTTCTCTTTCATGAACCATCAACAAACTCAGTCTTGTTTGACAGGTTAGTCTAGTTTACCTGCACCTTAAATAGTTGATCTCTTTCTCTTTCATGAACCATCAACAAACTCAGTCTTGTTTGACAGGTTAGTCTAGTTTACCTGCACCTTAAATAGTTGATCTCTTTCTCTTTCATGAACCATCAACAAACTCAGTCTTGTTTTACAGGTTAGTCTAGTTTACCTGCACCTTAAATAGTTGATCTCTTTCTCTTTCATGAACCATCAACAAACTCAGTCTTGTTTGACAGGTTAGTCTAGTTTACCTGGACCTTAAATAGTTGGTCTTTTTCTCTTTCATAAACTATCAACGAAATATAAGTCATAACCTGTCAGGTTAGTGATGTTGAATGTGATAGTTTCACCTGTACTTGTCTGATTACTAGTCCATTTCTTTATTCGTCGAGTCCAATTCGCAGACTATTCGTCGCGAATACGACTTTTGGTTTTTCTTAAATCCATCTAGCGTCACTGTCTAGTTTATCACCCCTGCCAAGTTGTTCCCGACTGTTAGGGGTATGTGAGCACTTAAATATATGTCATCTTATTCTTAGAGTTTCGTACGTCCACTGTTTGTCGTCCCCTGTTATTTCACTTGCCAGATGGTCATGTCGGCCTATTTTACTTACTTGAGTCTTTCTTCCTTCTCTACGGTGCCTTCCCTCTGTTGTGTCTTCCTTCTCTACGGTGTCTTCCCTCTGTTGTGTCTTCCTTCTCTATTGTGCCTTCCCCCTGTTGTGTCTTCCTTTTCTACGGTGCCTTCCCCCTGTTTTGCCTTAATTCTCTACGGTGCCTTCCCTCTGTTGTGTGTTCCTTCTCTATGGTGCCTTCCTTATGTTGTGTGTTCCTTCACTACGGTGCGTTCCCTCTGTTGTGTCTTCCTTCTCTACGGTGCCTTCCCTCTGTTGTGTCTTCTTTCTCTACGGTGCCTTCCCTCTGTTGTGTCTTCCTTCTCTATGGTGCCTTCCCTCTGTTGTGTGTTCCTTCTCTACGGTGCCTTCCTTATGTTGTGTGTTCCTTCACTACGGTGCGTTCCCTCTGTTGTACCTTCCCCCTGTTTTGTCTTCCTTCTCAACAGTGCCCTCCCTCTGTTGTGTCTTCCTTCTCTATTGTGCCTTCCCCCTGTTGTGTCTTTCTTCTCTATTGTGCCTACCCCCTGTTGTGTCTTCCTTCACTACGGTGCGTTCCCTCTATTGTGTCTTCCTTCTCTACGGTGCCTTCCCTCTGTTGTGTCTTCTTTCTCTACGGTGCCTTCCCTTTGTTGTGTCTTCCTTCTCTACGGTGCCTTCCCTCTGTTGTGTCTTCCTTCTCTACGGTGCCTTCCCTCTGTTGTGTCTTCCTTCTCTATGGTGCCTTCCCTCTGTTGTGTGTTCCTTCTCTACGGTGCCTTCCTTATGTTGTGTGCTCCTTCACTACGGTGAGTTCCCTCTGTTGTACCTTCCCCCTGTTTTGTCTTCCTTCTCAACAGTGCCCTCCCTCTGTTGTGTCTTCCTTCTCTATTGTGCCTTCCCCCTGTTGTGTCTTCCTTCTCTATTGTGCCTACCCCCTGTTGTGTCTTCCTTCACTACGGTGCGTTCCCTCTATTGTGTCTTCCTTCTCTACGGTGCCTTCCCTCTGTTGTGTCTTCTTTCTCTACGGTGCCTTCCCTTTGTTGTGTCTTCCTTCTCTACGGTGCCTTCCCTCTGTTGTGTCTTCCTTCTCTACGGTGCCTTCCCTCTGTTGTGTCTTCCTTCTCTATGGTGCCTTCCTTATGTTGTGTCTTCCTTCTCTACGGTGCCTTCTGTCTGTTGTGTCTTATTTCTCTACTGTGCCTTATCTTTGTTGTGTCTTCTTTCTTTACTTTGCCCTCCTTCTGTTGCGTTTTCTTTCTCTACTGTGCCTTCCCTCTGTTGTGCCTTCTTTTTTTGTTATGTCCACAACGCAAATAAGTGGAGAAACTAATTATGTCAGTCTGTAAGAACAGCGAAGAGCAAAACGTCTATCTTAATGCGAAGAAAAATAAATTGATGACAGCTGACAAAATAAACAAGGTAGCTGAAAAATGTGTCAATGAGGAAAAACTCGAAGAAGTGGAGAGTTTTGAATATCTTGGATCATTACTAACTAATAATGGAGATACAATGAGGGAAATTAAAAGGAGGACATTTATCGCTCTTCAGAAAGTAAAACAACTAAAGAATCTGTGCAGAGGAACAGACAGAATCACAAAAATAAGATTTTAAGGGCATACATCTTTCCCATCGCAACATATGCCTGTGAGACCTGGACACTTAACAAAACAGCCGAGAAGCACATAAATGCCTTTGAATGTAAATGCTGCAGAAAAGTTCTTCAAATATCATGGACACAAAAAAGAACAAATGTATTCATACTACAAGAACTTAGTATTGAAGAAGGCTGGCTAGTAAAGAGGATTAAAAAGAGAAAATATTTATTTTGGACACATTAAACGTCATGATTATCTAGAGAAGACTGTCTTTGAAGGATACATAATGGAAAAAAGAAATAGAGGAAGACCATGTCGAAGATGGTTGCAGGACATCTTTAATGTTCTGCAGATGGATGCATCAGCAGCAGGCCATCTTGCTCACAACCGAAAGTCCTACAGGAGTGCTGTTAGGGAGGCAAAGTTCCGCAAGGGACATGCAAATGTGTGAATGAATGAGTCTTTCTTCAGCATGTCTCTATCTCGGCGTCAGTGCGTCTGCTTTTTCTACTCGTCTGTTTCTTCTCTTCACACTTGTCAGCGTCCAGTCCTAATGGTCTTTCACTAGTGTCGTGGGAATTAGTTTTCTGCCTTGTTTTTTTAATTTCCTACCTAACTTTTCTGTTCTTATTTGATATTAACTATTATAACAAAAATATATTCAAAATTATATTCATAATTCTCGGTTACAAGGAACTGTGCTCTAAGTGCACGTAGATAAATCAAGGAGATATGATATTAGTGCACATAAATAAACCAGGGAGACATGGTGTTAGTGCACATAAATGAACCTTGGAGACATGATTTTAGTGCACACAGAAGAACCGGGGAGACATGATGTTAATGCACATAGAAGAACCGGGAAGACATGATGTTAATGCACATAGAAGAACCGGGGAGACATGATGTTAATGCAAATAGATGAATGGTGGAGACATGATGTTAGTGAATATCGTTGAACCAGGGCGACATGATGTTAATGCACATAAATGAACTTGTGAGTCATATGTTAGTGCGCGTAGGTGAACTGGGGAGACGTGATGTTAGTGTACGGAGATAAACCTGGGAGACATGATGTTAGTACACACAGATGAACCGGGGAGACACTATGTTAGTGCACTCAGATAAACCATGAGACTTGATGTTAGTGTACATAGATGAATCAGGGAGACTTGATGTTAATGCACATAGATGAACCGGGAAGATATGATGTGCACGTAGATGGAACTAAGAGACATGATGTTAGTACAAATATATGCACTTGGGAGACAAGATGTTAGTGCGTACAGATGGAAACGAGAGTCATGGTGGTAGTACACATAGATGCAATTGGGAGACATGGTACACTTACATAAAAGACTGATATGTAAAATAAATACAGCCAGAAGGAAAGACAGCAGAGAAAGAAGACAGTAAAGAACGACGACAGCTAAGATATAAAGCACAACAAAGAGGGAAGGCACTATAGAGAAGAAAAACGCACCAGACGCAAGTCACAGTAGAGAAAGTAGACACAACAGAAGGAAGTAACAGTACAGAAAGAAGACACAACAGAGGCAAGTCACAGTAGAGAAAGTAGACACAACAGAAGGAAGTAACAGTACAGAAAGAAGACACAACAGAGGCAAGTCACAGTAGAGAAAGTAGACACAACAGAGAGAAGTCACAGTACAGAAAGAAGACACAACAGAGGGAAGTCACAGTACAGAAAGAAGACAACAGAGGGAAGTCACAGTAGAAAAAGAATACACAACAGAGGGAAGTCACAGTAGAAAAAGAAGACACAACAGATGGAAGTCACAGTAGAGAAAGAAGACACAATAGAGGGAAGTAGACAGTAGAAAAAGAAGACACAACAGAGGGAAGTCACAGTAGAGAAAGAAGACACAATAGAGGGAAGTAGACAGTAGAAAAAGAAGACACAATAGAGGCAAGTCACAGTAGAAAAAGAAGACACATCAGAGGGAAGTCCCAGTAGAGAAAGAAGACACAACAGAGGGAAGTCACAGTAGAAAAAGAAGTCACAACAGAGGGAAGTCACAGTAGAAAAGAATACACAGCAGAGGGAAGTCACGGTAGAAAAAGAAGACACAATAGAGGGAAGTCACAGTAGAGAAAGAAGACACAACAGAGGGAAGTCACAGTAGAAAAAGAAGACACAACAGAGGGAAGTCACAGTAGAGAAAGAAGACACAACAGGGGGAAGTCATAGTAGAAAAAGAAGACAACATAGGGAAGTCACCATAGAAAAAGCAGACAACAGAGGGAAGTCACAGTAGAAAAAGCAGACAACAGAGGGAAGTCACAGTAGAAAAAGAAGACACAGCAGGGGGAAGTCACAGTAGAAAAAGTAGACATAACATAGGGAAGTCACAGTAGAAGAAGAAGACACACCAGAGGGAAGTCACAGTACAGAAAGAAGACACAACAGAGGGAAGTCACAGTAGAAAAAGAAGACACAACAGAGTGAAGTCATAGTAGAAAAAGAAGACACAACAGAGGGAAGTCACAGTAGAAAAAGAAGACACAACAGAGTGAAGTAACAGTACAGAAAGAAGACACAACAGAGGCAAGTCACAGTAGAGAAAGTAGACACAACAGAAGGAAGTAACAGTACAGAAAGAAGACACAACAGAGGCAAGTCACAGTAGAGAAAGTAGACACAACAGAGAGAAGTCACAGTACAGAAAGAAGACACAACAGAGGGAAGTCACAGTACAGAAAGAAGACAACAGAGGGAAGTCACAGTAGAAAAAGAATACACAACAGAGGGAAGTCACAGTAGAAAAAGAAGACACAACAGATGGAAGTCACAGTAGAGAAAGAAGACACAATAGAGGGAAGTAGACAGTAGAAAAAGAAGACACAACAGAGGGAAGTCACAGTAGAGAAAGAAGACACAATAGAGGGAAGTAGACAGTAGAAAAAGAAGACACAATAGAGGCAAGTCACAGTAGAAAAAGAAGACACATCAGAGGGAAGTCCCAGTAGAGAAAGAAGACACAACAGAGGGAAGTCACAGTAGAGAAAGTAGACACAACAGAGGGAAGTCACAGTAGAAAAGAATACACAGCAGAGGGAAGTCACGGTAGAAAAAGAAGACACAATAGAGGGAAGTCACAGTAGAGAAAGAAGACACAACAGAGGGAAGTCACAGTAGAAAAAGAAGACACAACAGAGGGAAGTCACAGTAGAGAAAGAAGACACAACAGGGGGAAGTCATAGTAGAAAAAGAAGACAACATAGGGAAGTCACCATAGAAAAAGCAGACAACAGAGGGAAGTCACAGTAGAAAAAGCAGACAACAGAGGGAAGTCACAGTAGAAAAAGAAGACACAGCAGGGGGAAGTCACAGTAGAAAAAGTAGACATAACATAGGGAAGTCACAGTAGAAGAAGAAGACACACCAGAGGGAAGTCACAGTACAGAAAGAAGACACAACAGAGGGAAGTCACAGTAGAAAAAGAAGACACAACAGAGTGAAGTCATAGTAGAAAAAGAAGACACAACAGAGGGAAGTCACAGTAGAAAAAGAAGACACAACAGAGTGAAGTCATAGTAGAAAAAGAAGTCACAACAGAGGGAAGTCAAAGTAGAAAAAAGAAGACACAACAGAAAGAAGTCACAGTAGAAAAAGAAGACACAACAGAAGGAAGTCACAGTAGAAAAAAGAAGACACAACAGAGGGAAGTCACAGTAGAGAAAGAAGACACAACAGAGGGAAGTCACAGTAGAGAAAGAAGACACAACAGAGGGAAGTCACAGTAGAAAAAGAAGACACAACAGAGGAAAGTCACAGTAGAAAAAGAAGACAATAGAGGGAAGTCACAGTAGAGAAAAGAAGACAACAGAGGGAAGTCACAGTAGAAAAATAAGACACAACAGAGACAAGACTCCGCAGAAGACAAACCATAGAAAAGGCACAGTAGAGAAAGAAGACACAACAGATACAAGACTCCGCAGAGTAGGAAGACAAACCAGAGAGAAGGCACAGTAGAGAAAGAAGCCACAACAGAGGGAAGGCATAGTAGAGAAAGAAGAGTACAAGAGAGAGAATGAAGAAAAGAAGAAACATCAGAAAGATTGGACAGTAGAAAAGAAGATACAATAGTGAGGGAAGGCACTGTAGAGAAGGAAGACACACCAGAAATAAGACACAGTAGAGAAGGAAGACATAACATAGGGAAGACACAGTAGAGTAGAAAAAGCACAAGTGGAGAGGCACAGTGGAGAAGGAAGACACAATAATGAAGGAAGGTGCAGTAGAGAAGGAGACACACTGAGAGAAGACAAAGTAGAGGATTAAGATACAACCGAGGGAAGGTACAGAGAAAAGGAAGAAACAATAGTGTGAAAGCACAGTAGAGAAGGAAGACACAACAGAGGGAAAGCACGATGGAGATGGAAGACAGCAGAGTTGAGGCACAGTATAGAAGGAGGACACCACAGAAGGAAGGTACAGTAGAAAAGTAAGACACAACAGATGGAAGGCAAGGTAGAAAAGGAAGACACAACAGATGAAAGGCACGGTCGAGAAGAAAGACAGAACACTGAAAGAAAGCACAATAGAGAAAGAAGATACAACAGAGGGAAGGCACAGTAGAGAAGGAAGACACATGACAGGGAAGGCACAGTGGAGAAGGAAGACACAACACTGAAAGAAAGCACAATAGAGAAAGAAGATATAACAGAGGGAAGGCACAGTGGAGAAGGAAGACACAACACTGAAAGAAAGCACAATAGAGAAAGAAGATACAACAGAGGGAAGGCACAGTAGAGATGGAAGACAGAACACTGAAAGAAAGCACAATAGAGAAAGAAGATATAACAGAGGGAAGGCACAGTAGAGAAGGAAGACACAACACTGAAAGAAAGCACAATAGAGAAAGAAGATATAACAGAGGGAAGGCACAGTAGAGAAGGAAGACACAACACTGAAAGAAAGCACAATAGAGAAAGAAGATATAACAGAGGGAAGGCACAGTAGAGATGGAAGACACATGACAAGGAAGGCTCAGTAGAGAAGGTAGGTACAGTAGAGGGAAGGCACAGTAGAGAAGGAAGACAGCAGAGGGAAGGCACAGACATACCACACTAGAAGTATAGAAAAAAGTGTTGAATAGATAAAATGCAAGACATAACAGACTGGAAATACTCAATAGAACAGGAAATTTACAGTTGAAAAAAAAGAAAAATAGAATATTGATAAAGGAAAGGGGGCAAGATACAGGGAAAGCTAGAACTTGCTGAAGCATAGAATAAAAAAGGAAATGATTAATTTCTCTGTTATTGTGTCAAGGAAGACAAAGAATCAAAGTCACATGATAATGATAATAATCTGCCTAGCCAGTACACCTGGTTATACAGTAACATTTCAGTACACATTGCCATACAGTAAGATTTCAGTTCACCTGGTCATACAAGAAGATTTCAGTACACCATGCCATACAGGCAATATTTCAGTACATCTGGCCATGCAGTAAGATTTAAGTACACTTTGTCATATAGCAAGTTTTCAGTACACCTGGCCATACAGCTAGATTGCAGTATACCTGGCCATACAGTAAGTTTTCAGTACACCGTGCCATATAGCAAGATTTTAGTACACCTGGTCATACAGTAAGATTTCAGTACACCCAATCATACAGATAGACTGCAGTTTTCCTGGTCAAACAGCAATATTTCAGTAAACTGTATCATACAGTAGGATTTCAATACACCGTGCAATACAGTAAGAATTCAGTACATCTGGCCATACAACAAGGTTTCAGTACAACGTAGTATACAGTGAGATTTCAGTAAACTGTTCCATACAGAAAGGTTTGAGTACACTGAGTAATACTGTAAAATGTTATTAAACCGTGCCATATAGTAAGATTTCAGTACACCTGGCCATATAGTAAGATTTCAGTACACCTGGCCATATAGTAAGATTTCAGTACACCTGGCCATATAGTAAGATTTCAGTACACCTGGCCATATAGTAAGATTTCAGTACACCTGGCCATATAGTAAGATTTCAGTACACCTGGCCATATAGTAAGATTTCAGTACACCTGGCCATATAGTAAGATTTCAGTACACCTGGCCATATAGTAAGATTTCAGTACACCTGGCCATATAGTAAGATTTCAGTACACCTGGCCATATAGTAAGATTTCAGTACACCTGGCCATATAGTAAAATTTTAGTACACCTGGCCACAGAGCAATATTTCAGTACATCTGGCCATGCAGTAAGATTTAAGTACACTTTGTCATATAGCAAGTTTTCAGTACACCTGGCCATACAGCTAGATTGCAGTATACCTGGCCATACAGTAAGTTTTCAGTACACCGTGCCATATAGCAAGATTTTAGTACACCTGGTCATACAGTAAGATTTCAGTACACCCAATCATACAGATAGACTGCAGTTTTCCTGGTCAAACAGCAATATTTCAGTAAACTGTATCATACAGTAGGATTTCAATACACCGTGCAATACAGTAAGAATTCAGTACATCTGGCCATACAACAAGGTTTCAGTACAACGTAGTATACAGTGAGATTTCAGTAAACTGTTCCATACAGAAAGGTTTGAGTACACTGAGTAATACTGTAAAATGTTATTAAACCGTGCCATATAGTAAGATTTCAGTACACCTGGCCATATAGTAAGATTTCAGTACACCTGGCCATATAGTAAGATTTCAGTACACCTGGCCATATAGTAAGATTTCAGTACACCTGGCCATATAGTAAGATTTCAGTACACCTGGCCATATAGTAAGATTTCAGTACACCTGGCCATATAGTAAGATTTCAGTACACCTGGCCATATAGTAAGATTTCAGTACACCTGGCCATATAGTAAGATTTCAGTACACCTGGCCATATAGTAAGATTTCAGTACACCTGGCCATATAGTAAGATTTCAGTACACCTGGCCATATAGTAAAATTTTAGTACACCTGGCCACAGAGTAAGATTTCAGTACACCTGGCCATATAGTAAGATTTCAGTACACCTGGCCATATAGTAAGATTTCAGTACACCTGGCCATATAGTAAGATTTCAGTACACCTGGCTATATAGTAAAATTTTAGTACAGCTGGCCACAGAGTAAGATTTGAGTACATCTTTTCATACAATACAATTTCACTGAACCTGGTAATGCAGTAAGATTTCAGTACACCTTTTAATACATGAAGAATTCAGTACATTGAGTCAAACAGGAAGATTTTAGTACACCTGAGCATGCAGAAAGAATTCAATACACCGTGCCATACAGTAAGATTACAGTACAACTTTTCATACAATAAAATTTCAGTACACCGTGCCATGAGACAAGATATCAGTCCATGTGCCATACAGTAAATTTTCAGTACACCTTGTCATACAGCAAGATTTCAGGACTCCATGCCATACCGTAAGATTTCAGTACACCGTGCCATACAATAAAATTTCAGTACACTGTGCCATACAGTAAGATTTCAGTACACCAGCATTTACAGCATAGTTTCATTACACCGTGCCATATCATTAAATTTCAGTACACCGTGCCATAGAGTAAGATATAAGTAAACCATGTCATACAGCAAGATTTCAACACACCGGGCCATACAGTAAGATTTGAGTACACCTGACTATATAGTAAAATTTCAGTATAATGAACATACAGTAAGATTTCAGTACATCTGGCTATACAGTAAGATTTCACTACACCTGGCAAAACAGCAAGATTTTAGTACACCGTGCCATACAGTAAGATTTCAGTACACGTGGCCATAGAGCAAGATTTCAGTACACTTGGTCATACAGCAAGATTTCAGTACATCAATGCAAAACAATAAAATTTTGATTACAACGTGCCATACAATAAGATTTGAGTACACCGTGCCATACAGTAATATTTCAGCACACATGGACATACAGTAAGTTTTCAGTACACCTGAGCATACAGCAAGATTTCACTACACCTGATCAGTCAGTAAGATTTCAGTACACCGTGCCATACGGACATGATTTCAGTACATCGTGCCATACAGCAGGATATCAGTGCACTGTACTATAGAGCAAGATTGCAGTACACCTGGTCATGCAGCAAGATTTCAGTACACCAGGCCATACAACAAGATTTCGGTACACCAGGTCATACAGCAAGATTTCAGTAAACCTAAGGATACAGCTAACAGGTACTATTACATCTAAAGAAAGACCAATCCTTAGCAAAACTGGAACCCTATTAACATCAAATAAAGACCAAAGGCAAAGATGGGCTGAACACTTCCAAGAAATACTTAATCGACCACACCCAAAAGAATTGCTAAACCTTGAAACTGACTTACCAGCCCCACAACTAAATGTCAGCCTAGATAAAATTAAATTGCATGAAACTGAAACAGCAGTGAATTTAATGGCTAAGAACAAAGCTGCAGGTAAAGATGAAATAACAGCCAAAATGTTAAAAGCTGTCATTAGTGACAACATGAGACAACTACAGAGAATGTTTAACAAGATTTGGAAAGATGAAAAGGTCCCTTCTAATTGGAAGAAAGGAATCATTGTTACAATACCAAAAAAAGGCAACCTTAGTGACTGTAACAACTGGAGAGGAGTAACCTTAATATCAGATATGTGAAAAAAGTATTTTGCAAGGTCTTTTTGAATAGACTCAAAGATATAGTGGATACTGCAATGAGAGAAGAACAAGCAGGATTTAGAAAAGGGAGAAGCTGTCTCGACCAGATCTTTACTCTAAGAATAATAATTGAAGAACATATTGAAAAGCAGAAACCATTAATACTGAACTTCACAGATTTAAAAAAGGCATTTGATAGCATACACAGAGATTCATTATGGAGAATTTATGTCTATATGGAATACCATCTAAAATTGTCAATATCATTAAGGACTTATACAATGGATATGTTTGTGCAGTCAAGACAGAAGAAGGGATGAGTGAATGGTTCCAGATTGAAACAGGCGTGAAACAAGGATGTATACTGTCTCTTTACTTTTTGGGATTACAATAGACTTCACAATGAAAAATGCTGCACAGGTAACACAGGTATTGACTGGGTACATGGGACCCAACTAGAAGACCTTGATTTTGCTGATGACATAACTCTTATCAGTAATAATGTGAATTCCATGCAAGAAAAAACAAATAGCCTGTCTTCACTGGCTAGCAAAATAGGACTTGAAATTAACAAGGACAAAACAAAAATAATGAAAATTCCTCTCAATCAAAATGGAAAAATACACATCGAAGGGACAGATATTGAAGAAGTCAATCAATTGGCAGCTACATAGATCAGGATGGTGACACTAGAAAGGAAGTTAAGATCAAAATTGCAAAAGCAGCATCAATCTTCAAGAATCTTGAGAACATATGGAATTCAAAAGTTATAAGCACAAAAACCAAGTTAAGACTGTTCAATTCAAATGTAATATCCACCCTCATTTATGCATGCGAAAGCTGGAAAACAACTAAAGAAATAGACAAGAAATTAGACTCTTTTGAAACCAAATGCCTAAGGAAAATACTCACCATCAAGTGGAACGAATTCAAGAACAATGCAGAGATAAGACAGATGACTGAACAACAACCAGTCTCATGGGTGATCAGGAAAAGGAGATGGACATATGTTGGTCACTTGATGAGAAGAAATGATCAGAGAATCCCAACAGGCCGAAGAAAAAGAGGCAGACCGTGTGAAACTCTGAAGATTATATTATTAAGAGAGGCCAAATTAACAGGCATAAAATCCTTTGATGAGGTTGAAAGACTCGCCGAAGACAGGAAAAATTGGCGAACTACTTTGCGAGCCCTATGTGACGTTTAACGGCACAGGAAGGATATAAGATAAGATAAGAACGATACAGTAAAATTTCAGTACACCGAGCAATAGAGCGAGATTTCTGTCATCATCATCATCATCATGTACCGTGCCGACTGGCGTTGGCTATTATGCTTCTCCAGAGTACACGATCCTTCATGCAGGCCATCAGTTCAGCTGGTGATCTCCTCTCACACCATCCCGTCAGACTGTCCAGTATCATTTCTCTTGGTCTTCCTCTTGATCTTCTTCCTTCTATTTTTCCTGTTGTTATAATATTTTCAATGCCTCCTCTTCTCATTGCATGTCCTATGAAAGTACATTGTCTCTCTTTTATCTTTTTGACAAGATTTGTTGTCTCTCCAGCTCTTCTCATACATTCTTCATTAGTTATTTTTGCTGTCCAGGGGATTCGCAACATTCTTCTAATAAACCACATTTCTGCTGCTTCCAATGATTTTTGTGCAGACTTGCCTATTGTCCATGATTTACTTCCATATAACAAGATAGGTTCAATATAACATTTTAGGACTCGTTTTCTAACATTCATTGATAAAGATGTGTTGGTTAATATGTTTCTCATTCTCTGAAATGCAGTCTCATTGATAAAGATGTGTTGGTTAATATGTTTCTCATTCTCTGAAATGCAGTCTTTGCTTGGCCTATTCTGTTCCTAATTTCTGTTCTGCATTTCCCATTTGAAGTTATTACTGCTCCAAGATATTTGAATTTCTGCACCTGCTTTGGAATAGTTCCGTTTAGTTTAATACTGCATGCTGGTGGATTCTGTTTCTTAGATATAACTATAGTCTCTGTCTTTTTGATGTTCAAAGTAAGGCCTTTCTGTTCACTTTCTTTGGCGACTTTATCCAAGAGATTTTGCAGATGTTGTTGGTTCTCAGCTATCAGTACTGTGTCGTCAGCATACCGAAGGTTGTTAATATTGTATCCTCCAATTTTTATGCCTGGTTCTGTAATGATTGTTCTTAGAATATTGTCGCTGTACAGAGAAAAAATGTCTGGAGATAGTACACATCCTTGTCGCACCCCTTGTTTATAGGTTGATATTTTCCAGTTCTATTTTCAACTCGAACTGTTGCTTCTTGCTGCCAGTATAGATGTTTTACAATCCTCAGGTCTTTGCCGTCTATACTGATGTCTTCAAGCATTTTAATAATTTCATTATGTTTCACCTTGTCAAATGCCTTGGTGTAATCAGTGAAGCATAAGTAGAGATCTTTCTGTACTTCTAAAGCTCTTTCTGTTAGTGTTCGTAAAGCATAAATGGCATTGTGTGTTCCCTTTCCTTCAACAAATCCAAACTGTTCATCTGCTATTTCCATTTTTATCTTTTTCCTTGTTCTTCTCATAATAATTCTCAGAAGTAGGTTCGTTATGTGACATGAGAGGCTGATAGTCCGGTGGTCGTCACATTCCTTTGCACCTGGTTTCTTTGGTAGTGCTATAAACGTGGATTTAATCAGGTCACTGGGAATATAACCACTGTTGTAAATGTCATTCAGTAACTTGGTTATTATGTTTATTCCTGTCTCCTCTAGTGCCTCTATTTCTTCTATTGTTATATTATCAGGCCCAGTCGGTTTTCCTTTCTTCATGTGTTTGATGGCATCTATGATTTCATCTTCAAGTATTGGTGGTCCCTCACAGTTTTCAGTATCTGGTGTTAATTCTGGTCTTTCTCCTCCATATAGCTCACCGATATACTCTGTCCACCTGTCCACAATGTCTTCTTTTCCTATTAACATTTTACCTTCTTTCGATTTCAGGCATCCTGTGGTATATTTTGTTTTCCTGCCTGTGAGTTCATTAATTCGTTTGTGCATGTTTTTGCTGTCTTTAATATGAGAGTCCTCTATCTTTCATTTAACCACACTTCTTTTGTTTCTGTGCATTTGCGTCTTATTTCTTTATTTATCTTGTTATATTTTTCCTCGTTATTTTTACTCCTCTTCCTCTTGTCCATCAGTCCTAAGATGTCGTCTGTCATCCATTTATTTTTAGGGGCTTCTTTTTTTGATGGTATTATCTCCTTAACAGTTTGGTGGATAGAATCTCTTTACATTTTCCATTGTTCATCTATACTATTTATCTTTGCTATTGCATTGTATCTATTTGTTATAATAACTTTGTATTGTTCTCGCAGTTCTTTGACATTTTTAAGAAGTTCTATATTCAGTTTGATGTTTCTCACTTTTCTTCCTGCTTTCTTTAGTTTTATTCTAACTTTTCCACAGAGTGGATCATGGCCACTATTGCAGTCAGCTCCTGGCATGGTTTTTGTTGTCAGTAATGCATTGCGGAATCGTTTGTTGATTAATATGTAGTCTATCTGGTTAAAAGTATTTTTGTCTGGACTGCACCACGTTGCCAGTCTTCGAGGATGTTGTTTAAACCAGGTGTTTCCTACAACCATCATTTAGTACAACCAGAGATTTCTGTACACTTGGAAATACAGTAAGATTTCAGTACACTTGGCTATACATCATGATTTTAGTACGCCGTGCAATACATTAAGATTTCAGTACAACTACCTATACAGTAAGATTTAAGTACACCTGGCCAAGCAGCAAGATTTTGGTACACCTGGGCATAATGCAAGATTTCTGTACACCGTACCACATAGTAAGATTTCAGTACACCTGTTATTTTTTTATACATCTTGCCATAGATGAAGATTTCAGTAAACCGTTCCACACAGTACGATTTCACTACAAAGTGCCATACAGTAAGATTTCAGTACACCTGGCCATACAGTAAGATTCCAATACACTGTGCATAGAGCAAGATTTCAGTACATTGTGCCATGCAGTAAGATTTCAGTACATTTGGCCATACGGTAAGATTTCAGTGGGCCGAGCCATACAGAAGGATTTCAGTACACCTGATCATACAGAAAGATTTCAGTACACCTGGTCATACAGAAAGATTTCAGTACACCTGGTCATACAGACAGATTTCAGTATACCTTGTCATACTATAAGATTTCAGTACACCTGGTTATACAGACAGATTTCAGTACACCTGGTCATACAGACAGATTTCAGTATACCTTGTCATACTATAAGATTTTAGTACACCTGGTTATACAGACAGATTTCAGTATACCTTGTCATACTATAAGATTTTAGTACACCTGGTTATACAGACAGATGTCAGTACACCTTGTCATACTATAAGATTTCAGTACACCTTGTCATACTATAAGATTTAAGTACACCTGGTTATACAGACAGATTTCAGTACACCTGGTCATACAGACAGATTTCAGTATACCTTGTCATACTATAAGATTTCAGTACACCTAGTTATACAGACAGATTTCAGTACACCTGGTCATACAGACAGATTTCAGTACACCTTGTCATACCATAAGATTTCAGTACACCTTGTCATACCATAAGATTTCAGTACACCTTGTCATACCATAAGATTTCAGTACACCTTGTCATACCATAAGATTTCAGTACACCTTGTCATACCATAAGATTTCAGTACACCTTGTCATACCATAAGATTTCAGTATACCTTGTCATACCATAAGATTTCAGTATACCTTGTCATACTATAAGATTTCAGTACACCTTGTCATAGCGGAAGATTTCAGTACACTCAGTCAAACAGAAAGATTTTAATACACCTGATCATACAGTAAGATTTCATTACAGCGTGCCAAACAGTAACATTTCAGTACACCGTGCCATAAAGCAAGATTTCCAGTACACAGTGCGATGCAGTAAAGTTTCAGTACACCAAGCCATGCAGCAAGATTTCATTACACGGTACCATAAGTATGATTTCAGTATAATGTGCCGTATGGCAAGATTTCAATACACCGTGCCACACAGTAAGATTTCAGTACACCGTGCCACACAGTAAGATTTCAGTACACCTGGCCATACAGCAAAAATTATTTAAAACTGGCAATACAGTAAAATGTTAATAAACCGTGCCATACAGCAAGATTTCGGTACACCTGACCATACAGCAAGATTTCGGTACACCTGGCCATACAGCAAGATTTCGGTAAATCTGACCATACAGTAAAGTTTCAGTACACCGTGCCATACAATAAGATTTCAGTACACCTGGCCATGCAGTAAGATTTCAGTATACCGTACTATGCCGTATTATTTCACTACACCAGCGTTATACAGCAGGAACTCATTACATCGTGCCATATCGTTAAATTTCAGTACACCGTACCATACAGTAAGATTTGAGTACACTGTGCCATATAGTAAGATTTCCGTATATCGTACCATACAGCATGATTTCAGTACACTTGGCCATACTGTAAAATTTCAGTACACTGTGCGATACAGCAAGATTTCGGTACACCTGGCCATACAGTAAGATTTAAGTACACCTGGCCATACAGTAAGATTTCAGTACACCTGATCATACAGAAAGACTTCAGTTTTCCTTGTCAAACAGCAATATTTCAGTAAACCTTATCATACTGTAAGATTTCAGTACACCGTGCAATACAGTGAGATTTCAGTACACCGTACAATACAGTGAGATTTCAGTACACCGTACAATACAGTGAGATTTCAGTACACCGTACAATACAGTGAGATTTCAGTACACCGTACAATACAGTGAGATTTCAGTACACCGTACAATACAGTGAGATTTCAGTACACTGTTCCATACAAAAAGATTTGAGTACTCCGTGTCATACTGTAAAATTTTATTAAAACGTGCCATACAGTAAGATTTCTATACATCTGGCTATATATTAAGATTTCAGTACAACGTATCATACAGTAAAATTTCAGTACACCGTGCCATACAGTAAGATTTTAGTACACCTGGCCATACAGTAAGATTTCAGTATATCTTTTCAAAAAATAAAATTTAATTAAATCTGGTTATGCAGTAACATTTTATTACACATGGTCAAACAGGAAGATTTCAGTACACCCGGTCAAACAGGAAGATTTTAGTACACCTGAGCATACAGAAATATTTCAATACACCGTGCCATGCAGTAAGATTTCAGTATACTGCGCGATGTAGTAAAATTTCAGTTCACCGTGCCATGCAGCAGTATATCAGTCCATGTGCCATACAGTAACATTTCAGCACACCTTTCCATACAGCAAAATTTAAGTACACCTTGCCATACAGCACAATTTCAGTACCCCGTGTCATACAGTAAGATTTTAGTACACCGTGCCATACAGCAAGATTTCAGTACACCGTGCAATACAGTAAAATTTTAGTACACTGTGCCATACAGTAAGATTTCAGGACTCCGTGCCATACAGTCAGATTGCAATACACCGTGCCAAACAGCAAGTTTTCAGTACGTCGTGCCATACAGTAAAATTTCAGTACACCGTGCCAAACAGGAAGATTTCAGTACACTTTAACATACAGCAAGATTTCAGTACACCTTGCTATACAGTAAAATTTCAGTACACCGTGCCAAACAGGAAGATTTCAGTACACTTTAACATACAGCAAGATTTCAGTACACCTTGCTATACAGTACATTTTCAGTACACTGTGCCATACAGTAAAATTTCAGTACACCTGGCCATACAGTAAGATTTCAGTACACCATGCCATATAGTAAAATGTCAGTACACCTGGACATACAGTAACAAATTAAATATAGGCATTAAAACGGTGGTGGTTGCGACATGTGCAGACAATGGAGAAACCTGTTTTTATTGTTGACATTAAGGTCCGTCCATCACATTCTTTCACGTCCTTGTTCCCGTAATAAGAATATAGAATCACATTAAGTCTTCCTTGTTCTGGTAATAAAAATATAGGATCATATTGAGCCTTCCTTGTTCTGGTAATAAAAATATAGGATCATATTGAGCCTTCCTTGTTCTGGTAATAAGAGTATAGGATTGCATTAAGTCTTCCTTGTTCTGGTAATAAGAATATAATATCACATTAAGCCTTCCTTGTTCTGGTAATAAGAATATAATATCACATTAAGTCTTCCTTGTTCTGGTAATAAGAATATAATATCACATTAAGTCTTCCTTGTTCTGGTAATAAGAATATAATATCACATTAAGTCTTCCTTGTTCTGGTAATAAGAATATAGTATCACATTAAGCCTTCCTTGTTCTGGTAATAAGAATATAATATCACATTAAGTCTTCCTTGTTCTGGTAATAAGAATATAGTATCACATTAAGCCTTCCTTGTTCTGGTAATAAGAATATAATATCACATTAAGTCTTCCTTGTTCTGGTAATAAGAATATAGTATCACATTAAGCCTTCCTTGTTCTGGTAATAAGAATATAATATCACATTAAGTCTTCCTTGTTCTGGTAATAAGAATATAATATCACATTAAGTCTTCCTTGTTCTGGTAATAATAATATAGTATCACATTAAGTCTTCCTTGTTCTGGTAATAAGAATATAATATCATATTAAACCGTCCTTGTTCTGGTAATAAGAATATAATATCACATTAAGTCTTCCTTGTTCTGGTAATAAGAATATAATATCATATTAAACCGTCCTTGTTCTGGTAATAAGAATATAATATCACATTAAGTCTTCCTTGTTCTGGTAATAAGAATATAATATCATATTAAACCGTCCTTGTTCTGGTAATAAGAATATAATATCATATTAAACCGTCCTTGTTCTGGTAATAAGAATATAATATCATATTAAACCGTCCTTGTTCTGGTAATAAGAATATAGGAGCACATTAAGCCTTTGACTGAGTCTAATATACAACATTTCTTGCATGAGTCTAACGTCCACTGGCTCCGTCTACTTTCATGTAATGGAGGGTCTGCACGTTCGATCAAGAAACGTCAAATCCTGACATGTTGGCCTGCCCTACAAGATCAGATTACTTCTGCTAAATTAATTCGGTTCTGGAAAAAAAGTGGATTACAGCAACTTGTAGCCACAAATGAAATTATCTACACAGAACTGACAGTGATGTCATACCAGGTCTACGTCTGTTTGTCCCAGAATGAGAGATTAAATGAACATTTGACCTGTTTCCAGCTTTGAACTTTTCAGTAAAGAAAGAAGCGCTTGTCCAGGACAAACGTTGCAGACTTGTAAGACTCCTTGGACAGGGCTGGTCACACTTATGTGGCACTTGTTTGTCAGTCACTTGGGAGACGTGATGTTAGTGTACAGTTAAGTACACGGAAGACATGATGTTAGTGTACAGTCAAGTACATGGGAGACATGATGTTAGTGTACAGTCAAGTAGACGGGAGACATGATGTTAGTGTACAGTCAAGTACACGGAAGACATGATGTTAGTGTACAGTCAAGTAGACGGGAGACATGATGTTAGTGTACAGTCAAGTACACGGGAGACATGATGTTAGTGTACAGTCAAGTACACGGGAGACATGATGTTAGTGTACAGTCAAGTAGACGGGAGACATGATGTTAGTGTACAGTCAAGTAGATGGGAGACATGATGTTAGTGTACAGTCAAGTACACGGTAGACATGATGTTAGTGTACAGTCAAGTACACAGGAGACATGATGTTAGTGTACAGTCAAGTACACGGGAGACATGATGTTAGTGTACAGTCAAGTAGACGGGAGACATGATGTTAGTGTACAGTCAAGTAGACGGGAGACATGATGTTAGTGTACAGTCAAGTAGACGGGAGACATGATGTTAGTGTACAGTCAAGTAGACGGGAGACATGATGTTAGTGTACAGTCAAGTAGACGGGAGACATGATGTTAGTGTACAGTCAAGTAGACGGGAGACATGATGTTAGTGTACAGTCAAGTAGACGGGAGACATGATGTTAGTGTACAGTCAAGTAGACGGGAGACATGATGTTAGTGTACAGTCAAGTAGACGGGAGACATGATGTTAGTGTACAGTCAAGTAGACGGGAGACATGGTGTTAGTGTACAGTCAAGTACACGGGAGACATGATGTTAGTGCATATTCAAGTACACAGGAGACATGATGTTAGTGCATATTCAAGTACACAGGAGACATGATGTTAGTGCACATAGACGCATCTTGGAGAAATGTAGTTAATATTCGTAGATGAATCCGAGATATATTTTGTTATTGCTCATGCAAGCACGTCGGAGATTTGGTTTTCCTGCACATACAAGACATATATTGCACATAGAGACATCTAGAAGACATATCATTAGTACACATAGAGATACCTAGAAGACATATCATTGCACACATAGAGACACCTAGAAGACATATCATTGCACACATAGAGACACCTAGAAGATATATCATTAGTGCACAAAGAGACACATAGAAGACATATCATTACTGCACAAAGAGACACATAGAAGACATGTCATTACTGCACAAAGAGACACATCGAAGACATATCATTACTGCACAAAGAGACACACAGAAGACATATCATTAGTGCACATAGAGAAAACTAGAAGATATATCATTGCACACAAAGAGACACCTAGAAGATATATCATTAGTGCACAAAGAGACACATAGAAAACATATCATTAGTGCACCTAGAGAAAACTGGAATACATATCATTAGTACACATAGAGCCACCTAGAAGACATATCATTAGCTTACAAAGAGACACATAGAAACACGTAGAAGACATATCATTAGTGCACATAGAGACAACTGAAAGACATATCATTGGTAGACATAGAGCCACCTAGAAGACATATCATTATTACACATAGAGCCACTTAGAAGACATCATTAGTGCACATAGAGACACATAGAAGAAACATCATTAGTACACGTAGAGCCACCTAAAAGACATGTCATTAGTACACACAGAGACACCTAGAAAACATATCATTAGTACACATAGAGCCATCTAGAAGACATGTCATTAGTACACATAGAGACACCTAGAAAACATATCATTAGTACACATAGAGACACCTAGAAGACATATCATTAGTACACATAGAGCCACCTAGAAGACATCATTAGTGCACATAGAGACACAAAGAAAACATATCATTAGTACACATAGAGCCACCTAGAATACATCATTAGTACACATGGAGCCACCTAGAAGACATCATTAGTACATATAGAGCCACCTAGAAGATATCATTAGTACACATAGAGACACATAGAAAACATATCATTAGTACACATAGAGCCACCTAGAAGATATCATTAGTACACATAGAGACACCTAGAAGACATCATTAGTACACATAGAGCCACCTAGAAGATATCATTAGTACACATAGAGATACATAGAAAACATATCATTAGTACACATAGAGCCACCTAGAATACATCATTAGTACACATAGAGACACATAGAAAACATATCATTAGTACACATAGAGCCACCTAGAAGACATCATTAGTACACATAGAGACACATAGAAACATATCATTAGTACACATAGAGACACATAGAAGACATCATTAGTACACATAGAGTCACCTAGAAGATATCATTAGTACACATAGAGACACATAGAAAACATATCATTAGTACACATAGAGCCACCTAGAAGATATCATTAGTACACATAGAGACACATAGAAGACATCATTAGTACACATAGAGCCATTTAGAAGATATCATTAGTACACATAGAGACACATAGAAAACATATCATTAGTACACATAGAGCCACCTAGAATTCATCATTAGTACACATAGAGACACATAGAAAACATATCATTATTACACATAGAGCCACCTAGAAGACATCATTAGTACACATAGAGACACATAGAAACATATCATTAGTACACATAGAGACACATAGAAGACATCATTAGTACACATAGAGTCACCTAGAAGATATCATTAGTACACATAGAGACACATAGAAAACATATCATTAGTACACATAGAGCCACCTAGAAGACATATCATTAGTGCACATAGAGTCACCTAGAAGACATATCATTAGTGCACATAGAGTCACCTAGAAGACATATCATTAGTGCACATAGAGTCACCTAGAAGACATATCATTAGTACACATAGAGCCACCTAGAAGACATATCATTAGTGCACATAGAGTCACCTAGAAGACATATCATTAGTGCACATAGAGTCACCTAGAAGACATATCATTAGTGCACATAGAGTCACCTAGAAGACATCATGTTAGTACGTACAGAGGTACATTGTGAGTATTATTTTAGTGCATCTGGAAGACACAGTGTTAATACACATAGAAAAAACTAGGAGACATGATGGTAGTAGTTTCTTGGTGGACGATGTGATCTGTCTCAGGTTTGGTTGCATTTCCTTCTCCAGCTTTAGAAAGATTCTGATTTTCATATCTACACTTGAATGATTTCTCATATTTGAATTATTTATAATTTCTACACTTGAATGATTTTTAATTTCTAGAATTATTTCTCTGGTCTACAGTTGAATGATTTTTCATTTCTAGAATTATTTCTAATTTCTACACTTGATTGATTTCTAATTTATAAAATTATTTCTCACTTCTACACTTGGATATTTCTCGTTTCTAGAATGGGTTCTCATTTCTACACTTAAATGATTTATCATCTTTAGAATTAATTCTCAGTTCTACACTTGAACATTTCTCATTTCTAGAATGATTTCTCATTTCTACACTTGAATGATTTCTCATTTCTACACTTGAATGATTGAGGCGGTTGCAGTCAGATTGGAAATGCGGCCGTCGCTGCGAGAGACACTTAGCTACTCGGGCGCACACTGCTTACAATACAAATATTATTGTTTTATTGCTGCTTTTATCTGTCCATTTTACAACGTTAGTTTACGTGGACATGTCTTTATAGCAATGTTACTTACAGAAGTGTAAGTTACAGTAATTTTACTTATAGAAGTGTAAATTACAGTGATTTTACTTATAGAAGTGTAAGTTACAGTAATTTTACTTATAGAAGTGTAAGTTACAGTAATGTTACTTATAGAAGTGTAAGTTACAGCAGTGTTACTTGTAGAAGTGTAAGTTACAGTAATGTTACTTGTAGGAGTGTAAGTTACAGTAATGTTACTTATAGGAGTGTAAGTTACAGTAATGTTACTTGTAGGAGTGTAAGTTACAGTAATGCTACTTGTAGGATTGTAAGTTACAGTAATGTTACTTATAGGAGTGTAAGTTACAGTAATGCTACTTATAGGAGTGTAAGTTACAGTAATGTTACTTATAGGAGTGTAAGTTACAGTAATGCTACTTGTAGGAGTGTAAGTTACAGTAATGTTACTTATAGGAGTGTAAGTTACAGTAATGCTACTTGTAGGAGTGTAAGTTATAATAATGTTACTTATAGGAGTGTAAGTTATAATAATGTTACTTGTAGGAGTGTAAGTTATAATAATGTTACTTGTAGGAGTGTAAATTACATTAATGTTACTTGTAGTTACAGTTTGTGGACATAGAGTTACATAGCTATTAAATGTACACATATAGTTTAAACGATGAAATATGTAGACGCTGTGTTAGAAAAAGAAAAAAAAATGCACTGGCCTTGTTCCAGCATTGTTACGTGTGAACAGTGAGCAGTCAGAAACATGTGCACAAGATTCTCTTGTAAGTTATGATTGTAGTATTATTATAACCTTGTAAGTTATGATTGTAGTATTATTATAACCTTGTAAGTTATGATTGTAGTATTATTATAACCTTGTAAGTTATGATTGTAGTATTATTATAACCTTGTAAGTTATGATTGTAGTATTATTATAGTCTTGTAAGTTATGATTGTAGTATTATTATAACCTTGTAAGTTATGATTGTAGTATTATTATAACCTTGTAAGTTATGATTGTAGTATTATTATAACCTTGTAAGTTATGATTGTAGTATTATTATAGTCTTGTAAGTTATGATTGTAGCATTACTATAATCTTGTAAGTTATAACTGTAGCATTATTATAGCCTTGTTACTATTACTGTTACCTTTAGCATTTCTATGATAATTATGAATATGACTGATATGTAGAATGTAGGAAAGGAACGATGGAAAGTTTTAGATCTGGTGGGAGAGGAACACTCTCACGGTATTAGTAGTAATATTACGACAGGGCGCTCAGAAGAGTAATCAGACTAAGTAGATACCAAAAACTACAAGAGAGTGAAAAGCCACAACACCGCAGAGAATGGACTAATCCCTGATACCTATGACACGAAAGAGATAGTGGATTGGGTAATATCCCCCATGACAATTGAATATACATATTTGACGCAACAGACTAACTGACAGGTTAGGCATATTTACTAATCTTCGGATGCACTTTGCACACATGACTAGTCAAGCGGACCAATAAGATAACAAAAGAGAGTGGACCGACTCAATCCGAAGTCCACTCAGTATGTAGTCAAGCACATGACCAATAGAAAGATCTAGAGGTGTGTCCTATTAGACAACTGACTAACAAAATATATGCCTAGTATGCAGTTTTGTGAAGATAGAGACGACAGAGTAAAAGAAGAATAGAAAGACAGATGAGACAGCAACGATAGATAGAACAGATGGAGGAGAGCAGCGGCACATAAATTAGATGTAGGAGACCAACGACAGATAGAACAGATGTAGGAGACCAACGACAGATAGAACAGATGTAGGAGACCAACGACAGATAGAACAGATGTAGGAGACCAACGACAGATAGAACAGATGTAGGAGACCAACGACAGATAGAACAGATGTAGGAGACCAACGACAGATAGAACAGATGTAGGAGACCAACGACAGATAGAACAGATGTAGGAGACCAACGACAGATAGAACAGATGTAGGAGAGAGACAGCACATAGAACAGAAGGAAGAGTGAAACAAGAGTTAGAACAGATGTAGGAGACCAACGACAGATAGAACAGATGTAGGAGAGAGACAGCACATAGAACAGAAGGAAGAGTGAAACAAGAGTTAGAACAGATGTAGGAGACCAACGACAGATAGAACAGATGTAGGAGACCAACGACAGATAGAACAGATGTAGGAGACCAACGACAGATAGAACAGATGTAGGAGAGAGACAGCACATAGAACAGAAGGAAGAGTGAAACAAGAGTTAGAACAGATGTAGGAGAGAGACAGCACATAGAACAGAAGGAAGAGTGAAACAAGAGTTAGAAAAAATGAAGGAGAGCAACAACAGATAGAACAGTAGAAGGAAAGAAACAACAGATAGAACAGAAGGAGGAAAGAAACAACAGATAGAATAGAAGGAGGGGAGAAACAATGAATAGAACAGATGGAAGAGTGCTTTATGTAATTACTTGCTATGTTTGTATCTGTATCAGGACTTACAAGTTATACTTCATTTCTGTAATTACTGCCTGCACTTGTGCTCTGTACTTACAGGCTGTTCTTGTATTCTGTAAATTCAGGCTGTACTTGTATTCTGTACTTAAAGCTGATACTTTTATTCTGTACTTACAGATTGTGCTTGTATTCTGTACTTATAGACTGTACTTGTAGTCTGTACTTACAGGCTGTTCTTGTATTCTGTAAATTCAGGCTGTACTTGTATTCTGTACTTAAAGGCTGTATTTCTATTCTGTACTTAAAGCTGACACTTTTATTCTGTATTTACAGATTGTGCTTGTATTCTGTAGTTACAGACTGTACTTGTATTCTGTATTTACAGACTGTACTTGTATACTGTACCTACAGACTGTACTTGTATTCTGTACTTACCGTATTCTGTACTTACAGGTTGTGCTTGTATTCCGCACTGACAGGTTTTTGCTTGTGTTCTGTGCTTAAAGGCTGTCCTTAAATTCTGTACTTACAGACTGCACTTGTATTCTGTACTTCCATGCTGTACTTATATTCTGTACTTAGGGTCTGTACTTGTATTCTGCACTTAGAGACTGTACGTGTATTCAGTACTTAAAAGCTTTACTTGTATTCTGTACATAGATCCTGTACCTGTATTCTGCACTTACAGGCTATGCTTGTGTTCTGTACTTAGATGCCTTGTTTGTGTTCGGTGCCTAGAGGCCGTACTTAAATTCTGTACTTTCAAGGTGTACTTTTATTCTGTAGTTATATGTTGCATTTGTTTTCTATACTTACAGGATGCACTTGCATTCTGTATTTACAAGCTCTACTTGTATTCTGTACTCACAGCCTGTATTTGTATTCTGTACTTACAGGTTGTATTTGTATTCTGTACTTAAAGGCTGTACTTGTAATCTCTACTTACAATCTGTATTTCATTTCTGTAATTACCCGCTGCACGTTGCTCTGTACTTACATACTATTCTTGTATTCTGCAATTTCAGACTGTACTTTTCTTCTGTACTTACAGGTGAACTGTAATTCTGTACGTAGAGATTGTGGTTGGATTCTGTACTTACTTAGATGATGTACTTGTATTCTGTACTTCAGTTTATATTGTATTCTGTACATACAGGATGTACTTATTTTCTGTACTTACAGGTTGCACTTGTGTTCTGAACTTAAAGTCTGCACATGTATTCTGTACATACTGACTACACTTGTTTTCTGTACTTTGAGGCTGCTCTTGTGTTCTTTACTTAGAGGAAAAACTTGTCTTCTGTACTTACACGCTGTAATTGTGTTCTGTACTTATATGGTGTAGTTGAATTATATTCTCAGAGGCTGTACGTGTATTGTGTACATCAATGCTGTTCTTATTTATATTCGGTACGTAGAGGGTGTACTTGTACTGTGTACTTACGTACTGTACTTGTATTTTGTACTTGCATGTTGTGCTTATATTCTGTACTTACAGGCTATACTTGTATTTTGTACTTGCAAGCTGTACTTGTATTCTGTGCTTTGAGACTGTATTTGTGTTTTGTATTTACAGACTTTGCTTGTATTGTGTACTTATATGGTGCACTTATATTCTGTACTTATAGGCTGTATTCTATACTACAGGCTGTACTTGTATTCTGCATTTTTAGGTTTTACATGGATTTTATACTTACAGACTGTACTTTCTCTATTTAGAGGTTGTACTTGTATTCTGTACTTACACGCTGTTCTTGTGATCTGTACTTAGAAGCTGTACTTTTATTCTGTACTTAGTGCCTGTAGTTGTATTCTGCAATTAGAGGATGTACTTGTACTCTGTACTTAGAGGCTTTACTTGCATTTTGTACTTAGAGGCTTTACTTGCATTTTGTACTTAGAGACTCTGCTAGTGTTCTGTACTTCTAGGCTGTACTTGTATTCTCTACTTACAGAATGCTCTTGTACTCTGTACTTACCGGCTGTATTGTGTTCTGCACTTACATGATGCTCTTGTACTATGTACTTACAGGATGCACTTGCATTATGTACCTACAGGCTGTTTTTGTAAATTATAGACTGTATTAGCAGGCTTATGCACTTCAGACTGACAATGAGCACGAGAAAAGTTCATGTTTCAGGATCGAGTCACACAATTTGTACATCCATTGTGGGCGATTACCCGCCATAGATCACAGACTAGTTTGCAGGACGAGACGGTACATAAATTTACACGCAATGAGAAAGTTTATTTTAAATTTGGTCATCGTTATTTGAACATCTCAGTTTCCACAATCTAGTTCCAGTTCTAGATAGCTAATTTTCCTCAAATTGTAACCTTTATCAAGTTTTCCTCATCCTCTCACATTTATTAAGTTCTCCTTATCCTTTCATATTTATCAAGACTATCCCTATCCTCTCACATTTATTAAGTTCTCCTTATCCTTTCATATTTATCAAGACTATCCCTATCCTCTCACATTTATTAAGTTCTCCTTATCCTTTCATATTTATCAAGACTATCCCTATCCTCTCACATTTATCAGGTTTTCCTAATCCTAGAACATTTATCGAGTTTTCCTTATCCTCTGACATTTATTTACTTTTCCTAATCCTCTCAGAATTATCAGGTTTTCTGCATTCTCTCGTCACATGTAACTACTTTTCCTCATTCTGTCACATTTATCATGTTTTCCTAAAACTCTCAGAGTTATCATGTTTTCCTCATCCTGTCACATGTAACTAATTTTCCTCTTCTTCTCACAATTATCAGGTTTTCTTTATGCTCTCACATGTATTAAGTTTACTTTAACCTTTCATATTTATCAAGTTTTCCTTATCCTCTCACATTTTTAGTTTTCCTGATTATCTCACGTTTGTCAGTATTTTTCATCATCTCGCGTTTACCAGTTTTTCCTTATCTTGTCATATTTATTAAGATTCCCTCATTGTCAGAACATTTACCAAGTTTTCCTCATTCACAGACTTTTATCAGGTTTTCATAATCCTGTCAGATTTAGTAAGTTTTAGTCATTCTCTCACATTTATCAAGGTTTCCTCGCCCTCTCACTTATATCAAAATTTCCATATCCTCTCATATTTATTAAGTGTGCTTTAGACTGTCTCAGTTGTGAAGGTTTCCTCTAACTTTCATATTTATCAAGTTTTCCTCATCCTACCACATTTAACATGTTTTACTTATCTTCTGAAATTTACCAAGTTCTCATCCTCTCACGTTTTTCAGGTTTTCCTCATCCTCTCTCTCTTTTATCAGGTTTTACTCATCCTTTCTCTCTTTTATCAGGTTTTACTCATTCTCTCTCTCTCTCTTTTATCAGGTTTTACTCATTCTCTCTCTCTCTCTCTTTTATCAGGTTTTACTCATCCTCTCTCTCTTTTA
This sequence comes from Achatina immaculata, assembly GCA_009760885.1. Lineage (NCBI taxonomy): Eukaryota > Metazoa > Mollusca > Gastropoda > Stylommatophora > Achatinidae > Lissachatina > Lissachatina immaculata. The sequence continues at coordinate 1,645,497 of CM019719.1, forward strand.
TCAGGTTTTACTCATCCTCTCTCTCTTTTATCAGGTTTTACTCATCCTCTCTCTCTTTTATCAGGTTTTACTCATCACGTCACATTTATCGAGTTTTCCCCATCCTCTCACATGTATTAAGATTTCCTCATTCTCTCAAATTAATCAAATTTTTCTCATCCTCTCACATTTATCCAGTTTTCCTCATGTTCTCACATTTATTAAGTTGTCCTTGTCATGTCACATTTCTGCAGTTTTCCTCATCCTGTCACGTTTATTAAATTTTCCTTCTCCTGTCACATTTATAGTTTTCTTTATCCTCTCACATTTTTCAAGTTTTCCTCATCCTTACACTTTTATCAGGTTTTCATCATCTTCTCACATTTATCAGGTTTCCGTGTTCCTCTCACATTTAATAAATTTTCCTTATCCTGTCACATTTCGGAAGTATTCTTCATCCTGTTACATTTAGTAAGTTTTCCTTATCCTGTCGAATTTATAAACCTATCCTCATCATCTCACTTTTTTCAAGTTTTCCTCATCCTGTCACGTTTATCAGGTTTCCTTCATCCTCTCTCATTTATCAGGTTTTACTCATCTTGTCACATTTATCACGCTTTCCTCATCCTCTCACATGTATTAAAATTATTTCATTCTCTCAAATTAATCATATTTTCCTCATCCTCTCACATTTATCCAGTTTTCCTTTTCCTATAATATTTTTTAAGTTTTCCTCATACTGTCATATTTATCAAGTTTCCGTCATTCTGTCATATTTATCAAGTTTCCGTCATTCTGTCACATGTATATTGTTTTCCTCATCCTTTCCCATTTACGAAGTTTTCAATATTTCTCTGACATTTACTAAGCGTTCCTTATCCTCTCACATATATCAAGTTTTCCTCATCCTATCACATATATCAACTTTTCCTCATTCTCACATATATCAAGTTTTCCTCATCCTCTCACATATATCAAGTTTTCCTCATTCTCACATATATCAAGATTTCCTCATCCTCTCACATTTATCAGGTTTTCCTCATTCTCACATATATCAAGTTTTCCTCATCCTCTCACATTTATCAAGTTTACCTCATCCTCACATATATCAAGTTTTCCTCATCCTCTAACATTTATCAAGTTTTCCTCATCCTCTCACATATATCAAGTTTTCCTCATCCTCTCACATATATCAAGTTTTCCTCATCCTCTCAGATATATTAAGTTTTCCTCATCCTCTCACATATATCAAGTTTTCCTCATCCTCTCACATTATCAAGTTTTCCTCATCCTCTCACATATATCAGGTTTTCTTCATCCTCTCACACATATCAAGTTTTCTTCATCCTCTTACATACATCAAGTTTTCCGCATCCTCTCACATATATCAAGTTTTCTTCATCCTCTCGCACATATCAAATTTTCCTCATCCTCTTACATACAGCAAGTTTTCCGCATCTCTCACATATATCAAGTTTTCCTCATCCTCTCACATATATCAAGTTTTTCTCATCCTCTCACATACATCAAGTTTCTCTCATCCTTTCACATGTGTCAATTTTTCCGCATTCTGACATATATCAAGTTTTCCTCATTCTCACATATATCAAGTTTTCCTGATTTTCACATATGTCAAGTTTTCCTCATTCTAACATATATCAAGTTTTCCTCATACTCTAACATATATAAAGTTTTCCTCATCCTCTCACATACATCAAGTTTTCCTCATCCTCTCATATATATCAAATGTTCCTCATTCTCTCACATATATCAAGTTTTCCTCATCCTCTCACATATATCAAGTTTTCCTCATCCTCTCACAAATATCAAATGTATTAAGATTTCCTAATTCCATCAAATTAATCAAAATTTTCTCATCCTCTCATATTTATCAGCTTTTCCTCTTTTTCTCTTATTTTTTGAAAAGTTTTCCTCATCATCTCAAATTTATAGTTTTCCTTATCATGTGACATTTCAGAAGTATTCGTTTTCCTCATCCTCTGACATTTTTCATATTTTTCTTATCGTTTCACTTTTATCAAGTTTTTCTCATCCTCTCAGAGTTATCAGATTTTCCTCATCCCTTCACTTTTATCAGGTTTTCATTATCCTCTCAGAATTGTCAGGTTTTCCTCATCCTATCACTCTTTTTCAGGTTTTCATCATAATCTCACATTAATCAGGTTCACCCCATCCTCTCAAATTTGTCAGATTTTGGTCATCCTCTTACATTTATCAGGTTTTCCCAATCCTTTCACATTTATCAGGTTTTCCTCATCCTTTCACATTTATCAGGTTTTCCCCATCCTCTCACATTTATCAGGTTTTTCTCATTGTCTCACATTTATTAGGCTTTCCTCATCCTCCCACAATTTTCAGATTTTCATCATCCTTTCATATTTATCACGTTTCCGTCATCCTATCACATTTATCAGATTTTGATCTTCCTGTCATATTTATCAGGTTTCCGTTCTCCTCTCACATTTATCAAGTTTTCTTCATTCTCTAACATTTAGCAAATTTTAGTCATTCTCTCACTTTTATCAAGGTTTCCTCACCATCTCACATTAGATGAAATTTTCATCATACTCTCATATCTATTAAGTTTGCATTATCCTGTCTCAGTTGTGAATTTTTCTTCATCCTACCACATTTATCAAGTTTTCCTCATCCTACCACATTTATCAAGTTTTCCTCATCCTACCACATTTATCAAGTTTTCCTCATCCTTCCACATTTATCAAGTTTTCCTCATCCTAACACATTTATCAGGTTTTCCTCATCCTGACACATTTATCAAGTTTTCCTCATCCTCTCACACATATCAAGTTTCCCCATACCCTCATATTTATCAAGTTTTCCTAAACCTCTCAGAGTTATCAAGTTTTACTCATTCTCCCTTATATATCATGTTTTCCTCATACTGCCACATGTTACTAGTTTCCCTCAACCTCTCACATTTATCAGGTTTTCCTAATCCTGTCACACTTATCAGGTTTTCCTAATCCTGTCACACTTATCAGGTTTTCCTAATCCTGTCACACTTATCAGGTTTTCCTAATCCTGTCACACTTATCAGGTTTTCCTAATCCTGTCACATTTGTCAGGTTTTCCTAATCCTGTCAGTGTTATCATGTTTCCTTCATACTGTCACATGTAACTAGTATTCGTCTTCTTCTCACACTTATCAGGTTTTCCTCATCCTCTCAGAGTTATTATGTTTCCCTCATTCTGTCTAAAATGCCATGTTTTCCTCATCCTCTCACGTTTATCAGGTTTTCCTCATCCTCTCACGTTTATCAGGTTTTCCTCATCCTCTCACGTTTATCAGGTTTTCATCATCCTCTCACGTTTATCAGGTTTTCCTCATCCTCTCAAAGTTATCAATTTTTCCTCATTCTCTCAAGTATGTCATGTTTTCCTCTTCTTTTCAGAGTTATCAATTTTTCCTCATTCTCTCAAGAATATCATGTTTTCCTCATCCTATCTCTTTTATGAGGTTTTTCTCACTCTTTCTCACATGTTTCAGCTTTTCCTTATCCTGTCACATTTTTCACATTTTCCTGTTTGTCTCAGAATTTTTAATTTTTCTTCATCCTCTCACATTTAACATGTTTTCCTCATCCTCTCACATTTATTAAGTTTTCATCATCATCTCATATTTTTGAAGTTTTCCTTATCCTCCAACACTTGACAAGTTGTCCTCGTCCTCTCAGATTAATCATATTTTCTCATCCTCTCTCATTTGTCAAATTTTCCTCATCCTCTCACATTTATTACATTTTCCTCATCCTCTCATATTTTTCAGGTTCTCATCATCCTCTCATATTTTCTTTTTTTTTCTCATATTTTTTCCTTTTATCATGTTTTCATCATCATCTCAATGTTATCAGATTTTCCTTATCCATTCAGTTTTATCAGGTTTTCCTCATACTTTCACGTTTATCTGATCTTCACAATCCTCTCACATTTTTCAGGCTTTCCTCATCCTTTCACTTTGATCAGGATTTCCTCATTCTCTGATGTTTATCAGGTTCTCCTCATCCTCTCAAAGTTATCAGGTTTTCCTTATTCTGTCATATTCATTCTGCCTCATATTTATCAGGTTTTCCTTATTCTGTTATATTCATTCTGTCTCATATTTATCAGGTTTTCCTTATTCTGTCATATTCATTCTGTCTCATATTTATCAGGTTTTCCTTATTCTGTCATATTCATTCTGTCTCATATTTATCAGGTTTTCCTTATTCTGTCATATTCATTCTGTCTCATATTTATCAGGTTTTCCTTATTCTGTCATATTCATTCTGTCTCATATTTATCAGGTTTTCCTTATTCTGTCATATTCATTCTGTCTCATATTTATCAGGTTTTCCTTATTCTGTCGTATTCATTCTCTCTCATATTTATCAGGTTTTCCTTATTCTGTCGTATTCATTCTGTCTCATATTTATCAGGTTTTCCTTATTCTGTCATATTCATTCTGTCTCATATTTATCAGGTTTTCCTTATTCTGTCATATTCA